>OX393584.1:24299352-24782986 GCA_947652605.1 Elmis aenea
CAGGGTGGCGTATTTTCGATGCCCATACAGGGGGGGTATCTCGGTTATTATCAGAGATAGAAAAAAACTAAGTACGTAGTCTCGATTTCTTTTTTCGAGAGCAATTTATTGTCGTAAACAGATTTTTGATCTTTTTTAATTTTCGAAATATAGTTTTTTTTAAATCTCTGATAATTACCGAAATACCCCCCCTGTATGGGCATCGAAAGTACGCCACCCTGAACATAGACCGTATCAATGAATTCTTTTTTTGGAAAATTCATATTGCATATGTTATACTCATTTATTTATGTTTTAACAATTGACAGCAATTAACTCTGACATTTTTTACTACAGAAATTATTGTTTCTATTGTCAAAGTCGGGGCCTACTCCGAGAAAACTAGGAAATTCCTACACAACGCTTATAAGAATAAGTAAAATGTAAATATCTCAGAAAATATTCATTTTAGGTATAGGTAAGTATTAAGAAAAGTTGAAGAAAAACAAAAATGCAACAAAATGACGTAATAATATACAGGGTGTTCCATTTGAAAAAATAAAGTTATTGATGTTTGAAAATTGGGAAGTTGGCACATCTATAAGAAACCCCCTGTATAATATAAATTAATTTTGATGTATTTAGACTATGACTACACCTTTTGACTTTGTATGTGCAAAATTTCATTTGCCAATTGTTATTCATAACGTTGTGCTCTTGACAAGTATTGTACCCTGTTTTTCTAGAAATTCAAAGATTTTTTAAGATAAATTGGCAACGTCGCAAAAAAATGAAAAAAACAAAGTACTGTCATATGGAGATTTTCTTGCTGAATTCGATTATGCAAAAATATACTGGGTGTTCAATTTAAAAAAAAATACCTTTAGTGACGCCCCACTTTTATGAAACCCCCTGTATACTTGAAACTAATTTTAAAACATGCACGTGTAGAAATACTATAAGTTTCATTAAAAACTTTTTTTTATTAAGTTGACATTAAGGGCAATAATGGACTTTATCGCACTAATGGCGCACCCTGTATATGCACATTCACGTTGGTTTTTATATTCTTTTCCGATAATTTCACTATTATTCATTATTCCAACAATTGTTTGTGTGTACAAGTGTACATGACGTATCTGGATTTGCCATTAACGAAGCTATTTAACAAACTGACTTACAAATCACTAGTGTTCATTTAACATTTATAGTTAACGAATAAACGACTCCGAAGGACATAAGTAACGATGCGCAGTGTTAATGATGTTTACCACTGCCAAAATCTTTAAGCTAAGTTCTTTTTATGCCGAGCTCAATAGCGGTATTTTTGCAGTTAATAAGTTGTTAATTGGGTCGTAACAGCATCGCTACCAGAAAACAGTTGGAAGTATTCCAAATCAGTTGAATTACGATATAATTCCGGTTGAAATTAATCTTTGCGTATAAGCAAACGGCTTTGTAAAAAGAATAAATTAATTCGCGATGAAAACTAAACGCTCGGTGATTAATGATTACTATAAAATATTTAAAAACGTATAAGTAGTTTGGCAGTTATTAAAGTCACACTCAAACTGGAAATAAAAACAGCCTACTTCATTATTCTGTAAGCGAGTTACTTGGCATTAGACAAAACAGTTTCAATGAATTCCACTATTAATTCGTGGTTGATTAATTACGCTAGCGTACGAAGGCTTAGAAGGGCCACCGAAAATAATATTAAAAAGGTGAAATTTCACCTTTTATCTTGAAATTTCAACTTTTTAAAAAGGTGAAATTTCACCTTTTAACTTGAAATTTCAACTTTTTAAAAAGGTGAAATTTCACCTTTTATCTTGAAATTTCAACTTTGTGAAAAGGTGAAATTTCACCTTTTTTCTTGAAATTTCAACTTTTCAAAAAGTGAAATTTCACCTTTTTTCTTGAAATTTCAACTTTTCAAAAAAGTGAAATTTCACCTTTTTTCTTGAAATTTCAACTTTTCTAAGTGACGTAATTAAAGCACCTATCTCTTTAAGGAGATAAAAATTAATATACAGGGTGAGGCATCACTCGTGACACCCCTACTTATTTTGTTATTATGACACCCCCACTTATTTTGTTATTGGAAAGAATTATCAAAAAAAGTTTCAAATAAAAGTTGTTTGATACAGTATTTCCCAAAATATTTAATGTCAAATTTTTGTTTTCTATTATTTTTTAGGAGTTACGGCACCATATTGTTTTTTCTTTTTAATGGCACTATACATATTTTTTTATACGCTTTGAAAGACATTTTCTTTTTTTTCAACGCACTAAAACTTTTTTAATTAATTTACATTAGTAGGATTAAAAATAATACAAAATGGTCAAATATTTAAAATAAAAGTTAATTAGGTTACAACTGTAAACACAAAACTACTGTAATACCGTTTTGTATTATTTTCAAAGCCTACTAATGTAAATTAATTAATACTGTACGCTTTTAAAACAAAATTGTTCTCTTGCGATCTTTTTTTTTTAAACATTTTGTTATGTACCTAAGGGTTTAAAAGTTTTAGTGCGTTGAAAAGAGAAAAAAAGTCATTCAAACCGTATAAAAAAATATGGATGGTGCCATTTAAAAATAAATATATGGTGGCGTAACTCCTAAAAAAACAAAAGAAAACAAAAATTTGACACGACAATATATTTTGGAAAATACTGTATCAAACTCTTATTAATTTTTATCTCCTAAAAGAGATAGGTGCTTTAATTACGTCACCTAGAAAAGTTGAAATTTCAAGAAAAAAGGTGAAATTTCACCTTTTCACAAAGTTGAAATTTCAAGATAAGAGGTGAAATTTCACCTTTTTACAAAGTTGAAATTTCAAGATAAAAGGTGAAATTTCACCTTTTTAATATTATTTTCGGTGGCCCTTCTAAGCCTTCGTACTAGCGCAATAAAACCTGGTGAATTTAAAATTATAGGGGGCAAAGACAAGGTGTCTTGTTATACTAATGACATTCAAGATCGGCGATACTAAAAAATGCGAAAATTATAGAGGCACATCACCTCTAAGTGCAGCAGAAAAATTATATGTAAGAATTTTAGAGGAGAGATTAACGAAACATTTTGAAATAAATTTGGAGAGTCACAATGCGGCTCTAGACCGGGCAGAAGCACCCAGGACCTGATTTTTACGTTAAGACAGTTAAAAAGTTAAAAAAAAACAATGGAACATTCAAAGTATCTGTACAGGGTGAGCAATTTTCGATGTTTTCATAGGGAATCTCGGTAACTATAAGAGTTATGGAAAAACGGACCCCGCTTCTTCGATCTCTTTTTTCAAAAAAAAGTTAATGGTGAAAAGTAAAATTGGTTATCATCTTTTGTTATCGCCGATAACTCGATTTTTTGTTTATGACTATGTCTCACTTGTTCATGAAAATAAAGAAAAATAATTTTGACGTTCTACAGGCACTTTTATGAGAATGCAGTGGCGTAGACAGTTTTTGTAAAAAATATCGATATTCGAGTTGTGACATAAAGTTGTATATTTTTAAACGAAACCCATAGTAGGCTGTGGCATCATGAGAAAAAACTTTTTTTTTTCCACTGTGAGGTTGATTTATTCGTTTTCCATTATTGAAAAAATAAGTAGTTTTTTCATATTTCATTGTTGTCTAGTAGTAGTTTTGTGTCATTATAATAAAAAATAATGAGTAATAATACAAAAAGTTTGATAGTTAGAATGTGTTATTTAAAGTTATGATAATTTTGAAGCTGCAAGTGACACATATTTTAATCGTTACTCATAAAGAAGACAACCTAATAAATCTATTTTTGGAAGTTGAAACAAAATCTCATTTTTCATTAAATTTATTAGGTTGCCTTCTTCTTGAGTAACGATTAAAATAAGTTTCATTTGTAGCTTCAGAATTATTATTACTTTGAATAGAACATTCTAATGTAACATATACTTTTCGTCATATTAGTAAGCCATTTCGTGTTTTTAAGGTATAAAAATATAAATAATCAACAATTACACGTGAATATTTCTGTCAAACTATCGTTAATAACAGAATGACAGTTTGTTTTACCATGTATATTCTTAATGACATAAGCCTACTACTAGAATACAATGAAAAATGAAAAATGACCTCATTTTTGCTATAATATAGGGAAAATGAATAAATCGACCCCACATGATGAATATTATTGGAATGGGGAAAATAGCATCTTTCTCGTGATGTCACGGCCAACTATGGGTTTCGTTTAAAAAAATACAACTTTATGTTACAACTCGCATTTAGAAATTTGTTTTGAAAAAGTGTCTACGCCTCTGCGTTTTTATTAAATAAGTGCCTGTGGAACGACCAAATTATTTTTGTTTCTTTTCATAAACAAGCGAGATATAGTCAATTGAACTTTTCGTATTATTACTTATTATTTATTATCATGACACAACACTACTACTAGAAAACAATGAAAAATGAAAAATTACTTATTTTTTCAATAATGTAAGGAAAATGAACAAATCAACCTCACAATGGCAAAAAAATCTTGTTTCTCATGATGCCACATATGAATGCCATATAACAAAAAATACAGCTCTATACCACAGGTAACTCGAATTTCGAAATTGTTTTTGAAAACGTGTCTACCCCACTGCACTCTTATCAAAAAAGTGCCATATCAAACTTTTCGTAATTTTCGTAGGCAATTTCGTGTTTATAAGGTTAAATATTATAAGTAACTATCAAACAATCCACAATTACCAGCTTACTGCTAGAAAACAATGGAATATTAAAAATTACTTTGAAAATTGTAGATTTTTGCTATAATGTAAGGAAAATGAATAAATCGACCCCACATAATATACCTATATTGTAAAACGAAGAAATGAAAATCTGGTATTACTGGACGGTATACTTTATTTTTTTAAAACGTCTACTGATCCTACGTTTCGCTCCTTATTTTTAGGAGCATCTTCAGGGCTACAATTTTTTTTAAAAACAAAAAACAATTAATTTATCTTAATATTTAAAATTATTGCTTTAATAGAATGAACTAACAGTATTAAAATTTGAAAAAACTACATTCATAATTAATTAACAATAGGTAATCACAAACAACATTATTTTGACAATAATTATAGTCTAAATTTGAATATAATACATATGTACTTATATAAAATACTTCCATTGAGGCGTGGTTATAAACAATAGAGATACATGTTGAAAAGTTGCATAACGAGCTTGATCTAATTTATGGAACTATGATGATTGATAAAATTGATGAATAGATTGTGCGTTTAAAATTTTTTTGAATTTACGTATTTTTATATCAAAATTTACAAGTTCCATCAACTTGGCCTGGCTTTATAGGAAAACTTGAAATAATATTCGTAATGTATAAAACATATCCAAAAGTTTTTGTTTTATATTATTGGTACTGAGATTAACTAATTGTCACACTAAAATATTCAGATTAAAATTTTTTTTTTTAAAACATACACAAACACGTTAAAAGTTGTAAAATACAATGAACTACATTTGACAATACTGGTACGATGTAAGGTAAGAAGGAAACTAACCATAATTTGTTTTTAAATTTTGAATCTGGTAGATGTCGCTATTTTACATATTAATTTGAAAGTTTAATTTACACAAACATAAGAGAAACAAGTACTCTTCCCCCAACGGTGCGACCTAGTGATTGCAATACCGGTATACCGGTATACCGAATACCGGTATACCGTGCCATTTTACAATACCGAAATACCGTCTCATTTGATGGTCTAATACCGGTATTCGGTATTAATATATTTTTTTTTTTATTTGATTTTTATTATTTTATAATTGTATCTGCCATAAATAAAAAAATAACAATAAATGCAAAACACAAAATTGTGCCACAAAATTGTGCCACAAAATGATGTATTTAAGTTAATTAACAGAGAGATGATATTATTAGAAGACGAAAGAATATTGCAACATTGGAATATTTGTTGTCATTTCCAAGGCTTACTATTAAAAAATGTTGCAATTTCTCTTAACTTTATCAAAAATTCTTAATAACTCGAAAATTATTGCAGATAGGTATAGGAAACGCTAATATAGATTGATGTAGAATTTACTTTTGAATTAGAAAATGAAAAAAAAATTGGGCATTGTATTTGAAAAAAACGAGTTTTATTGGTCTGAAATTGTTTTAAAAGAAAATTAAATTTTGGACACCCTGTAAGTAATGCATTGATTGCAAAAATTCTTCTATGCATAGTCTAAATTTAAGCGTTTTCTCTTCAAAAATGGCGGCGATAGATAATATTAATTTCAAAAAAGTCCAAAAATCTAAAAAACGACTGCACTTAGGTATAGGGTATGCTATTAATAGTCCCTCTAAAATAACGTGTTAAATTCAAAAATGCAATAAAAAATAGATCATTGTATTTGAAATAGAAAGTAGACGTCAACTTCCGGTATTTCCGGAAGGGTCGCCATCTTGAAAATATTTTCATTAAACAGCTCAGATGCCATTATGGTGATAACCAAAATTTCAGATCAATACCCTTGTTCATTCTTCATATATTTTTAATGCCCGGTCCCAATCAATTAGGTACCCTATATATCTTCAGTTTTTTGTGTGCATATTTTTTTACAGATTATGTACTTTTTTAAGTTTCTTTATTTTATGTAAATTTGTGTTTTGACATTATACTTGCTATATGTACATATGTGTAAAATGCATATATTGTATTTTCAAAATTATTACTTTTTTTAAAAAAGCAATACCGGTATTAATACCGGTATACCGGTATTACTTGCGAATAAATACCGAATACCGGTATTGAATTTTGGTCCGGTATTGCAATCACTAGTGCGACCTATGTACTACAGTACGGTCCGTCACAATATTTATACCGAATCATGATTCTTCTTCATCTTATGCAAAAAATCAAACTCTTTTGTCCATTATACTTTTGATAGTTGAGGACATTACTCAGTTTTATCTCGAGATACGCACCGAAAAACATTTCTTTAATCAACGACGCGTTACTTTCTGGACATGTTCGGGTTTGCATCTCTTTAGGGCTATAACCATGGGCTGCTATTGCTCCTTTAGGAACTGTCGACCTGCTTAGGACTTAATAGGCTTTTCGCCCACCTCCGTTTTCCATTATTTTTACACGTACCGAACGTATCCCTACAATCCGGGTCTTAAAGGTGAAAAAACTCATTCTTCACGCACTTTTACAATAAAAGATTTGCCATCACAGCACCGACCTGACAAAGTTATTTGATTAGGTTGTATAAACAGGTGGCAATTTGTCGAAACGTCAATAGATAATTATCGTTTATAAATTATACAATTACACGAAAAGGATAAAAAAATGTAATAATATCTTCATTTTGCACTACTTATAAATAATCAAACAATGATTTAGTCATTTGCAGTTCATGCCGTTACATTTTATTATTTTTTATTGCATGACACATACAGGGTGAGTCACGACGGACGCGTCGGAGTTTTATGGCGAAACGGTTTATATTTTCCAATTTCTGTCGCTGTTAGATTATGTAAGTCAATAAGGGCTACATTTTAAAAATATTTTCAAACATACAGGGTGCTCCAAAAAAGAGTGGCATATCAAAGTTATACTTTTTTTTATGGAACACCCTGTATATTTTTACATTTTTGGATTTCTCTTTAAATTTAATTCAAAAAATGTATAAGGTCATATGGGTCTAAAGTCAACCGTTCTCGTAAAAATTGCATTTTCATGAAAATACAGTATTTTCAAAAATTTTCAACATTTTAAAACTTTGAGAAATCTGAAGAAATTCGCGTGGAGATAAGATTGACAATAGATTAATTAACACTTTGCACCACCTACATTTTTAAAATATTATACAGGGCGTTTTTTACGCTTGGTCAAACTTGTGAAACTTTAAACATCGATAACTCATTTTTTTTAAATACAACACCCTATATTTTTTTACACCGACTTATAGAAAATTTAATTCTCTTTCAAAAACATTAATACTGTTTTATACCTAAAATTCATATTTTCCGAGATATCGCGATTTTATTGTTAATTATTAGGGCAAAGTAATATTTTCGAGTAGGCTATGAAGGTAGACAGCGGTAATTTGAAACAATTGAAAGAAAGAACAAGAAAGGTTTAGTTTTATCTTTTGCCTACGCATTTTTAACATTTTTTTATAATGAAGAGCAATCTCACGTTTAAACATTGTGCACACTGTATAAAACACAATGTTTGCAAAATGCGTGGAACCAGAAGTTAAGCAAAGACATTTTGGTAGAACCGAGTGTGGTATTATAAACATACAAAAAAATGGTTTATAGGATTTAGTAATCATGATCATACTGGTCCAATAAATAAATGCATAAATAATTTTAAGAAATCTCGATTTAAACGTGATTGCTCTTCATTATAAAAAAATGTCAAAAATGCGTAGGCAAAAGATAAAACTAAACCTTTCTTTCAATTGTTTCAAATTACCGCTGTCTACCTTCATCTTCATAGCCTACTCGAAAATATTACTTTGCCCTAATGATTAACAATAAAATCGCGATATCTCGGAAAATATCAATTTTAGGTATAAAACAGTATTAATGTTTTTGAAAGAGAATTAAATTTTCTATAAGTCGGTGTAAAAAAATATAGGGTGTTGTATTTAAAAAAAATGAGTTATCGATGTTTAAAGTTTCACAAGTTTGACCAAGCGTAAAAAACGCCCTGTATAATATTTTAAAAATGTAGGTGGTGCAAAGTGTTAATTAATCTATTGTCAATCTTATCTCCAAGCGAATTTCTTCAGACTTCTCAAAGTTTAAAAATGTTGAAAATTTTTGAAAATACTGTATTTTCATGAAAATGCAATTTTCACGAGAACGGTTGACTTTAGACCCATATGACCTTTTACATTTTTTAAATTAAATTTAAAGAGAAACCAAAAAATGTAAAAATATACAGGGTGTTCCATAAGAAAAAGTATAACTTTGATATGCCACTCTTTTTTGGGGCACCCTGTATGTTTGAAAATATTTTTAAAATGTAGCCCTTATTGACTTACATAATCTAACAGCGATAGAAATTGGAAAATATAAACTGTTTCGCCATAAAACTCCGACGCGTCCGTCGTGACTCACCCTGTATATTCCACAAATCGTGATTGGCTAACAATCTAGATGGACTTTTAAATCAAGGAGGACACACTCGTCCAATGAAAGGGTTAATAGTTGTATCAACGATGAAGTAGTAAACAATAAAAGATGTGTATTGTTTGAAAAAAATTGCACTAATGAATATCTAATGATCAAGAAGTACATAATCAATGTTAAGTCAAAAAGTTTAGATCCGCCAGCAGCTTAAGTGGTTTTGATTTTGACAAGGTGTATTTCTGAAACTTTTTTAAGACTACTGGTCCCCTCTTGCTTCTTTCAGTTTGGTAAAGCTCAGCAAAATCGCGTAATAAAAACAAGCATTAAAGTAATACGGGAAAATTAGGATGAAGTAAAGCAGCAGATTTGCAAATTTATGCTAATTCAATTATTCTATACGTTTAAAACTTAATTTCCGTTTTTAATGGACAAATATGGAAAATATCTGGGCCCTTATCAAGCAAGTTAAGATTTATGTGCATAATAAATGTTGGCTCGATGTTTATTTTACCTTCATACTGCTAAATTTAAATAAAGAGCGACGTTCACGTCACACCTGCCCTTTCAAGCTATTACAACGATTTTTTGCTGCCTATTTCATCTTAATTACATCGTCAAGCTTTATTGTAATTGTATACATAATACTGCATACATAAAATTTAGTATAATTTACGTCACTTTAATATGTTACTTCCTTGTTTGGCTATTAAAAACATTATTTTCAGTTCTTTTTTCATTTCCCATGTAGACGAAAAAAGAACTGGTTGTATGTATTATAGTTTTAAACAACAACTCGCCAGGACAGTTGCAATATACCAAAACATTCCTTGATAACGCTATGCAGACGACGGGGTAAGAACACGCGCTTTATTATACAGAGTGATCCACAAAGAAGGGTCACTATTGAGATCCCGTAAACAGTAAGAGCCACAAAGAAGTTTAAATTAGAAAAATTGTTCCTCTTTCTGAGACCTATTCAGTGATGCTTTAATGTTTTTAAAAAGTTCCATGGCACCCTAGATAATAAAGGAAAATTAAAATGGGCTTTTTTTTAATCGTTAATAACTCGGTTATACTTGATGGTACAAGAATATTTTTGGGGAAAAAATTGTAGATTTTTTTACGCACTGTTAAATGAAAACATTATTTGTTTCAATACTATTAAAATTTATGGCACTCTTCACCTTAGGGACTTTTTGATGAATTTTATTTGTTTTAAGCCTAAATACCAAAACAAAAAGATACATTAAGCCGTACATTATTAAAAAGAAGAAAAAAAAAAGCTTTTTCGTGAAGTCATAGCCAACTATGGTTTCCATTTTAAAAAACGCAAGTTTGTAATTTATCTAACAATTGAAACAATATTGAAACAAATGCATGTTTTCATTTTTTAGTGCGTAAGAAAACCTACAACTTTTTCTCAAAATATATTTCCGTACCATCAAGTTATTCTCGATTTTAAAAAAAATGCTCATTTTGATTTTTGTTTATTATCCAGCGTCTTGGAACTTTTTTAAAAAATTAAAGCATCACTGAATGGGGCTCAGAAAGGGGAACAATTTGCCTTATTTAAGCTTCGTTGTAGCTCTCACCGTTTACGAGATCACGATAGTGGCTCTTCTATGTGGACCACCCTGCATATATCAATTCATATTTCGTCAACCCGGTCGCGCGGCAGACTGCTATAAGGGGGTTGACCCCCTCTTCAGTCGTGAGAGGTACAAGGATAATGGGTAAGGATGTGGATAGTCAAGGATGGGCAAGGATAGGTGGAAGTACTGCCACAGCATTTGCCTTAACCATGGAGGAACACCTGAAACCTCTACAATGACAGTCGGCCCTGAGAATCGAATCCACGACCTCCCGATTACAAGTTACGTTGTTAACACAACCAGCCAGCGAGCTCGGTACTTCGTCAAGGCGCCACAGCTGCAAATAGAAATTTGTGGAGCAATAGACTCGGATGCGGTCCCTAAGGCAGCGTGTCCTGTTTGATTTTAGCGCTTTTGTGGAGTTTAACCTGAAAAATTATCATCGTACTAGACCAGGGCTGTCCAGCTGGCAGCCCGCGGGCCAGAGACGGCCCGCGAAAGTACTTTTTTAGCTCCCAAACAAGCTTACAAAGATTTATTTAACTTAATTCCTAATTCGATGTATACATAAAATTTCGTTCCGTCTATTAGAATTATACTCAATAGTGGCCGCTAAAACTTTGAAGAAAAACAAAGGCCCTCAATGATATGGAAGTTGGACAGCCCTGTACTAGACGAC
Source organism: Elmis aenea (assembly GCA_947652605.1). Classification (NCBI taxonomy): domain Eukaryota; kingdom Metazoa; phylum Arthropoda; class Insecta; order Coleoptera; family Elmidae; genus Elmis; species Elmis aenea. The sequence continues at coordinate 24,310,751 of OX393584.1, forward strand.
TGATCACGGAGAATTTGCAGTGCGTGCGCCTTTTATAGAGGTTTACAAAGAAATAACCATTGAATACCATCGCCTATCCACACTTTGCGAAAACAACTTGTCTCAAAATTCTGCGGCTTGGTTGAGAAGTTCGGCAGCACACTCCATATTCACCTGACCTCTCCCCAGCTGGTTATCATATTTTCAGGTCACTCGCAACTATCTAACGGGAGAAAAATTGACTAAAGGACAGGCCTTAAACGTGATCTGGGTTCTTTGAATCGCTAACCACACACTTCTGGACGCGATTAAGTTACTTTCTTTCTGAACGCTGATGCCATCTCCGATGTTTATGGGTTATGGCGTTATGTTTTAGACGATTATTATTTTTATGCTTAACTTTAAATAAATAAAGACTTTCTGGCCAATTCAATACGTTTTTAATATGTTGGTTTAACGAATAGCTTCGCAGCAAGATAAATTTGAAACACATTTGCTTGTTGCTCACTTGTTATCCAGTGTGATTTATGCTGTTAAGTAAATGCTCGAATGGGAGCAGAAGGCTTTAGAAGTGTTTATGCCTTGCAAATTTCAGTCAACTTCTAAGTAACCCTGAATATTTAATGTAGTGAAGCTCTCGAAACATACATATGCCCACTAACCCTTTGTAGAGTTGAAGCATGAATTCTCAAAGTTTTGTTGTTCATATTGTACTCATATGTGCAGCCACGTTATCTTGATGTATGTTGCAAAATAAAATGTGTTAGACAATTTTGCTCGCTATTGCGCAGTACTAATACTACTTTGTTTTTTTTTTCAGGTAAGAATTTCGTTCTATCCTGCTATGGTGAATGACACAACACATAAAAGTCGGTAATTATTGCTTTAACAATTACTTTCTTCGTAAATTTAAATTTTTAAAGCGTTTTCGTGTTTAGTGCTTCGATTCTGACTACAAAAGTAAATTAATTATAAATCATAAAAACCGGTCTCTACTTTTGTGCATTACTGCAACGAAAAGTGGATGAAAAAATCAAATCCATTAAAAAAAATGCATGTTTGAAATTTATCTAAGAATTTAAACAGTATTGAAACAAATTAATAGTTTCTATATACAGGGTGAATATTATGTTCCAGGCCGATGTTGTTTTTAAATAACCCTGAAATGAATCACATTTTTTTAAATTTGGATTTTTTTATTCAACAGTAGGCTTATGACAATTATGTATGGAATATGACATCGCTCAAGTGACCACCTCTGGCAGCGCTACAAATGCCTGTTCTTTTAATCATATTTTTCATGACATTCTCGCACGTTTCGCGTGTTATTTCCGCAATTTCATGTCGAATATTGTCCTGAAGCATTGGAATTGTTGTTGGTTTATTGGCGTAGACTTTTCCTTTCAGGTACCCCCACAGAAAATAGTCGGGTGACGTTAAATCGGGTGATCGCGAGGGTGATAAACTGATTTACTAAAAATGGAAATTATGACTGGCTATGACTTTATGAAAAAGCTTCTTTTTTTCTTCTTTTTAATAATGTAAGGCTAATATACCTATTTATTTTGGTATTTAGGCTCAAAACAAATAAAATTCATCAAAAAGTCCCTATGAAGCTATAGAGTGCCATGAATTTAAACAATATTATAACAAATGAATGTTTTCATTTAACAGTGCGTAAAGAAAATCTACTTTTTCCCCAAAAATATTTTGTACCATCAAGTATAAGCGAGTTATAAACGATTTAAAAGAAAAAGCCCATTTTGATTTTTGTTTATTATCTAGCGTGCCATGGCACTTTTTTAAAACATGAAAGCATCACTGATTAGATCTCAGAAAAGAAACAGTTTGTCTAATTTAAGCTTATTTGTAGATCTTGCCGTTTACGAGATCCCAATAGTGCCTGTATATTGTACAGGCCTTAGAAAATCCAGTACTATTTTACCGAACTATGAACAAATGAAAATATTTCAAATATACAGGGTGTGTATAAATTGGTGGAAGCGCTACACGGGGCGATGTTCTTTGTAAAATTCTAAGTCGAAAATGTTGTAAAATTTTTACTGTGTCTGCAAGAGGTCCTCAAAGTTTTGACATTCAGTCCTTTAATAAGCGTTATTATTTAATACTTGCAAATGAAAAAGCTGCAATTTGGAATAAAAATAAATTTCGAATAGTATTTTTTCCTAGATATTGTATTCTTCATTTCAAAAATTGGTGTTGAAAATATGTAAATCACTGATTTGAATGAAAATAATACACATGGCAACATTGTCATTAGCTGTCATCTCTGTTTTTCTCGTAATTATTTCTAGTTTGTGTTAGACGATACCTAAAAGTTTGCAGCTATGTTTGCGAACTGAGGGCTTTCAGTTCGAACGAATATTATAAATACCTAAGTAAAAATTGCTGATAAAAAAATGTCCATACGCAAATCAATGGATGCAATGTTGCCAAATTTTTGTTTCTTTTAATAGTTCCTGAGGCCATAGGAAGCATGGTACAACATTTTTGTATTAAGATTTTCGACTTGGAATTTTACGAAGAACATCGTCACGTTTAGCGCTTCCGCCAATTTATACACACCCTGTATATAGCGTTAGACAACCCAATCTTGATAGTTTTAATTTACTTAAAATTCGTGCAGCAACGTTGATAACGTTTTCTGTACCCAGACGTTAAATATGTAATTATTGTATTAATATTGTACAGATAATACTCGTACATTAAATATCCAGGGTTTATTACAAAACGAATGAGTCAGATACAGAATGCCACGATTCATGAAGGGTCGCTAGCTAGCACTGATAACGAAACCAACGGAAATTTGAGCAAAGGAGGAAATTACAGTTTTTGATCCAGCATCACGGCGTATATTATTGAGTAGGGGAAAACTAAATATCAGAACCAGAGGGTTGACTACACGTGGGGAAGAATATTTTACGGCAGATAAATACGACCACGATCCTAAACTATATATTGTCAGCCGCTTTCACAATGTTCACACCTTTTGGAACAATAATCATGGCAAGTTTTATTTGCGTTAAGTTGCGAATATAACAATCAATACAAAAATAATTTATGTAGGTACTCTTCATTTGTAAAAAAAAAATCATATTAGGTTTATTTACTTAAAAATAGTTGATTTTAAGTTTAAAGCATGTTTGCCGTTTTTGAATAAGAATCTAGTTTAAAAGCTTAAAGTTACAAAATACACTTTCTAATTAAAGTTACAAACTTGGTATGGTTGCAAAAAAATTTAAGTTATATTACAAATAATCATTAATAACTAAGTTATAAAACATTTTATTGTATTTTTACTAATATCGCAGTTATGGAATCATGTTACATTTGGAAGAAATTATTTAAGTATATTTAATTACGCAAAACCGGTTGATTTTAGGTGAAAAACACTTTAAATACTTTAAAAGGGGAATTTTGTTCAGAGGTAAAATAAAATACCGGATGTAAATGAATTCTGGTACACCTCCTTTTTCTTTAGTTTTAATTTTAGATAAATAAAATTTTTGAACATATGTACAGGGTGGGCAAATTTCGACTTTTTCATGGGGAATCTCGGTAAATGTAAAAGGCATCGAAAAACGGACCCCCCCCTTCCTCGATTTTTTTTTTTGAGAAAAAGTTAATGGTGAAAACTAAAATTGATTATCGTCTTTTGTTTTCGAGCTATCACCGATAACTCGATTTTTCGTTCTATGACTATATCTCGCTTGTTTGTGAACATAAAGAAAAATAATTTTGACGTTCTACAGGCACTCTTCTGATGAAGATGCAGTGGCGTAGACAATTTTTCAAAAAAAAATTTAAATTCGAGTTGTGACATATAAAGTTGTATTTTTTTAAATAGAACCCATAGTTGGGTGTGGCATCACGAGAAAGAGTATTTTTCCCCATTCCAATAATATATATCATGTGCGATCGATTTCCTTACATTATAGCAAAAATTAGGTAAGGTTTCGTATATTATTTTTTTCTAGTAGTAGGCTTATGGCATAAAGAACATACCTGGTAAAACAAACTGTCATTCTATTGTTTTAACAATAGTTTGACAGAAATAATCACGTTTAATTGTTGATTGTTTTTATTTTTGTACCTTAGAAACACGAAATAGCTTACGAATATCACAAAAAGTATGATTTGTTAGAATGTTCTATTCAAAGTAATCATAATTGTGAAGCTGCAAGTGAAACTTATTTTAATCGTTACCCAGAGAAAAGGCAACCTAATAAGTCTATTTTTGGAAGATTAAAACAAAATCTCATTTTGGGGACACATTAAAGACAATTTATATAAAAATAGTAATAATAATATGAATGAACTAAGAGAAAATTTTGTACAGTGTATTGAATCTACTTCTATAATTCATATTTACAACGCAGTTCAGAGTGTTTTAAGGCAATGTGAATTATGTGTTGCAAATAATGGAAGTCAATTTGAAAATTCAATGTAAATAGTTTTATATTATTTTTGAATTATCTTCTAGTTTGTATTATTTTATCCCTGCTTTTTTGAAAATGGTTGATGATTATAGGTAACAACCTCTTCACTATATTTAATTTTGCATTACTTCGTTCTGGGTTTGTTAAATGTTCCACAATTAATGAGATTTTGTTTAATATTCCAAAAATAGATTTATTAGATTGCCTTCTTTCGGGTTAACGATTAAAATAAGTTTCACTTGCAGCTTCAGAATTATTATTACTTTAAATAAAACATTCTAACATATCATACTTTTCGTAATATTCCTAAGCCATTTTGTGTTTTTAGGGTACAAAAATATAAACAATCAGCAACTAAACGTGATTACTTCTGTCAAATTATCGTTAAAACAACAGAATGACAGTTTGTTTTACCAGGTATATTCTTAATGACATAAGCCTACTACAAGAAAAAAATAAAATACGTAAAATTACCTAATTTTTTCTATAATGTAAGGAAAATGAATAAATCTACCCCACCTGATTTATATTATTGGTATAGGGAAAAAATCTTCTTTGTTGTGATGCCACAGCCAACTATGTGTTCCGTTCAAAAAAATACAACTTTATGTCACCACTCGAATTTCATTTTTTTTTTTTTTAATTGTCTACGCCACTGCATTTTTATCAAAAAAGTGCCTGTAGAACGTCAAAATCATGTTTCTTTATTTTCAACAATAAAAGACATATAGTCATAAAACGAAAAATCGAGTTATCGGCGATAACCCGAAAACAAAAGACGATAACCAATTTTAGTTTTCACCATTAACTTTTTCTCGAAATAAGGGATCGAGGAAGCGGGGTCCGTTTTTCGATACCTCTTATAGTTACCCTGTTTCATTAAATTTTGTAATCGCTAATTATAGTACTTTAGTAAAATTGCTTTATTCGCTACGAAAACGAATTGTTTAACGGCTTCTTTACGAAGACGAAAACGAAAAAAAGTAAATCATTCTTTTAATAATAAAAAATACAATAGATTGTCTAATAACTTCGAAATATTATTCGATAAGGCGCTCCAGTTTCCTAAACTTCAAAATTATTATGTGACTTTGACTGGTATTGGGAATGAAAAGCTCGCCCCCAAAACAAAGACATTCCAATCAATTGGAACTAATTTTAACTGACATGAGACCGTGATATTGGGTCACAAAAAAAACGGTGAAAATTGAAATGGCAAACGACTTCGAATACAAAACAAGATATGCTTTTTTGTGTTCTGTTTTAATTTCGAGGCAGTTTAATAAATTTACACATCTAAACTAATTTTAAAAATTGGACCTTGTTCGAATTTTTATATATTATTGTGAATAGTTTTGTCGGAAAAACATGAAACATTATTTAATAACACATTGATTGACCTAATATTTGCTTTTATCATGAATACGCGTGTCGCAATAAAAAATTGTTATGTATCATGAGACAAAGATTATCAGGATATTTCAAATAATGTAGGAGTATTAAAAATCCGTCTTTAATGAAAATCGAAAAATTTAATTTTAAAGCTGAATATTTCTGTATCATATAAGTGTTTGTTTATTATTTTCATTCTTAAAGTTTTAATTATGCTGAAAATAAAGCTTTTTAGCAATAATAAATTTCCACAAGGCACAATATTAATTAATTTAATGGTTTTGCGAATATGCATGGTGTCCCAGTTATTGTGCACAGCATGTGTATCTCGTAAACGGAAAGAGATACAGAGATACAGAGTTGGTTAAATGGGAAAATGATCAATGATTTAAGAGCAACCATTCCATGAAAAAAAAACTTGAAAAAAATAATGGTTTTTGCGTTATCGATAAAAAACAGACAAAAAATGATATTTTATTTTTGCTTATAACTTGTTTATTTGAAATCATACTCCAAATTATTTTTTTAACATAATGGGGCACTTTTTTGCGAAGGATTAAAATTTGTTGACAAATGTTACTTACCTTTATTTGTTTTTGTTATTTTAACATCAAGTTTCTTACTTTATATACGGGTTGTAATTGTCTGTGACACCAATTAAAAACTCTTATTGCTGGTTTTATTGATGGATGGGTTGTTAGGTTTATCTTTAAAAATAAGTAAGTTATTACAGTATCATTGTATTTACTAATTCTAATTAAAGTTGCTATTAAAAAAATGAAAATTACAAAAATAAGCTAGCTGTGCTTAATTTAACACAAAAAAATATATATAAACTTAAATAGTTTAAGATAATGTTTACGTTTTTTAGTAATTTATGATTTTTTACTGATTATTACTATCAAATCTAAAACAAATTTGAGATCTGCGCTTTCTAGATAAAATGTTACATTGTTATCTACAACGCGCATTTGTCAAATTTGTATCGTCCATTTAAAGAGAGCCACATTTTAAATGCATGTTATCTATTTAATCATAAGTCTCTCTGCCGTCAGATGAGAAGATAAATGATTCTAAAGTTAAGTAATTTATTTTTTCTACTACTATTGTAAATGACTCTTACCGTACATTCTGCATGCACAGTAAGTCCGTACGCACGGTAAGCAAAAAGCACGGTTTTTTAAAGAAATGATAGAAGTAGACTCACGTCAAACACATGCCTAGTAAGTGAGTTATAACGCACGACAAGCAAAACGCAACTTGTCTAGAAATGTCAAAGTAGGCTTACGTCAAAATTGACAAGACAACGTAATTACATGTGTATATTGGCCCAAAAGCCGTTAAAATCGTAGGTATCATGTGATCGTAGAAAAAGTAAGCTACATAACACGAGTTGTAAAGCAATCACGCTCTCGCCGCTACGCGGCTCCAAGCGCAACTTTTCCACTCGTGCGTAATATGTTTCTTGCAACTCTTGTTATGTAATATACTATTAATAAATGAAACACTCTAATAGTTCAAGCATTAATCAATGAATGCTTTATAAAATATCCTTGTGATAATGTTCAGTTGTAATCCTCGAGTGAAACTGCAATATAGTTGATAGATATGTCAATTTTCTTCCGGTCATGTGAACATTGTTATCGGTCATTTTTATGGATCCGCTGATGGTGGAAATGTCGCAATGCTTATAGAGATATTACTGCAAAACGTGATCCGGATGTTCTGTGCTGTATGTGTTACTGTGGCCGATTGTTAGGAGTAACTGGTAACCCTAAATTTCCATATCCATCCCTGTTTGATAGGTAGAACAGTATTGTTTGTTGGAATGAACAATTTATAATACTTTTATTTCAGTCCCAAACCTACTTGTTCCCAAACCGATTCATTTATATTTCAATTCCGTTAATTAGCGTTGCGCTGTGATTCGATATTATTTTTTCAATTGATTTAAATTTAAAATTCATGGGATTCTTTTTTAAAAAGTGTTTTTGTAAACGTTTTTTGAAACATGAGATGATTGGAATCCAATGGTATTCACCCCACAAACGGTGTTGTGTTTCGAACAAGCAATAAATAAATTACGAGGAGGTTCTGTTTGTACTAATAACAGTACAAAAACCTAAGATTAAAGTTTAAATTATCATCCTATTAAAAAAAAAAACATGCAATCATATGCAACAAAATACCAATGCTCAAATATATTTAATCTGACTGCAACCTCAAATGCTTACTGTAGCGTACTACATACCTAGGTGTATCGCTGTAATTTTGAAATTCACATTCAAATTCGAAGTATTTGTAGGTTATTTCAGTAACTACGATAATTAGTGAAAATGTGATTAAGTTCTCTAGGAATACTTTTTCGAGATGAATTCAAATTTGTTAATAAATGCATAGTAACACTTTTCTTTTACAATAATTTTGAAAATTGTTCATAATTTTTTTATTTTTAAAACTTAAATTTAATAAACAGTTCCTATGTTTTGATAAAAGTTTTAATTTTTTTTCGTATATTGATGTTCGTGTTGTATATTTTTATAATCTTTAATAAACTTATTGCTGGTATAGGGGAAAGTCGGGTAATATCGGACAAGTGGTTTTTCGGGCACCTATCGCGATATTGGCTGTTGACAGCAACTAGTAGAAGGAAAACGCACACTACATTAGAATGCGTCGTTTCCGTGTGTCAAAGCAATAGAGTTTTTTCTGTTTAGAGAGTGTTTTTTCGTGGACGAAGCTAAGTTTGGAGTGCTGATCCTGCTTAAACGTATAAGTACAATCACTTTCTAAAGTCTGTTTTATACTACACTATTTTTTCGTTTAAGAAAATCGTATACGATTTTCTAGTACGGTGTCAATCAGAAATTAAAAATCTTGAACGAAAAATTCGTACGAAATTATTACCGTCCCTATATGCGTCCAATTTTAGCATGAGCACATGCGTATTCTACTGTTACTGTATCTGACCGCATGTCATTTGTGGGTTAGGTTAACTAAAACAATCAAACGATGTTAAATACTACTTATTACCGTTAATCCCTAATTGGTCTTTTTCAAAACGACTCTGTCAGTCGTTTTGAAAAAGACCAAGACACAATGGTCGAAACGTCAACTACTTCTAAATATAGAAGACGCGGTTCCAAACCCGGAAACCAAGATTGTATTATGGATAACGGCCGCGAAAGCCTCAAGAATAAAATAGTCTTTAGTGTATTGGTAGCAACAAGAAATAATTTTTTTAATGTTTTACGCTTAAATCTGATCAGGCCTGGACAGTAATAAAAACTTGTTTGGATAACCAAAAATATGTAATTTTCTAAAAATTAAATCATGTCCGATATAACCCTCCAACTTTTTGAATGGGCAAAAAGTAAGGTCTTTTTCGATTGCCTAAAAATGGTAAAAAATTTCCCCCTAGGGGTAATTGCTTTTATGGGTGTTTGTACAACATATCTAAGTATGCTTTGATGCGTAGTATGGTCAAATTGAGCCTTTAACAAACTCACAAATAGTAAAAAAAGCTTAACCGTCCGATATAACCCGACCTTCCCCTACGCTTCCCCTTTTAAAAATATGTTTGGTATACGAAGTTTCAATTGTGTATAGCTCATGAATCAATTGAATGTTTAACCAAAAAATAACATTTTTTTAAAATATTTTTTAATTTCATTGTCAAATAGGATAAGGAACCCAAATGTATCCATTTAAATGGACTTGTAAGTTTTATACATGTCTGACATACGATATGATACAAATCACTATACAGGGATGCGCAAAAGTATGGAAACAGACAAATTTCTAAAATATTATTAAAGATACTACAATGATTTTTTTTATTTTAGCGTTATCGTATTTTTCGGATTCGATGAAAATACTGAGGTTGCAATACGACTTCTCGTTCAACCCAAAACGGACTCAAACTTCAAAATTTTAAATGGAACACTGTATATTTTTATATTTTTGGATTATATAAATTTGAAAGGTTGTCCGTTTCCGGTTGAACCGGAAGTCGAATTGCAACCTTAGTGTTTTCATCGATTCCGAAAAATACGATAACCCTTAGACAAAAAATTTCATTGTAGTATCTTTAATAATGTTTTAGATATTTGTTTGTTTCCATACTTCTGTGCATTCCCGTATAGATACCTGTATAAGACGTAATTACTGACTTTCCCCCCCTCCTTTTTTAGGCTTTTATTCGTTTTTATTTGTTCATCTCGTTTGTAGACGTACCACTTATCTTTGATCTGTAGGTATATTATCACTATCACTATAATAATTACTAATCTGTTATCACTCATTCTTTCTTCCTTTTATTCATACGTTTACAAATTTCTCTAATCTCCTTGTTTCTAATTCTTTCTTTTAGCGGTTTCGTAATATTTTTGTATCATTTGTTTCCATATTTAGTTTTGTTTTTGTAGTGTCTGGTCTTAGTTCGCAAGTGTGTGCCAGTGTCAGTCTTGTATATTCGTGTTGTTTGCTTTGATAGTTTGAATTTTTATTTCATTCAAGAAGTTTCAATAGCTTGTCAGTTTTATTTCCAAGTAATTGTTCCACTATACCGTTATCTACCACAAGTTTAAATCTAATTGGTTCTTTATGAACTATCATTGCTGTTTTTTGGGATATCTTAACGTTAAACTCATAGGCTTTGTTAAACTGGAAAAATAATCTTCGGAGGTCATCTTAATTTCTTGCTATTAGGACTACATCATTTGCGTAACAGATAATCTTTATTAACTTTGTACCCATCCTATGTCCTTCGTTGCTCCGTATTACTCTTTGAATTAATTCGTCCATCACTAAGTTGAATAGCAAGAGGCTTAGCAAATCTCCTTGTCGTACTCCTTTGTTTGCAGGAATTGGATTTATTTGTAAGTAGTTGTCCATGTATATGTTCTTTGTTAGTTGTACGTTAGACTCGGGTCTTTTATACCATATTTTACAATGTCTTGTAGACGTATCCTGTCGAAAGGTTTTTGCAGATTGATAAAACAGAGAAAAACCGTTAAATTATTTTTGATGGCCTTATTATAAAAATAACAGAGCATGATCTACCGCTTCTAAAATCTTGCTGATGACTGTTGAGTTTATTATATTTATCATTGGTTCCGTTCTTGACTTAAGTGTTGTATTTATGTTTTTAAAAGGGATGTTACTTTCTTAGTTTTCCATTCATTGGGTATTTGCTTTTCTTTATAAATTTTAACTAATAAATCTGTAGGCTCTTCTACATTGAATTTTTCCCGTTGGAGGTGCAATCCATGCCTGAGATTTTCTGCTTCTGAGCCTTTCAACAATTTGTTCAATTTCTGCTTTTTATGACTGACGTCATTGATATTTATGGTTTCGTCATCAACATCTTCATGAATTTCGTGTTCGGTTTTGATGTACAGCAACGTTGTTCAATATGAAATTTAACGTTTTTAGTCCTAATTTACCTTTAATTTACAATTATCCCAGCCCGACCAACAAACGATGTTTTCAGAAAAAGTGAAAATGGGTAATATTTTAAATAAGTAACAAAAATAGCGATACGTCAGTCGCATATTCGTGCTGCGCGATATCTTTTATTTCTTTTGTAAGATAATTGTAGGAGATAATGTATTTAAGGATCGTTTTCGTATTGTTATTTGCGCAAACATGAACCTTCTGGTAATAGAACAAAAAAGTCCCGCCACACAAAAGCAAAGTCGACAATTGTCTAGATGAAAAAAGGACGTAGACCCCATGCGGAGAAGAGCTCCCTCTCGATTCTTTGCAACTTTAACGCTAAGAAAACCGATACCATCTTCACGGTAAAATTATTATTCGCGTTGAAATGAAATCTCGTCAAAGGACAGGATAATATATTTTTAATGCTCAGGGGGTACTGTTCCTCCTGAAAAATGAAATTTAATCTGCAGACCAGCGATGGCGTTTCACGCTCACTAAACTCTATCTGAACATACCTAGAAATGACACACTTTACCACAGTTGATAGGTTCAACCGCCAATGTGCGCAAAGAAGTTTGTGTGTATAGTAAAGCGGCGATTAACGGTACCGTCTCATGGTATAGATTCATATATGGTACATTTTTAAGTATAGTTTTTATGGAATTTAAATGATGCCCTAACGTTTGAATTAAACTTAAAAAACATTTGCTTTATCATCAAAGCGTCTTTTCACATTTTAACTAAAACATATCAATGTTGGTTAACAAACTTTCGTATGCTTTTTTTTAATATATTTTTGATGTTCCAATTTAATTTGATTGTATGCTGAGTATTATTCGCAAAGTCCCCAGTTATGGTGCACATTATGGTGAACTAGTAAAGGAAAAGAGATGCAAAAATGGTTATACAGGGATGCGCAAAAGTATGGAAACAGACACATATCTAGAATACTATTGCAGATATAGCAATGAAATTTTGTATCTCAGCGTTATGGTATTTTTCGGATTCGATGAAAATATTGAGGTTGCAATACGACTTCCGGTTCAACCGGAAATTGACTCAAACTTTGAAATTTTAAATAGAACACCCTGTATATTTTTACATTTTTGGATTCCTCTTAATATTTACTTTGAAAAATGTATGAGGTTATGTGGGTCTAAAGTCAACTGTTTTCGTAAAATTTACATTTTTGTGAAAATTTTGAGCGATACAGCATTTTCAATTTTTTTCAACATTTAAGTTATTTAAAAAGGCAGTAGAATTTCGTTTGAAAATTAGATTGACAATAGATTATTTAACACTTTGCACTAGCTATATTTTTAAAATATTATACAGGGTGTTTTTTACACTAGGTCAAACTTGTGAAACTTTAAACATCGATAACTCGATTTTCTTAAATACAACACACTATTTGTTGTTACATAGTCTTGTGGAAAATTTGATTGTCTTTCAAAAACATTAACTATGTTCATATGTAAATATTAAGGAGAATCCAAAAATGTAAAAATATACAAGGTTCTATTTAAAATTTCAAAGTTTGAGTCCATTTCCGGTTGAACCGGAAGTCGTGTTACAACCTTAATATTTTCATCAAATCCGAAAAATACCATAACGTTGGGATACAAAATTTCATTGTTATATCTGCATTAGTGTTCTAGATATTTGTCTGTTTCCATACTTTTGCGCATCCCTGTATGGGTCAAAATGATCTTTGATTTCATAGACTTTAAAGATTGCGAAAATGGTTTTTTTGACAGAAAGTCAGCTTTTTTAACTAGAACGATAGTGGCTCATGCGGTTATTTAAATAGAGTATTTTCTGACGAACTCAACAATACCAATAACTAGGTATTTTTGTTAAAATTTATTTATAAAACAATTTCGACTGTTTATTCAAAAATACTTAGAATGTGTTAATTTCTTTTTTATTGTTGTTCCCAAAAGTTTTAATTAATTTTTAGTTGTTAATGATCAATGTGAAAAGAGTCAACACAAAAAAAAGCATTTATTATTATGGGTATCGTACCAAAACTTTACAATAATTTCAAATTTTAATGCCTGCTCCTAATAAAAATACCAAGTTATTGGTATTGTTGAATTAGTCAGAAAATACTCTATTTAAATAACCACATGGGCCACTGTCGTTCCATTAAAAAAATTGACTTTCTGTCAAAAAACCATTTTCGCAATCTTTAAAGTCTAGTAAAGTAACTCAAATGTCAATTAAAATTAACAAAACAGTTTTTCGGACACTTGTTGACATAATTAAATTTCTCAAAGTCACAGCACACTCAATACAAAATTTATTTTTTTCCCAAAATTATTTGAGGTTATAAAAATTAACTAAAACATTGCAATTGTTATGAAAACTACGTCCTCTTTCCAAAAATGTAAAAATATACAGGGTGTCGCTTTGAAGAAACAACGTTAGGGTAATTTCCGGAGAAACCGGAAGTGAAACAAAAGTATACAAATGCTCAGAAAATCCGGTTTTTTGCACTTATCACATGTTTAAAGTTTCTATTGTCTAAAATTAAAACTTAAGAAAAAAGGGGTGAGCCTGATTTCAGTAACACCCGGTATGTTTTAAATATGAAAATTTGTTTAAAAATTGTGTTATCAAGCGATAGATATCTTTTACCGTCGATAAAAAATTAAGCGAGCGAATTGCATTTATGGAACTTCACATTTCAAGCAAAAATACGCAACATAATTTTGAGTTCTTAATGCTACTTAAAACATCAGAGAAACTTGAGAAACGACAGAATTATATCGTTTGAAGGAAACCATCCCATCCAATTTTGTGAAATTTAGAGGATTCTAATTACAAAAACATAACAATAAATCTTAAAAGGTTTTAAAACCCAGTCATTTTGAAATTGAACAGAAAATGAAAGTAATTTTAACTTGGTAGATATGAAAACTGTAAAAATCTAAAGTCTCGAGAATTTAACGAAAATGTTGAGGGTAAATTAAAGTAAATGCGGCTTAACTTTGATTGTACAACGACAATGATTTTAACAACTACAGAGATAATGAATTAATTTAGTTAACGCGATTTATTAAAGTAAAAATAGTATACAGGGTGGAGTCACGACGGACGCGTCGGAGTTTTATGGCAAAACGCTTTATATTTTCCAATTTCTGTCGCTGTTAGATTATGTAAGTCAATAAGGGCTACATTTTAAAAATATTTTCAAACATACAGGGTGCTCCAAAAAAGAGTGGCATATCAAAGTTATACTTTTTCTTATGGAACACCCTGTATATTTTTGCATTTTTGGATTCCTCTTTAAATTTAATTAAAAAAATGTAAAAGGTCATATGGGTCTAAAGTCAACCGTTCTCGTGAAAATCGCATTTTCATGAAAATTCAGTATTTTCAAAAGTTTTCAACATTTAAAAACTTTGAGAAGTCTGAAGAAATTCGCTTGGAGTTAAGATTGACAATAGATTATGTAACACTTTGCACCACCTACATTTTTAAAATATTATACAGGGCGTTTTTTACGCTTGGTCAAACTTGTGAAACTTTAAACATCGATAACTCATTTTTTTTTAAATACAACCCCTTATATTTTTTTACACCGTCTTATAGAAAATTTAATTCTCTTTCGAAAACATTAATACTGTTTTATACCTTAAATTGATATTTTCCAAGATATCGCGATTTTATTGTTAATTATTAGGGCAATGTAATATTTTCGAGTAGGCTACGAAGGTAGACAGCGGTAATTTGAAACAATTGAACGAAAAAACAAGAAAGGTTTAGTTTTATCTTTTGCCTACGCATTTTTAACATTTTTTTATAGTGAAGAGGAATCTCACGTTTAAATCGAGATTTCTTACAATTATTTATGCATTTATTTATTGGACCAGTATGATGAGATGATTACTAAATCATATAAACTATTTTTTTTTGTATGATACGACTCTCGGTTCTACCAAAATGTCTTTGCTTAACTTCTGGTTCCACGCATTTTGCAAACATTGTGTTTTATACAGTGTGCACAATGTTTAATGAAGGTAAGTAATTGTTGCATGACCAAACGGCCAAACTTAGTGAGCATTTTCCTCGAGTCAATTTAAGCAAAAAATGTATATAAACCATAGTCCAAAACTCGATGGTTATCGAGTTATAGACCTTTAACGTTTGTAAAAAAAGGTTAATTTTAACATTTAAAAAATATGAAATACCGCTTTTATCTTCTAAAATATTGATTGAATAACAAAATGTTTTCCATAAAAGATGAAACGCTATTATCTGCGCTTTATGATATACTCGATTTTGTTTTGTTTTTTACGGTTTATTTGCTATGGCAACCAACCTAGTTATTTTAAATAGAATACCCTGTATATTATTACATCCTCTTTAAACGTCCTTTATAAAATGAGAAAGGTCATATAGGCCCAAAATTAACGTTTTTCGAGTAATTCACTTGTTCTTAAAAATTTTGAGCGATGTAGTAATTTCAAATATTTAAGAAATGTGTGGGTACAACCGAAATTCGTTTGGAAGTTATGCTTCCAATAGGTTCGTACACGATTTATATTATTTAAAATTTTGAAATTTATTACAGTACATTTGTTACTTTTGATCGACTTCGTTAAATTCTTAAATATTTGATAAATTTTAAACTGTCTAAAATAAAACACTTTTGTTTTATTAATTATTTAGGTGACGATAGTATAGATAAATTGAATAAAACTATTAACGTTGACAGTTCATACAATTTGTTTTGAATTTTCAAAGGCTACTACCGATATTTTAGGTTAAAAAACGAAATAACTCCAAAAATATTATATTTAGACATAAAACATGCTTAATAACTTTGAAAGATAATTAAATTTTCTACAAGAAAATATAAAAATGTATAGGGTGTTCCATTTAAAAAAGATGACTTATATGCGTTTAAGGTTTAGCGAAATGAACCGAGTGTAACGAACACCCTCTATATTATTTTAAAAGTTTATCCAGTCATCAATCACTATGATACTATTGTCTATTAAATTACCAGAGGAATTTGCTCTAGCGTTGTTATGTTTATAAATATAAATATTTTTATAAAGGTCTGCATCTGTCAAAATTTTCAAAAAAACGTTAATAACTCAAAAACGGTTCATTTTAGATATAAGCAACCTTAAATATTTTTGAAAGAGAACTTAATTTTACATCTAAAAATAACAAAATATATAGGGTGTTTCATTTTAAAAAAACACGGTTTTGTGTCAGTGCGCAAAAACAAAACACTCTATAGATAAAATTAATTTTAGGTTATATAGTAAACGATTACAAACAACTTTTATTCAAAAATTTTATACAAATTTTTACTAATAACAGAGCTATCGAATAATTCGTCTTGGCTGGAGTATTCCCAACTCTGTAACTTCCTTATTTTAAGAGCTAGAAGTTTGATACTTCTTACAAAATGTTTAGAGGGTTGCAAGTTCTAAAATTTAACAATTTTTTGAGTTATTTACCAAAATAGATATGGCAAGTGGCATCTCATTAGAAAGAGCAAAAGAAAATCCAACTTGACGGGCCAAAGGAAAAATGAAAACTAAAATAAAAGTTACATTCTACATAAAAAATTACCTTGATGAAGTACAAATAAAATTGATCTAATGATTAAGACAAAAAAATAACGAGAGAAAAAAATTCAACATTTTCATATTTTTTGCTGTAACTTTTGAAATTCAAAAAATGTTGTACTTTTAAGAATATATTCTAGCTCCTCTAGTGCTTAACAATAATTCTTGTAATTTAAGCAAACCTGTATCTCTTATAATGAGCGAGAGATTCCCATGCTGGTAATGTAATCTGGGACACCCTGTATAAGAATAAAGTACTGTGCGAAGTAACAGAAGGTAGTAAAAAGTAAATAAAATTGTTCTGTAAACAATAACAACTTGAACAGGACGAATTCTGTTGCCACCTTGTTTTAATTTGGCGTAAAAAATGTAAGTTAGATAAACAAGGTTTTCTCTAGCATTCTATTTATTTTTTAAATTCAGTTTTTGATACTCAATGATATTTTTTTTAAATTAATTATACATTAAAGAGTCTTCAAGTTATATTACATTTAGGTACAAAGGAGGCTATTAATTTGCTTTCCTGTATTGGTGTGCAATAATTAAAAGTTAAAGGATTATGTTGTTAAAAGCAATGTTCATTTAAATTTGGTAGAATCGAAATGTGCTGATGACGTTTGGAATATACAGAATGCAAAACATTAAAGTTTTAATGGACAAATCTAATTTTTCTACCCTTGGCTGGTGTTTCGAATACCTTTCATAAATAATGTCTCCACTTATTTTCATTAAACGCCCCAATTAGCAAAAAGACCCTCCAAATAAAAGCTAATATTTACGTTTTGCATTTGACCAACGGTGGTTGAACAAAAGAGATTGCTTAAATTTGTTATACGCTATAAATTCTATTTATAATTGTTGAACAAATAAATACCCGTTTAAATTATTTTTAACGAAAGCTTTGAGTTCAGTTTTCAGTTATTCATTTAAACGTTAAAATAACAAGCGCTTAGTAATACAGTATTTAGCTAGCAAATCTACCTCACCATTACAATAGATACATTTACAAACGTGTTAGTGAATATTTTAATACTTATGCTTTTCTATTGTAATAACAAATCAAAAAGATTAGCGATTTTTAACGAAACAGACGTTACATGTACAAGAATCTCCTAAATCAGTGGTTCTTAACCTTTTAGTAGTCGCGACCCCCTAAATATCCTAAAATGTTTTGGCGGCCCCCTAGTTTGTAGTAACAAAATTATTACGATTTATTTGAGAAGATCTCTCCGATGGTTCGAGTAAAATAAGAAGCAAAAAATATTTTTTTTAAATTTCGATATTTTAAAAAATAAAAACATTTTATAAATTTTTCGCGGCCCCCCAAGGGACCGCGGTCCCCGGTTAAGAATCGCTGTCCTAAATGAAGCAAACATTTTAAATCAAAGCATGGTAATTAATTTTATTTAAGTAACAAGATCGGAAAGTGGTACTGAACGAGTAAGCAGTTCTGGAAGCATACGAGTATGTCCGGGTATGTTACGTACAGGGTGGGCAAATTTCGATGTTTTCATAGGGAATCTCGGTAACTATAAGAGGTATCGAAAAACAGACCCCGCTTCCTCGATCTCTTTTTTCAAGAAAAAGTTAATGGTGAAAACTAAAAATGGTTATCGTCTTTTGTTTTCGAGTTATCGGCGATAACTCGATTTTTCGACTTTTCCTTTTATGACTATATCTCGCTTGTTTATGAGAATAAACAAAAAAAAATTGACGTTCTACATGCACTTTTTTACTAAGAATGCAGTGGCGTAGACTACATCTCAGCCAGCAAACCAGACGCGGCCGAAAAAGTTACACGTTTTGGCCGAGGTGCATATTACATTTTTTGTGCGATCAAATTAAAAACAATTAAAATTTTTAGTATTTTTCAAACATATAGGTTAGAAACTACGTGACATTCTGTCACTGACAGATGACGGCGTATGCTGTTAGCGGTGGAAACGTACTTGCATAATTCTGTACATAATTTAAATAATCTTTTTTTGTGCGATTGTAATGTTTTATGAATAAATTTAAACATTGATTAATTATTAATTACATAACGTGTACCAAATCATATATTTATTTATTAATACATAGTACAATTGACAGCAATAGAACAGTAACAGTATCAACACGAAAATATTAGGTTATAAACTACCTGGCAGTTAACAACCTAAAGACCTCTACGTCACTACCCTTAGCGTGGAAGCCATAATCTCAGAGAACTTATATTCAGACACGCACATGCGCTTCTCGTTCTGCTTAATGCAAATGATCTTTTTCGTACGCTGTAGCGGCCGAAAATTTTTTTCGGCCGTTGCTAAGGATAGGGCCGGAAATTCAGTACTTTATGGTTGCTAACAACTGTTTCTAGTACGATCGCACAAAAAAGATTTTTTATCAGAAGTTATTTTTAAATAAAATTGTTTATATAACATAAATAAATCAATAATTGATGCATTTATTAAATCATGTTATTTTTAATTTAATATGACGTATTTCAACTCTTTTTTTAAATTAGACCAATCGTACTTTTAGTTCGAAAACTTCAATCGTTTTGTTGCCAAAAGTTAGACCTAATTTATTTTCGCAGGATCTAAATCCTCATTTGCAGAAAACAATTGCTTTGAACTCTTAACAATTGAAATTTTCACTTCTCGACTTCAATAATTGTGTGCTTGCGACGGTTTGAATCTTCAAGCAGAGAATTCGCATAATATTAAAAAACCTCCCCGTTCACAACTTCTGCCAATAATATCGATAAACTACCTTAAATATTTCCTTTTTGTAAAGCTGAATAACAAAATCTTAATGAATTTTATTCTGTCGCTACGAACTTTGAACTTCGTAATTCAAATTCACCAACGTAAATACTTTGAAAATACCAATTTGTCCGTATTTAAATGCTTCTAAATTGAATTTTAAGTTAATTACACTTGGTGTCAGAGCTTTAAAGCTGATCAGACATTCGCAACGCTCGCTTTAGCAATTCCCTTTCAAATCTTTTTAGTATCCCTGTTTCTTGTTTCAAGAATGCTACGATTTTCAAATCAGTATTTAATTAAAAAATACCGAATCTTTTTCGAATTATGTAAAATACCGTAAACACTCTTGTGTATAAAACGATGCTATAGCAATATAAAAATGATTTTTTTGAATCAACTACGCACCACCAATTTTTTGTTGTTTATATTTTTGTAATTTTATTAATACCGGGTGTAAATGAAATGTGGTACACCCCCTTTCTTTTCTTTAGTTTTGCTTTTGATTTTAGATAAATGAACTTTTAGACATATGATATGTGCAAAAAACCGGGCTTTTTGAACACATGCACACATTTGTTTCACTTCCGGTTTCGCGGGAAATGACCCCAACTTTGTTAATTTAAATAGAACACCTTGTATATTTTTACATTTTTGGAAAGAGGAAGCGATTCTGGATACAACTGCATTAATTTGGTTAATTTTTATAACCTCAAAAAAATTTTAAAACAAAATTTAGTTTTTTATTAAGGGTGCCGTGACCTGCACAAATTGAATTTTATTATGTTAACAATTGTCCAAAAACAGTTTTTGTAAATTTTAAATGACATTTAGGTTACTTTAATCGGCTTTGAAGGTTGCGGAATCGGTTTTTTGACAAAAAGTCAATTTTTTTAAATGGAACTATGGTGGTACAAGCGGTTATTTAAATGGAGCATCTTCTAATGAACCCATCGATACCAATCACTTGTATTTTTATTAAAAGCCTGCTTCAAAAACTTTAAATTATTGTGAAGATTTTTTAAGAGATCCTGTTAATCGCAGTACACTGTGCATAACTGCAACAAAACAAATGATCGTTGTTTTATGTTTAACTACTATATTCATTTAATTAAAAAGTCTCAAAATTTTGGTAATCATTTTTACATAATTAGATTACTGCAATTAAAAGGATCTCTTAATAAATCTTCACAATAATTTGAAGTTTTTGAAGCAGACTCTTAATAAAAATACAAGTTATTGGTATCGATGAATTCGTTAGAAGATGCTCCGATTAAACAACCGCTTGTATCAGGATAGTTCCATTTAAAAAAATCGACTTTTTGTCAAAAAACCGATTCCGCAACCTTCAAAGCCGATTAAAGTAACCTAAATGTCATTTAAAAATTACAAAATCTTTTTTTGGACAATTGTTCACATAATAAAATTCAATTTTGTGCAGGTCACGGCACCCTTAATAAAAAACTAAATTTTGTTTCAAAATTTTTTTGAGGTTATAAAAATTAACCAAGTGCAGTGGTATCTAGAATCGCTTCCTCTTTCCAAAAATGTAAAAATATACAGGGCGTTCTGTTTAAAATTTCAAAGTTTGAGTCCGTTTCCGGTTGAACCGGAAGTCGTATTGCAACCTTAAGATTTTCGTCGAATCCGAAAAATGCCATAACGCTCAGATACAAATTTTCATTGTTATATCTGCAATAGTATTCTAGATATTTGTCTGTTTCCATACTTTTGCGCAACCCTGTAATATGAAAGTCAGTAATCGGCCGATTAATCGGTAATCGGCCTAATTGCTTATCAGTGCACTAGCTCCTTGTTACAGGGTTTTTCCGTGACATAATGAAAAAAAAATGTATTCAAAAATTTTGTCCATTTTCAGTTTTTCACAACACTGGTTAATGGTTATTGTCTTAAATGCAATTCCATTTACAATTGTGCCCTATTTTGCGAATTTAACCGACTTTCTTACTCTAATAATAACAAAATTACCTATGCAACGCGCTGTTATACCGCAAGTATTTTTTTTAAGACGTTGATGCAAAAAATACACAGTTTAAAGATAATACTTCAGCAGCAGTTATTCGCTTGCAATGTTTTGATATGTTCCGTTACCATTCGGAGCCCAACCGCATGCTCGATGCGTAGAAATCCATAGGGATATGATGGTGTTAAAATTACACAAACTTGTCGCTATATTTCATACTTTTCAGCGCACATAAATATCAATTCTGATTTAAAATGTTATCGTATACGAAGCACGTTGTTTTATTTCAAGTTTTTGAGGCCCTGGGGCTGAGTAAATCTACATTTGTTTTAGTAATACATTGCAGACACGTCACGTTAAATTCGATTAATTTCAAAAGAAACGCATCCCGATACAAAATTTGCATTGATACATGTAATCATAATGCTATTTGGACTTCGATACCCGTTCGTACAAATAAAGTTGGTTATTCAAACCATTGCTTATTGCTGGTGCTAATTTGGATGCTCAAATGCGATAACCAATCATAAGTAATAACCTTTAAGTCTTATTATTTGCTAATACTACTATCAAACCACATTCTACTAACTAATACGACAAACTACGAACTACAAACAAAATAAACTGGCCAAAAATCAGATTAACAATATTCTAACAGAGGAAATTTGTTTCATATTTCAAAATTTTGATTACTTGATTGACAGTACGAGGGTGGGTTGAAAAATCCGTGGAATGAAAATGAAAAAGAGAACTTTGCGGTTTGAAATTACGTTTATTTTTCAACATAATCCCCTGCCACCTCAATACATTTAGACCAGCGAAGATCCAAAGCCTCTATGCTTTGATAAAATTGAGAATTGTCCAGGTCTTTAAAATAAGCATCCACGGTAGCTTTAACATCGTGGTCTGTTAAAAATTTCTGGCCTGCTAGGTATTTTTTCAGACGTAGAAACAGGAGGTAGAGCTGTTTCAACTTAAAGTGGACTGTGATGCAGAAACCTAAACCAGTCTAAAGCGTTTATTCACCACCTAATAACATCCGTCTGTTTCAGCAAGGTGATTATAACCTGTACATTTATTTAATGGTACTCAACGTTTTTAAAAAAGTCTCAATTTCAACCGCCATCCCCTCTCTTTGCGCATCTCGCGGTTCACTTAAAACTGAAAACTGGTATAGTCTGACGGTGCTAAGTCTGGCGAATAAAGGTAAAAACACAACGGAGCTGTGATACTAGAGCATAGCATCGAGTATAGAGAAAAGCATAGCGCTCGCTGATTATTGTGCACAAGCTATCCTCTACTATTCCAGCAATTATGTTCAGCTTGACTGTGCACATTCATCAGCGAGCGCTATGCTTTTCTCTATACTCCATGCTATGCTCTAGTATCACAGCTCCGTAGTGCACGTACCCTAAGGCGGGTGTGGCAGCAAATCGAAGCCCTAGTGGTTAATTTTTGCCAGAGCAATAACACTGGTGTGGGGTACATAAATAACTATTCTTTTTAGCTTAACCAGGACGCTTTTCATTGATGTTTTGCTTTAATTTTGAAGTTTAAGAGGTGACAACACGAAAACACCCGTCAATTCTACACAATATGAACATAAATAAACCATGTGAACCACCAAAATTAATCGTTTTATTTTAGAATATTTAATGGTTCATGCTCACTGTAGGTTTAGCAGGAGCAAAAAAAGTTTTTAAATAAATCAAGTTTTTAAAGAAAATTTTTTAAATTGCAAAATTTCAATCTCCAAAAAGTTCTGATAAACAAACTAACAGGTGTCGCAATTTTCAGCCCCTTGTGAAGGTGGGAGATAATTAAAAGTATTACTATGGGAAACATTTCAATAAGCATAAAACATCTACCAAATATCATTTCCTACATACATATATCCAAATTTGAGAAATAAAACAAAAACCTAATTTTACCGGTCCTCTTTAGGGAGGTGTAACTCCGAAAGGAGACGTCTAAGGGGAAAAAATTTAACAAAAGTCTCCTTAATTTTCGATAATGAATTACCTTCCGAATTTTTTCGCAATATTAAAGAAACACCTTGTATATCAGTGTTTCCATGTGCCGCTCTATTATGGGTGACATCTTCTAAACATAACTTAAAGCTGATTACTAATAGTTGACCTCATTGTAAACTAATGAATTGATACTTGCCATAAATTATAATACAATTACCAATTTTTTTATATCGATCGATAGTTATTTTAATAAATAAATTACAGTATTAAACAACGTTCCTACAACAGAGTTACATTAAAGTATATGCTGTAACATTGTTTGTTGATTGAGTTTTAATTTTGGGCTTACGTTAGAGTTGATCAATACGTTTTGAAAAAAAATATCATAAAACATTATAATAAAATTTTAAACGCGAAATTAACGCACCAAAACTGATTTTTTTAAACTTGCTCAACCGACATTTAACATTTATACAAGTACCTCCATAGTTACATTTAAAAAAATTGATTTTTTTGTAAAAAAAAAAAAACCGATTCCGCAACCTTCAAAGTCGACAAAGGTAACCTAAATGTCATTTAAAATTTACCAAAACGTTTTTTGGACAATTGTTGACATAATTAAATTCAATTTTTGCAGGTCACGGCAAACTTAATAAAAAATAAAATTTTGTTTCAAAAATTATTTGAGGTTGTAAGTATTAACCAAAATAGTGCAGTTGTATCCAAAATCGCTTCCTCTTTCCAAAAACGTAAAAATATACAGGGTGTTGCATTTAAAAGAACAAAGTTGGGGTCATTTCCGGCGAAACCGGAAGTGAAACCAATGTGTGCATGTGCTCAAAGCCCGGTTTTTGGCACATATCACATGTCTAAAATTTAATTTATCTAAAATCAAAACTAAAGAAAAACACCCGGTATAGTGCACTACATTATTTTAAAGGAATGTAATGACAGTTTTTCTTACAACATGTGTTGTTACAAATATATAGTTGATAGTACAAAAAATTCACCCTTTTTGTACTTACCAACAATTTTGCGCTACATAAATCTAATTATGTTCTTCAAGTAATTCATGCTACAGCTAAAACTTGCGCCTGAATACTTCGAAACGAATTTAACGAGTATTAATTTTCTGGTTGAAAGTTTTTTACAACACGAGGAAACAATTTGTACATAAAGTTACTTTGAAAAACTCATTTTCACTTTGATTACACACTCTCTCTTTTTCTCTTGTGAAAAAGTTTTAATACCTCTTGATGCAATTGTTGCCGATGTTAAGAACAGTTTGGTTCAGTTTAGTAATGTCTCTCCATTTTTATCAGCAAAAGAACCAAATTAGAAATACGCTATTTTCGTAACACGAGGCTCAACCAGAGAATCTCGGCAAATCTTAGGAGCTACGAAATCGGGTAAATCATAACAAAGTTGGGTAAATTGGTTCTGCATTCAAAGTAGAAAAGAAAAGTGCCGCGGCCCTCTTAGTTCAGGAGTTGTTCAGGAAAAACTAAAATAATTATTTTTCTTTTTTAACTTTATTATTCGAGATATTACAATAATGAAACACACTCTTTTGTATTAAATTTTTATTTTAAGTGGCTGAGGTAATTATGATTAAACTTGGAAAAATTACTAGGTATAATCCACGGAAATAAAACAATACTTCGACTAGCAGTTTCGGTTTATTAGACCATTGTCTGACCTGACAATGGTCTAAGAAACCGAAACTGCCAGTCGAAGTATTGTTTTATTTCCGTGGATTATACCTAGTAATTTTTCCAAGTTTAATATGGATTTCCACAAAGTTACAAGTTCGTCAATTAAATTTAGTAATTATGATTGCCAAACCTGGTAAACCCCCGAACGATGTCTCATCATACAGACCTATTTCGCTACTCCCAGTGTCAAAATTATTCGAAAAACTGCTCGTGGAGCGATTAAAACCAATTATTGAAAGCAAGAATCTAATTACTGAACTTTGGATTTAGGAACAGGCACTCGACAATCGATCAGGTTTATCGAATAACGGACATCATTGAAAAAACGTATGAAGAAAAGAAAATATGCTCAGCCATATTCCTAGACGTAACCCAGGCGTTTGGCAAAGTCTGGCATGAAGGACTAGCGAAGAAGCTAAAGAACGTTGCCAAACCAATATGCCAAAATAATAAAATCTTACATATCCGATCGAATGTTTCATGTCAAGCAAGAGAGAGATTGCTCGAACATGAGAAATATAAATGCAGGAGTACCCCAAGGCAGTGTTTTGGGACCTATTTGATAATTGCTGTACACTTGCGACATTCCACAGATTCAAAACGTCACAATTGCAACTTTTGCTGACGATACAGCCATCTTGGCAATCGGTAATGACAATCTAGAAACAGCTGCTAAACTTCAAGAAGCATGCAGCAGAGTAACTGATTTGACTAACAATAAGAGGTGGAAAGTAAGAATCAACTAGAGTAAATCAGCGCATATTGACTATGCCTGCAAGCAAAATGAACAATTCCCGATATCAATAAACAATGCCGAAATTCCACATTGCGATACAGCAAATATTTGGGAATGAATCTGGATATTCTCTTCGATGGAAAGAACCCATAAAAAAAAAAAGAAAAGAACTTGACCCTAAATACAAAAAAATGTACCTTCTAATTGGAAGAAAATCACAATTGTCTGTGCATAATAAGATTCTGCTATACAAACAAATCCTTAAGTCAGTCGGGACTTATGGGGTTCAGTTCTGGGGATGTGGAGCCAAAAGCAATACAGATAATTATTCTCTACCTACGTAAATTCAATATCTTACATTTCTCCAATTTTTGACTATCCTCAACTTTGTATATCTTTTATTTTCTTGGATTTCATGCGTTGCTACTTAAAATTATATGTTATAGAACTGTATTCAAAATATTTAGCGTTTCCTTTTGTTACAAAAAAAAAACAGTATGGCGCCGATAATAAAAAGCAACGTTGATGATGGTCCAAAATAGACAAAACGTCGTATACAAAATCTTATTAGTTTAGCGTAGAGAGAATAAAAACGTGCTTTGATGAACTGTTTATAGCTTTTCGATTTCTTTTGAAAATAAACAATTTTTTAAATTTATTTTTAGGTTTTCCTGAATAATTTTTAAACTGAGGACAATGTTTTTTTTTTAATTATTTGATTTAAGCGTTAAATTTTAAAACCGACTTTGTAGCTTTTAGATAAGCAAGATCCTCATGTTGCGCCTCGAATTTGGGACACGCTGTATACGAATATTTTACGTTTCCTTCCTTGGAACTCCCAGCAAACCGTAGCCATTATTTTAAGAACTAATTAAAGTAGTTGAAACAATGAATTAGCAGGACTGGATAATTTGCTTTTGTGTGGTGATGTTTCATTATGTGGAGTTCGTGAATGTAACTTTATTTAATTGGCCTGGCGCTTTCGATTTTTCACAATTTGGGGGGCTGTTCTCTCCGCTGCTAAACAATTTAAAATTGCATTTTCCTTTACAGCATCCGATTCTGTGGAATTGTTTTATACAGACTCTGAATTAGTATTCCTTTTACTTTGTCTAAAGATAAGTCTTATCTGTGTTTGCGTTTTCTTGTCTTCCTTAAAACCTTTGATTCGTGACAGTCAGCTTATTCCATGAAAAAGAGGTCGGTGAAATAAGATATTTCGAAATGATCGCTCTCCTGAAACTTCTACTTCCGATTTTTCCCAGATTAGTTAAAGTATTCGTTGAAATATTATGTCAATTTAGTAGTAGAGTACATTGCCAACTTGATGCTCATCTGCAGAATATTTAAGTACATCAAAAATGTTAAATCGAATAATACATTTAGGTAGTTCTTGGTATAATGCAGTGGTCTAAGTTACAATAAATCTTTTATCACGGCAAAATTAAGACAAACAATTTAAATGACTTGACATAAAAAACACACCAAGGTGGAACAAATATTTGTTGTATAAACTCAGTCTTCATAGACCTTTGATGCAGGAAAACCCATACGTTAAATTTTCGTCGAATATACAGTATTTCACTTTTCCATGGGACACTATTGCTATCTCCGTAAATAATGAAAATACAAGGTTGGTTAAATGGGACAAAATTTAGCTATTTAGGAGTGTATTTTAAACAAGACATTGTTTTGTTTAAAATTTCCATGGCTTGCGTTAAACAACGAAAAAACCGAAATCGATCAACATTTTTAAACCTAAATATCTCGGCTATTGTTGCGGATGCAGAAAAACGCTAAAGGAAAAATGTTTTGTAGATTTTGTTAGCTATAAGATGGCGATAGTAAGATTTTTATTTATAAATTACCGTGCGAGATATTTGACAAAACAATTTAACCAACCTTGTATTTTCATTATTTACGGAGATAGTAATAGTGTCCGATGAAAAAGTGAAACACCCTGTATATTCGACGAAAATTTAGACAAAACTTTCTTGAATCCCCCCAAATAATTTTCTTGTGTGCCCCAAATTGCAAACACGAATATGCCATGAAATCTCTTTGTGCTATAGCAAATGCTGACAGTATTTTTCTCTTTATTTCAAAAGCACATTTTACTTTTAATCATTCGGCAAAGTCAATGTAAGTAACTATAATTATAAACCATCATACGTCGTGAATATCACCATGAAGGTGAGGTAACCACCATTAACATTTTAAGCATCACGTTTATCGTGAAAGTCCATTTCATTGCTAAAAATTTATTTACTGTAGGAATGTAGATGACAAAGACCAATAAATGGTAAATTTAATACAAAAATATTTTTATTTATTGCAAAAAGTATAATTGAACACTTAGAAAGTCAAATCAAATGTCTGCTTTAACTGTAAATAATAATGTAGGTATAGCTTAAATGCCAACATACAATTTCTTATATATTAAAACATAACTGGGGTTGTCGCAAATAGCCTTGCCATTTTCCACTGGAATGTGTTGATATATGAAATGTTTTCTTCGCACTAATGACATTAAGCGTATCTTGCATGTTATATATGTCGATTATTTTATTAGATGTACAACTATTTTTATTAACCACGTTTAATAATACAGTGTGTACAAATTCGACATTTAACATTTTTCCTTAACATTGGATAAAGAGGTTTACAAATGATTTTGTCAAAAAAAAACAATTAAATCCTATTTATCAATCGGTTTAAACAAACCTACTTGATTAGTTTTTTGAAAAATGAACATAAGATGAAAATGTGGATCTGGAAAACCGTTAGAGATAAAAGGATAGTTGAATTGGCAAAGAAGTGTGTTTT
The DNA here is from genome assembly GCA_947652605.1 of Elmis aenea. NCBI lineage: Eukaryota > Metazoa > Arthropoda > Insecta > Coleoptera > Elmidae > Elmis > Elmis aenea. The sequence goes on from OX393584.1 coordinate 24,339,596, forward strand.
TATAACTCATGCTAAATAAGGATCTTAACAAAAAATATGCGTATTATACGCAGTTTCTGAAATATCTTAAAAAATTTGAAACATTTTGTCAATTTTAGCAAAGACGCCCAAGCGTCGGTACTTTTTTTGCAATATACAGGGTGTGTAAAAATTGGCGGAAGGGCTACACGGGGCGATGTTCTTCGTAAAATTGTAAGTCGAAAATCTTAATACGAAAATGTTCTACCATGCTTGCTGTGTCTGCAAGAGGTCCTCAAAGGTTTGACATTTAGTCCTTTAATAGGCGTTATTATTTAATACTTGCAAATGAAAAAGCTGCAATTTGGAATAAAAATAGATTTCGAATAGTATTTTTTCCTAGATATTGTGTTCTTCCTTTCAAAAATTGGTGTTGAAAATATGTAAATCACTGATTTTAATGACAGTAATACATATGGCAACATTGTCCTTAGCTGTCATCTCTGTTTTTCTCGTAATTATTTCTTGTTTGTGTTTTACGATACCCAAAAGTTTGCAGCTATGTTTACGAACTGAAGGCTTTCAGTTCGAACAAAAAATGTAAATACCTAAGTAAAAATTGCTGATAAAAAAATGTCCAAACGCAAATCAATGTATGCAATGTTGCCAATTTTTTTTTTCTTTAAATGGTTCCTGAGGCCATAGGAAGCATGGTACAACATTTTTGTATCAAGATTTTCGACTTAGAATTTTACGAAGAACATCGCTCCGTGTAGCCCTTCCGCCAATTTTTACACACCCTGTATAACGCATATGTGGATGATAACATTAATACCCAAAGCCAACACGGTGTATAAGATACAATAACTAGAAAAATATTCAAGTCATGTTTCTAAAATTACCTGGGCATGTTTAGCTAACATAGTTGAAGCCGTTTTTGTCAATTTTAGCGAAAGACACCCAAGCGTCGGTACCTCTTTAGCAATATGTACCGCATATATGGATTATAACATTAATACGCTAAGCCAACACCCCGTATAAGATACAATAAATCGAAAATTATTAAAGTCATGGTTCTAAAACTATCTGGGCATGTTTAGCTAACATGGTCGAAGCCGTTTTTGTCAATTTTAGCAAAGGACGCCCAAGCGTCGGTTCCTCTTTTGCAGTATATACCGCATTTATGATAACATTAATACCGTAAGACAGGTGTTTTATATCAGGAGTCGATGGACCCCCCAAGACGCGAAGCTTCTACAGGGGGTATGTGTCAAATACAATGCCCGGAAAAATTTATTGGTGGAAAGCAAGAATCAACAATTTTCACTAAATATTTTTTACATTGTATGTTTTATGCATAAATAAAGTTCTTTTGAAACGAACTAATTGACAAGGGGTACATGACGCTTCACAGTGAGGCCAAGTTCAGAATCGCTTAAGCTTAGACGAATACCTTAATCGCTTGGCGCTGTTAAAATTGGCAGGCTTGGTTTTTGAAATCCAATAGTCAACTTTATTATTTCTTATGAGCGCCATATTGGGTTTCTATGCCATCATTCGGCTCACACTGGTTGATATTATGTTTTTTAGACCTTCAATTGAGCGTCATCAACCAAACACAAATGACGTTCAAGCTATCAAAGAATAGGTTTTTGGAAAGACGTTAATTAGTCACTAAGATCATATCGTATGGAATATCTTAAAAACCGAATTTATGGGGGGAAAAAGATGAAAATAATTCACAGGATATCTTCGATACATCATGAAAGAAAGGATTTCTTGATATTAATTCTTCATCGTTAGGTTCTAAGAACTAAACTTTCAATTATCAACAATAAATTGTATTAACAATAAAATAATTGAACGGATGGAAGGGGGTGATAATGAGGATTGATGGGAAATAATGGAGATAGATCAAGAAATATTTGGGAAGTCAAAGCGACGCAGAACTAAAATAAAGAGCAGTCAGTTAAGAAGAGGTGCCACAGACCATGGAAAAAGGTGAAGAAACACAATCAATAGTTAAAACTACATACCTCGTTACCGATAGGTACCTATAAGAGGACGTGGTTGAGAAACAGAGAAAACATTATCGTTTTGGGGATTATTTATACCATTCGGAGACACCTGTTAAAATACTGCTTTAAAAAAAAAGTTATTTTTGAATGTATTAATTTTTGGTTCACTCTGCATAACAAATGAATGTCATTTAAAGTTAAATAAAGGAATCGGGGACGGTACGAAAGTGGGCCTTGTTCAAGTGGTGCGTGTTAGTGACGTTAATTTATTTACTAGCCAATCAATCACAGTCGCGTGATTGTACTAGAGCAGGACCCTATATTAATTGCGTAGCGCGGTCTTTAGCTGATTGAATATTGTTTTTAAATAAAATATTAGTTCATCAGCAAAATCGGAACTCCCTCTTTTAATGCGAGAATATTCCGAAAGTTGAAAAGCTATCTATAAAACAATAACGCTAATTCGCCGGATTGATGCATTGCTGGCGTAATATGGATGGTCCCGTACAAATTACCCAGTAATCTGTGCTCGCATTCACAGAATATGTCATTGCTGCTGATTGATTGCTGCATTAGATTAATTACAGATATGTGGCGAGCATTCCGTACACCTAACATCCATTTATCCAGTTCTATATTCACCCCTTTTGCATTTTCATTCGTTAATCGATAATAAAACTAATAAACTTCTCAAAGCGTTTCAAAAACATGTTCCATTAGTTACCCAAACCGTCTTATTTAATTGTATCGTTTTAAGTATCTCTTATAAAAGAGGGAATAAAAACGCTAACGGCTTTATTTAATGTGTACAGGGATGTGCAAACGTATGGAAACAGACAAATATCTAGAAAACTATTGCAGATATAACAATGAAATTTTGTATCTCAGCATTATTGTTTTTTTTCGGATTCGATGAAAATATTAAAGTTGCAATACGACTTCCGGTTCAACAGGAAACAGACACAAACTTGAAAGTTTTAAATAAAACACCCTGTATATTTTTACAGTTTTGGATTCCTCTTAAAATTTACTTTAAAAAATGTATAAAATTATATGAGTCTAAAGTCAACCGTTTTCGTAAAATTTACATTTTTATAAAAAAACTAGCGATTCCGAAGCCCCTTCGGGGCTCCTTCACCGCTAGATCCCGGCTTGCGCGTAGAAGGTTCGAGCGTTTAAACGTTACGTCGAATTGACAAATTGTCACATTTTGTTGAAATTCTCGCTCCAGACGACCCGATTTAAATGTTGTGTGTAAGATTTTGGCACGTTTTCCTCAATATCTTTTCCGGACGATTTTTTTGGGAATTCTCATATAGCCTATGTTCTTTCCATGGTCCTATAGATTGTCTGTGCCAAATTTGGTCAGGATCGGATGAGTGGTATAGGAATGCATAAAGGACAAACATCCATACAAACATACATACATACATACATTCATTTTTATATATATAGATTTGAGTGATACAGCACTTTCAATTATTTTTTAACATTTAAGTTATTTAAAAAGGCATTAGAATTTCGTTTAAAAATTAGATTGACAATGAAATAATTAACACTTTGCGCTAGCTACATTTTAAGAATATTATACAGGATGTTTTTTACGCTTGGTCAAACTTGTGAAACTTTAAACATGGATAACTCAATTTTCTTAAATACAACACCCCATTTGTTTTTACATAGCCTTGTTGCAAATTTGATTGTCTTTCAAAAATATACACCATGTTTTATACCTAAAACTAATATTTTTCAAGATATCGCGATTTTATCGTAAATTATTCGGGCAACTTAATATTTTCCTGTAGGCAATGAAGGTAGACGGTTATTTTGAAACAACTGAAAGATAAAACAAGAAGGTTATAATTTCATCTTTTCCTGATGAATATTCGCCAGGCATTTCGTGTTTTGACTAGGCAAATAATAAAATGCCGGCATAATTGTTTTTTTTTTATGAAAATGATCCTATAAGCTTCATTTTCATAATTTATTTTTTAAAAAAACTTAAACCAACCCTTAACCTGTCCTTCTATTACTGACCAAATGAACGAGGGTCAGTTTAAAGATTGGTTAAAGCTTTTTTTTGTATGAACACAAACGGATTTGCTCGGTTAAGTTTTATACAAAATGCGTACGACATTTATACACTTTAGGAGTATTGACATTAAAGTTAACTTTTTATAAGCGAATTTTAAGTTATAATTCGATGGGTATACATCGATGGAAGATAGAGACTTTCTTATATTATTCAGGTGTACTTTTCCAAGACAACTCCAGGAGAATTACAAAAATATTCGGCCATTTCAGGGGTTGAGTTATTGTCGAAAAGTTTGTTTTTTTATATTGTCATATATTTGTTATTATTACAGATATCGAAACAATTTTTAGAGCATTATATTTACGTTTTTAGAAAGAATTCAATGACGGTAATTAAAACTTTATTCGTTGTCAGTTTTAAAGTTATTACGTACATGATGTAGATACCAAATTCGAATGTTTTCTCTCAGTTAGCATAATAGTTAGCGACAATCTGATATCGATGTCTTGGGGCATTGTTTTGAGAAAAGAAGGCCCATGTAATCAGATTTTTTATATCGCTTTCCATTTTGGCTCTACAGACGAAAAATGAAAGTTTTAAAAATGTACTATCTTTTTTATTTATTAAAATAGCACCAAATGTTAAACAGTTTTTTATGCTATTTTTAAAAAATATTAAAAATATTTAAAAAAATAACTCCAAAGACCGATATCAGATTTTCTCTATTATGGTAACCGAGATACTTCGTAAAACATTCGAATTTGGTCGACCCTGTACAGTGGTGGTCCGAATTCGATGGGATTACATGGGTATCTCGCTTAATATTTAAGTTAGAGAAACGGTTAAATTACCAAAAATGGGCAGTTTTCAAAATTTTTATCATTTTCTGTTTTTTTGTCATATAAATGTATCATATCTCCGTTATTGTTGTAAATATCAAAAAAGTTTATCGACAATATTTTTAGATATTTTTATGTTAAATTCGATAATACCAAAATAAAATTTTTACGCTCGCCGTTAAAAAGTTATGACCCAAACCTACCTTTTTTTAAATGGAACCTATAATTGGCTTTAACCTATTTGAATTCCTTATTTTTTTCTCAATCTAAATATATAAGGGTTGATGTACTTATTTTCAATAATATGCAAGTTACGAAGGTTTTTTAATTTTTTTTAAAGAAAAACAGGCTGTGAAAACAAAAACAAACAAACAAGGTGTAAAACCTTTTAAAACTCATGTGGTACAAGTTACGAAGGTTTTTTTAATTTGTTGTTTAGATAAACATTATAAACATTTGAACTTATGATAACAACAATATAGCCTGAATCAGCAGTTATGTAGTATATTGTTGTTCAAATAGTCATAATGTTTATCACAACAACAAATTAAAAAAACCTTCGTAAATTGTACCACATGAGTTTTAAAATGTTTTACACCTTGTTTGTTTTTTTTTTGTTTTCTTAACCTACTATACATATGTATTTACATTTTTTTTAAATTAGAAAAATAAAAACATCAACCCTTATATATTTGGATTGAGAAAAAAAAAGGAATTCAAATAGATCATACTAGGGTTTCTTTCCCGGGATCCCGGTCCATTTTAAGCTATTTTATGTTTCCCGGGAAATGCTTTTTGTCCCGGGAATTCCCGGGATTTTAAAAAAGTGTTGTTTTCGTTTATGTTGTGCTAGGATCTTTGTAATACTATCATAACTTATCAGAATTTTATGCTTAAAATGTCTTTACTAACAGTACATTATGGAAAAACTTCAAAATAATTTTTCTCTTTTAGTATGGCGCAAAGAAGCCCGGTCTCCATTACAAAGTTAATATCTTCAAAATACTTTTACAGTTTTATTTTTGTGTACCCTGATAATTCAAAGCAAAATAGCTTATAAATGAAATTTTATTGATAATAACGATGTTTCTTTGCTGCTAGATGCTCTCAAGACAATTTCACCTACATCAATAGAGACTGAGAGAGCATTTTATGCAGCAGGACTTTTTGTTAATAAATTAAGAAAAAGACTAATTGACTGAAGCACAGATCACCTGTGTTTTCTTAAATCACATTACAAAAATTCATTGTAAAAATTATATTATTGTATTCATAAATATGAAATAGCAATAGAAAGGTTATAATTCCCAAATGTATGTTTCTCTTACCAATGTTATTAAATTATTTGTAATAATCATGGAGCAAAATGTATTACATATATGACTTGGAGTTGTTTTTAAGTAATAAACCGCTCCCTTAAATTTTTGGGTTATTTATTTAAAAATATTGACATAATTTATTACATCCCGGGATCCCGGGAAATCCCGGGACAAAGGCCGATTTCTTCCCGGAATCCCGGGACAAGCAAAATGGTCAAATATGAGAAACCCTATTCGTTCCATTAAAAAAAGGTAAGTTTGTGTAATAACTTTTGAGCGGCGAGCGTAAAAATTTTTTATTTAGTGTAATCGATTTTAACGTACAAATATCTAAAAATATTGTCGATAAACTTTTTCGATATTTACAACAATAAACGGAAATATGACACATTATTAATACGACAAAAAAACTTTTTTTTTCCAATAACTGAAAAACCGAAAATAAAAGAAAATTTTTGAGTTTGTCTCAAAAAACTGCCCATTTTTGGTAATTTAACCGTTTCTCTATCTTGATTATTAAGCGAGATACTCATGTAATCCCATCGAATTTGGTCCACCCTGTACAGTGATGATAACTTCCCATTTTAAAATTTTGTGTAGTTTCTTATTTAAACCACAACAAAAATCGATTTACCAAATGTCCCGTCATAAGTCGACCCATACACAGAACGTTACAACACATTTGCGTATGAAAAGCGTAACAAAATCAAGAGCATTTGAATCTGTTCCAAATTGCTGTTGTCTAGACTGCGTTTATCTGGATATAACAATTAACCCACATCGTTCAAAGCAAAAATTTTGCCTCGGATAAAGCTGGAACGTACACATTTATAAAATATAATTGCTTATGAATAAATGTAGTCTTTACCCGACCTGAAATTGTACTGGCTTTGGATGTTATTTACAGTTTTTACTTCTTGCAAGCAGATGCAGGACATAAAGAATGTTTTGAATTTTCCAGTACAAGCATAGCATTGAATGTTCTGGTCGGTTTGTTTAACGATAGCGTCTAAACGTAATTAAAGTGAGAACACAGCTTTTATAACTACGGAGCAGATTTGATTTCTTCTAACAAAAACTTGCGGCAACAACCACTAGCATTTTTGACTCTGGTGTGGTTCTGGTGTGATGTTGTAAGCTTTTGAAATAAGTTTTGAAAATGATCGTTTAAGAAATTTTTAAGTTAACAAATAAAGAAACGAAAAGCAATCTTTCAGGTTTTTTAGGTTTTGAAAAAAAATTTTGCAGGTATAAACTGTGTCCAAGATAAGTATGCCCAGCATCGGTATCTCGCTTATTATAAGAGATACAGGTTTGTTTAAATTAGATGAATTATTTCTGAGTATGAGAAAATCCACAATCAATTTTTAAAAGTACAAATTGCTCGTGCTTCAGATGTTTTAGCAAAAAATATTAAAACTAGAATTTATTTTTTCTCTCATAACTTTTTTGTCATTAGATCAATTTTATTAGTACCCTCTTATAGTACTTTTTTAAGTACAATGTAACCGTTATTTTAGATTTTTTTTTAATGTTAAAAAAATCTAAAATAATGGTTATATTGTACAGGGTGGCTTATTTTCGATGCCCATACAGGATATCTCAGTTATTATCAGAGATAGAAAAAAACTAAGTACGCAGTCTCGATTTATTTTTTCGAGACAAATCCATTGCCGCAAAAAGATTTTTGATGTCTTTTTTAATTTTCGAAATATAACCAAAAACCGATTTTTGGCACTTTTCAAAAATGTTAAATATCTCGCTTAAACGAAAAGATAAAGAAAAACTTTAAAGACATTTTTTTTATGGTTTTCTGTCCTTAATAAGATAGCGATATTTAATTTTTTTTAATCATATAAATATTGATATATTACACAACTTTGTTATTTTAAATGGCAACCATAATTAACATATATTTTTAAAAGCGACTACGTACTTAATGTTTTTCTATCTCTGATAATAACCAAGATACCCTGTATGGGCATCGAAAATAGTTCACCCTGTACAAATAAAATTGTTCTAATGATCAAGATAAAAAAGTTATGAGAGAAGAAAGAAATTCGACATTTTCATATTTTTTGCTAAAACATCTGAAGTACGTGGAATTTTGTACTTTTAAAAATTGATTGTGGCTCCTCTCATATTAACAAATAATTCATATAATTTAAGCAAACCTTTATCTCTTATAATAAGCGAGATACCATGCTGTGCATTCTTATCTTGGACACAGTGTACCTATAAAAATCTGTTCTGGTATAAACAGCACAAAATTTAGCTACATCGCCAAATTTAAGCGTATTCTTTATCGTTACTAATGAAGTAGGCTCCGATGATTGTATTACAATTTAAGACTAAATTTAAAAATTTACAATTTTAGAAAAAGAAATTGAATAGATAATGCGGTGTACTTCCACTAATATGAATTGACCAAATCATTGGTCACTACCGTTCGGCTAATTGAGTGGCTCTAAGTCAAAGATATTATCTTAATTGCCCTTTCAATGATTTATCACCAGCAACGTGAATCAGGCCGTTTATCATTCTCCCGCAAATGTGCTGTATAATATTCATAATAGGTATCCACCTTACTATCTCAAAAAGGAATTTGTTTTCACGAAATTCTCCTCTTTAATCTACGTCTCGTCCAGCGCAAGAGAACGACTACAAGGAATTGTCCTATCAGTCCGCAAAGTGCTGCTATCTGTTAACGTCAGTGCTGTATTGCTCTCAGAACGTATAGTTATTGATTGATTCTTTCTACATCAAACAATATCTATAAATTTTATTTATTTGCAGATAAATGTCTTCGCAAACGTTGCTGAACTACAATAAAAGTTCTTTTTCGGTACAAACACGTGTTCATGATACAATTACTCTGTATTAATAAGCATCGCATTGCGGCGGTATTGATTGTGATAGAATTATGCTACGAATTGTATGGTTTATTTATCGTTAATTAATTTTACGCGCGCCGTAGAAATGTCTTGTTTATTTGTTCGGTGAAAACCTGCAAGTGCTTAGAACGGTTACGAAAATCTCACTAAGCAAATTAATTACTTTACACTGTACCACATAAAACGCCGCCACGACATGTTTAAGTAGTTCAAATTATTACACGAATGAACACTGTGAATACGATTAAATTCGCCAATCAATTACCATTAACCCTGGACCTGTCTTCAATTAGTTCAATAGTAGCTAACTCGTTTTTTTTTTCACATCGACCACATTGTAAGACACTGAACGAATTTTGTATAACTATAATGACAGCCTAAGATGTTATAAAATAACATTAATTTCGATAATATACAGGGTGTTTCTTAAATATTGCAAAAAAATCTGGAAGTAATTCCTTAGCAAAAATTAAGGGGGACTTTTGTATAATTTTTGTTTTTTTGACGTCTCCTTTTGGTGTTACATTCCCCCTAAAGAGAAGCGGTAAAATTAGGTTTTTATTTTATTTCTCAAATTTGGATATACAGGGTGATTCAAATTCGAGGGCGACGATGGGGATCTCGCTTATTACTGAAGATAGAGGGTAGGATCAAATTTGGAAAAGTTGTTAATATTATGCTAATCAATAATATCAAAACAGATTTAAGATATCTTTAACTGTTTTTGAAGAAATTGAAAAAAACTGAACAGATTTAACCTTAGTGAGTGAGTGAGATCGTGCGTCTAGGGATCGCAAAAAATCCTCTTCAAATTTTATCGGTAATTTGCCAGTTTTTTACCGGTAATTCCGGTAATTTTACAATATCCTTCTAATCATGATAAAAGTCTAAATCAAATAATCGAAAAAAAATTGACGTATTTTCAAAGAGAAAGGGGAAATCATAGAAATGGCATATGATTGTTTACTCACTACACGACTAGGTATTGTAATAAATCGCAAAAAATGCTCTTCAAATTTAACCGGTAATTTGCCAGTTTTTTACCGGTAATTCCGGTAATTTTACAATATCTTTCTAATCATGATAAAAATCCAAATCAAATAATCGAAAACAAATTGACGTATTTTCAAAGAGAAAGGAGAAAGTATAGAAATGGTTATTTTTTAAGAAAAGAAAATGAAAAATATTGTTAATAGTTTGACAACATAGGTATATTATGTTAAATCATTTTATATTTTATGTTCAGAATAATTTTATTTTCATGTGTTTTTTGTAATGCTGGATTATATTTTTTGTAATATTTTTATTTTATATATTGTCATTTTATATTGTGTTATATTAATATTACATAAAAATATATTAGATACGTTAATGGGAGTTAACTAATAATATTGTATGAAACTAATTGGGATAGTTTAGGCTTCAACTATCTCAATCAGTTCCATAATAAATAAATGTATATAAATATATTTATTTTTAATATGGTTTTCGGAGTTTATCCGGGTAATATTTAAATTGGCTCGACGTTTCGGCAAGCTCTCACTATAGGGGAGACGCGGATAAACTCCGAAAACTACATTAAAAATGTTAGTAACCGCAAAAAATCTAAAAAGAAACAATATAATATAAATATATATAATAATATGATTTACCGGTAAATTACCGGTAAACCGGTTTTGATTGACAGTTTTACCGAATTACCGGTAATTCAAAAAGTCGGTAAATTTACAATCCCTACGTGCGTCCCACTTGTTTCCTAAGGTTACATCTGACCGCCACCGCCACCGCGTCGGTCTGTGGAAACCTTTAAATTGCAATTTTACCTTTCAATTTTTCTCAATATGAACATGAGCAAAATGAATTGTTTGATTTTAGAATATTTAATGGTTCATGTTCACCCATTTCATTTTTTACTCAAAAACTGTACGTTTTGCAGGAAAAGTATAAAAAAGTTTCTAAATAAATCAAGCTTTTAAAAAAAATTAAAATGCAAAATTTTTAGGCCCCGAAAAGTTCTGATAAAAAAACCAACAAGGGTCACACTTTTCAGCTCCTTGTGAAGGTGGAAGATGATTAAAAATATAACTATGGGAAACCTTTTAATAAGTACAAAACATCTAGATATTGAAATATTAATTTAAAACTATTATAATAGCATTATATATATTACAAGAATATATCTTTTATATTTCGGTATAATATCGGGATTAATTTATATCGAACGAATTTCAGGTTTTCAAGTTATGCTGTAACAAAGGCAATTATGCAAAGAACGAACAAACAAACAAATGGATAAATGTAAAATTGATAGGATACTTTCAAGCATTAGAAGAACATGTCATAATAATTAGTATTAAATATATTACTAATTTAATAATCAAATTTGTTCATATACCTCAAATTTTTAATTTTTTAACGATAATGTTATTGTATCGGGAAAGTTATAGCTACAATGTACATACAGAAAGGTAAAAGAATTAATATAAAACTAATATAGGATAGCTTAAAAATCATAAGAAGACCATGACAAATCAATTTTAATACAAAATATTTACCAATTTGAAAATAGGGTTGGGACAAAATCCTGGAACGGTCTTTGTTATTTTCAAATAATTTGCATCAAAGGTTTAGCAGGAAATGCAACTTCATTTTTTTTTATAGAAAAACCTGTATATTTTTACATTTTCAGATGCAGAAAAAAAACTACATTTAAAAACATCAAGGTTTTTATTTTAAAATAAAATAATTAAAGTAATTGAGAAAACTAACTAACACAAAATCAGGATACATGTAACTACTGTCAGTCTGTCAAATTTTATTGTTGTTTACCATTAAAAACTTTAACAACGGCACACTTAATAAAAAAAATAATTTTGGTCCAAAAGTTATTTGAGGTTAAGAAATTTAACCAACATTGTGCAGTTGTACTCAAAACTGCTTCATCTTTCAAACAATGTAAAAATATACAGGGTGTTTCATTTAAAATCCGTGAAACCGGAAGTATAACAATAGTGTACATATGTTTAAATAATTTAGTTTTTTTGCACTTATCACATGTTGAAAATTTCATTTATTTCAAAACTAAAAAGAACTGGTGGTGTGCCAGAAATTATTTACACTTGGTGTATATTAAAACTCCAACAACAAAATAAAAAAAATGATAATGGACCAAAATAGACCAAAAGTCTCACCCAAAAAGAGCGCTGTGTAGGTTATAGAAACTGTTTCAAAAAAAGTGTTTAAAAATTAAGGATATAAAGCAAAATAAAACAAATATTTTGAACTGCGAGAGACCTTTCTTTTGAGATTTGAATTAAGCACCAAATTTTACAACGTTAGCTCTTAAAATAAGCCAGATTTTCAATCTGGAATACCGTGTGTATGTCGTAGGCTCGTAGGCATAATGTGAAATCCAGAGTCTTATAAAATGCCTAGGCATTTTGTAAAAAGGCGTCGAAACGAGCAAATAATGATTTCCTCAACCTCATACGTTTGTTTTCATACAAAAAAAAAAGCTTTAACCTGACCCTCATTTATTTGGTCAGGTTAAAGGTTGGTCAAGGTTTTACATAATGAAAACGAAGCTAATAGCTTTGTTTTCATTTAAAACAATTATGCCGGCATTTTATTATTTGCCTAGTCAAAACACGAGATTCTCGTTTTGCCAACTTTTGATAAAATGTCTGGGCATTTTATAAAATTCCGAATTTCACATTATGCCTACAACATATACACCGGGGGATTCCTGTGTATGTTATTTTTTTTAATGCTTGATCGGATTTGGAATAAACTCCTCTATCATAAAAAATAAAAAAAGTAAACTGTGTAATTTAGAAGAAAAAAAAAAAGTTGACTATCACGGGTCGGACAACTTTTATGATAAAAAAAAAACATTTTAACGTCATTTTATACAGATTTGTTTACGATTTACAAAAATATAAGTTCTATTGTGGTTTCCTCTTAAAATATTAAAGTTATAGGGGTAAGACAGTCAAACCGAATCATCCGTTATATATTAACGTGTTTATTTGTTTTATAATAGAACAGACTTTTTTGAAAACAATAATGAACATATGCGTTATATATTACCGTTAAAGTTAAACTGTTGGGAAGAATGGGTCGGTTATATTCATTACATTGTATTTGTGTATGTATGCATGTACGAGGGGAGTCCGATATTAAAGGTACAGGTGGCTGTGAAACAAACACCGCAAGCGAAACATTGCCGTCATATGCATGTCTAGACAGGTTGAAGTGTGGTAGTAGAGTCTGGAGCGTTGTTGTGTGTAAGACTCAATTTAGTAGCTTACGGGAAGCAAACAAACATGGCGGGTGTAATCCCAAAGTATTCCAAGTGTGAAGTGCGTGCGGTTATCCGATTTTTGCAGGCCGAAGGAGTTGACCAGAGCGAAATTCATCGCAGATTAGAGGACGTTTATGGGCCGAAGGTCTTAAGCCGAAAAAGTAAGCCTTATTTGGTGAAAAAACTTTAAAGATGGACGAACGGATCTCATTGATGATCCAGATCATCGATGAGATCCGTTACTCCATCTTTAAATTTTTTGCACCAAACGCTGACTTTTTCGGTTTAAGACCTTCGGGCCATAAACGTCCTCTAATCTGCGATGAATTTCGCTCTGGTCAACTCCTTCGGCCTGCAAAAATCGGATAACCGCACAAACTTCACACTTGGAATAATCTGTGATTACACACGCCACACCATGTTTGTTTGCTTCCTGTAAGCTACTAAATCGAGTCTTAACACACAACAACGCTCCACACTCTGCTACCACACCTCAACCTGTCTAGACATGCATATGACGGCAATGTTTCGCTTGCGGTGTTTGTTTCACAGCCACCTGTACCTTTAATATCGGACTCCCCTCGTATATCAACGTATCGGATCATTTGCAAAACAAGACAAATTGAACCTGATTATCTAGATCGGCGAATTGAATTCTGCTCAAACGTTGTTCTTAGTCTATTCGTGGAAGGGCGATATGAGATAACCGGTCAACTGCTTCCTTCTTTCGATAAAGAAATTCAATTCCGAAGCTAAGAATTGCCATTGGAGATATATAGTAGTTCCCTGCCGTACATATGAACAAAAGTGATACGTCAGTTTCAATTATTATGGCGCTATATTACTGTTGTTTGATTCAGTTCAATATAAACGTTTTCGACAGTTCATTCTATATTACCTTAATTCTAAACCTAACTCTGCAGTGAAAATATATCATAGCTTCAATTGGAAAATATTTTAGTAACGGCACTCTTTCATTAAAAAAAACTACAAAAATTGATACAATAATTTTACTGTTTACTGTATTTGCAAAAATCTGAGTTTTTATTTTTTATACAGGGATGCGCAAAAGTATGGAAAAAGACAAATATCTAAAACATCATTGAAGATACTACGATGAAATTTTGTAAGCGTTATCGTATTTTCGGATTCGATGAAAGTACCGAGGTTAAAATATGACTTCCTGTTCAACCGGAAGCGCACTTAAACTTTAAAATTTTAAATAGAACACCCTGTATATTTTTATATTTTTGGATTTCTCTTAAAATTTACTTTATAAATGTATTAGGTTTTATGGGTCTAAAGACAACCGTCTTCGTAAAATTTACATTTTTATGAAAATTTTCTACAGTATGATTTTTGGTTAAACCGGAAACGGTTTTAACCCTAACCGTTTTTTTTTTTAAATTACAAGATTAGACTGGTCAGTGACTTTTGTTTAATCAGCTACCAATCGGTTTTTAAGACCTTGCAAACGATCAAAATCAATTACCTAGGTATATGAAAATGTTGTAGCTCTGATAAGAAACCTTGATATAAACAAACGTAAGATTGGTAAAATTATTCTTTCTTGTTTTTATCTTTCAATTATTTCAAAATTACCACGGTCTACCTTCATAGCCTACTCAAAAAATTACGTTGCGCTAAAAATTCTCAATAAAATCGCGATATCTTGTAAAATATTAATTTTAGGTATAAAACATGGTTATTGTTTTAAAAAGGCAATAAAATATTGTACAAGACTATGTAAAAACATATAGGGTGTTGTATCTAAGAAAAATGAGTTATCGCGATGTTTAAAGTTTCACAAGTTTATCCAAGCGTAAAAAACGCCCTGTATAACATTTGAAAATGTAGCTAGTGCAAATTGTTAATCTAATTTTCAAACGAAATTCTACTGCCTTTTTAAATAACTTAAGTGTTAAAAAAATTGAAAGTGCTGTATCGCTCAAAATTTCCATAAAAATGTAAATTTTACGAAAACGGTTGACTTTTGACCCATCTAACCTTATACATTTTTTAAAGTAAATTTTAAGAGAAATCTAAAAATATAAAAATATACAGGGTGTTCTACTTAAAATTTCAAAGTTTGAGTCCGTTTCTGGTTGAACCGGAAGTCATACTACAACCTTAATATTTTCATCGAATCCGAAAAAAACCATAACGCTTACATACAAAATGTCATTGTTATATCTGCAATAGTATTCTAGATATTTGTCTGTTTCCATACTTTTGCGCATCCCTGTATAAGCCGATCAAAAATAATTTTAGTAGGAAAAAAAAATGTGAAAAATTTAAGGATACACTTTTTCGGAAGCACTGATAAATTGGGAAATGGTCTTAATAGTTAAATCTTTTACAAATACATTTAGGATAAAATAAGTAATGCGCGTTTAATAAAATTAAATAATCTTTCAACAAATTCTAAACACAATACACAAATTACAGAAAAATTCAGCACTACAAAATACGCTGTAATTTCAAAAATGAAAATATGTATTTAACTCTTCACATATCTCCGACTACTTCCTTCTAATTAAATAGAATACAATAGATGGAACTGTTACAAAACTTGCTAACATGTTCATTTTTGTATAAAATTTTTATTAGTTAAATTTTACAAAGTCGATAGTCTTGCTACTGCTGTTTCAATATTTAATATCCATTCCATTGGCCTAATTATTACTTTTTGTCATCTTTCTGTTGCACTGAAGTGAATAAACTCATTTCCACTATTCCTTATCGATTCCTAATTATCATTTTAATTACAGCTCCATAAAACAAAGATTTGCTCAATTATTTACTTATATATCGACATTTTCCAGATTTGTAATTTAGATGCTCGAGTTAAATAATTTAATTACGCCAGAAGCAGATTAACACTCATTTCCGTAAACCACTGAACAGTATGAAGTAGTTATAAATAAATTTAATAACCAACTAGTTCAACAGTTAACTAGCGAAACATGAATTTCGTATTTGAGAAGTGTAAAGTGCAACTAACTTGTCGTTTTAATACGTGATTTGTAAAATTATTGTTAAAAACGACCATAGAAAACTTTGTCCCCGTTTCGTAATTATGTTAGTTCAGTGTAAATTTAATAAGTAAATCATAATTTTTAAATTAATTTAAAAAATAAGGAGCTGAAAATAAAGTAGGTAATTCATAGGCGCCCGCAGAAATTATTCTAGGGAGGGGGCAAGACCAAAACATAGATATAGATGTCATATTCTGCTCTGGGAACGATCCCCGCTGAGGATAAACATTTATTTTCTAGTAAAAAATGTGTTCTCTATATTTAAAAATATATGTCAAATGTCAATTGTCTACCTGCGAGAATGTAAGGTTAAAATAACTCTTGAGCGGGACTTCTCCGCGCATTGGGGCAAATTTGGCATCGCTTAACCTATATATACACTAATAGAATTATTTCAATTTTTATTATACTTACAATGATACACCTCTACCGTCCAAAACCATCAAATTATGTATTCAAAATTTAAGAATTAAAATCGAAGCACACCCTAAACACACAAGATATCACAAGACTGCGCGTGTGCGAAATCAGTTATGTGACGTTCACATTCGCACTAGACTTTTCTATACGGTACCCATACGATAGACATAATATTTTACATTTAGTTCGACTAATATGTTAGTATGTACTTGATAAATACATACCTATGTACCTACCATTTTTATAAAGTTGTTTTTTTTAATGAATTTTATATTTAAACTTTATAAATATTTTTTTCCAAGTTACGAATTGGTAATTGGTTTTGAAATCCAGGGGGGGGACAACTGACCCTTCTTGTCCTTGCGGGTGCCTATGAGGTGATTACAAAAAAGTTGTACATTCGTAATTTAAAAAAAAAAAGTGTCACCGCTTTTTTGTACAGGGTGGTCCACTTTTTTTGTAGCAGGACTTTAACAGTCGATACAAAAACTCATGAAAAGTGCCACCCTTTTGTTTTTTTATCAGAACTTTTTGGTGGGTTGAAATTTTGCAATTAAATTTTTGTTTTTGAAAGTTTGATTTATTTAAAAACTTTTTTATCCTCTAGTTTTACGAGAAAAACCTGTCGTTTTTAAGTAAAAAATAAAATAAGTAAACATGAACCGTCAAAATTCCAATATAAAACAATTCATTTTGCTGGTTGCCATGGTTTGTTTATGTTCATATTGGGTAGAATGGACGGGTGTAATTTATTTTAACGTTTACGCGGCGACAACGCTAAAACGCCTGTCAATTCTACCCAATATGAACATAAACAAACCATGGCAACCACCAAAATGAATCGTTTTATTTTGGAATATTTGATGGTTCATGTTTACTAATTTTATTTTTTACTCAAAAATGGTAGGTTTTACGAGAAAACTAATGAATAAAAAAGTTCTTAATAAATCAAGCTTTAATTATTTTTTAAAATTTGCAAAATTCTAACCCACTAAAAAGTTCTGATAAAAAAATCAACAGGAGTCGCACTTTTCAGACCCCTGTGAAGGTAGGGGATGATTAAAAATATTACTATGGGAAACGTTTTAATAAGTGTAAAACATCTACCAAATATAATTAACCTGCATTTATCCAAATTTAAGAAATAAAATAAAAACCCAATTTTACCTCTCCCCTTTAGGGGGGGTGTAACTCCAAAAGGAGACGTCTAAATTAAAAAACTTATATGAAGACCCCCTTAATTATCGATAAGGAATCACCTCCCGAAATTTTTTGCAATACTTAAGAAACACCCTGTATAAGGGTTGATGTAGTTATTTTTAATAATACTCATGTGGCACAAGTGACAAAGGTTTTTTTATTTCTTGTTGAGATAACGATTCTGAGTTTACCTTAAAAAACTGCACATTTTTGGTAATTCAACCGTTTCTCTATCTTGAATATTAAGCGACATGTCCATGTAAACCCATCGAAATTGGACCACCCTGTACACTTGTATAAGGTTGTTTCGTGTTAAAAAAATTCGAATTGTGAAATACAGTTTCGCACTGACTAATCTCTTAAAGTTGTTTTGAAAGTTTAAAATCATTCTTCTTATAAAAAAAAATAATCATAAAATACGAAGTGGATAAAATCTTTTACTTTATCAACATGCCACGCAAACTTGAGCTATAACTTTTTAATACGTAGTTTATTTTCAAACGCTTGATCGATGTGTTCACCGTAACAGAACGACCTCGTCGAAAAGATCAATTACTGCCGTTGCAACGGATATAATTTTACATAGTTTATTTATATTTTATAGAGTTAATCGTCTAAATAGCCGGCCTTACACACATATTCATACATTAAAGGCTTCTACAGTTTATATAACCTCTTTGTGTAATTTTATCTTTCCTTAATATAAACATAGCTACTATTCTTAACCAAACTGCCCGAACTATCTCGAATACTAAATGAATTAAAAGCTTTTTAAATACAATCGGAAATACGATATTATCGCCAGCAATGGTCAGTTTCTACAACAGCGCGTTATGAATATCAACACGGTTATCATAACAACAGAAAGTACAAAATAACAAAAACCTGGACGCTTACGATACCATTTAAATAGTTCTTATGTCAGACGAACATTCGTCTTCACGAAGATGCTTAAACTTTGCTCAAGTCAAACATTTTTGCTGTCACAATACTTTCCTTACTACAAAGGCCGACAGTGAACAGATTGCAAAAACTATGAGATTGCGTTTTAGTTAAGTTTTTTTCTTCTCTTCGCGATTGTACATTAAAAACGTTTTTGTTTCGTTTGTCAATTGTTCCAGTTTCACGACAGACACTTTACGTCTCAAATATTCACAGCCAAGTTGATTCGGTTAATTTTAAAAGAAGATAAAGTCCATCCTCTTATCTTAAGAATGTGCTTGCATTTAAAGCTAGCGGAAAATCTATTAACTATGCAAACTCAAATCGGTGGAAACTTGAACAAATGGAAGCTGTGCTTTGGGGTAACGAAGGGTGGGATTTAGGATCCCAGATCTATTCGCAGTGAAATCCAGATTTTTGTTTAATTTTTCAATAAAACTTCCATTCATTAACAGTGTTTAGAATAAATATTGACACTTGTGACGTTGAGGATCAAAAATGTCTGACTAAAGAAAGTTAAAAAAAAAAGTACAGGGTGTCCCGAATTCGATGAGGATATAGGAAAATTATGTTATTGTTTCTGATCTAATGATCTACACCAGGGGTCGGCAACGCGGCGCCCGCGGTGATATTTTTATGCGCCCTCACTATATTACTTCGCTCATACGGTGGTATGAAATCAGTTCTATGGTACGCTCATAGCCATTGCCAACCGACCGAAATGTGCGATTTTGAACCTTATGTATTACGTCCATAAGGCCAATACTATTATAATATTTAAAAGTTTTTTTCGGGTGGCCCCCCAACAACTTTTGAATTTATATTGCACCCTTATTGAAAAAAAAGGTTGCCGACCCCTACACTTTCAATTCTTACAATAAAAGGGTACATTATTTTTATTCCATCTACTACGAGTATAAGATATTAGTATATTACATTACAAGTGTTGTAAGAAGCATATTATACAAGAGTGGAAAAATTGCGCAATTCCACGAGTGCGTAATTGCTTTACAACTCGAGTTTTGCACTATAGTTTTTCTACGATCACATAATATACACGATTTTATCGGTCTTTTGGCTAGTAGTAAACACATTTGTACGTACACGGTTAATTGTCATTTATCACGTGAGTCTTCTTTGATGATTTCTAGAACACTGCTTTTTGCTTACCGTGCGTAAGGACCTTCTTACTATGCATGCAGGTTAGGTTTGACGTTAGTCGACTTTGATAATCTTTAAAAAACTTTACTTTTTGATTGACGTGCGTTAGGACCCTCTATGCATGCAGGTTGTACCGTAATGGTCATTTAACGAAGTGATCGTAGAAAAAATTATGATATTAAACTACATCATTCTTAAAAGCTTTAAAGAGAGCTTGACCAATTTTAGTTTACATTTAAAAAAAACAACATCCGGTCACTTCATAACTCAAAAGTAAATCGAGATACATTAAATTTGACTATAATACTATATTTTATTTATGAAATTGCATCCAAAATCGCGTTAAAATTTGTTTGAAATCTTAAACAATAAGTTGTGAGAAGCTAAACAAATCTGCATGTTACATTTCAAACCTGCAAGTCAAAACGATTACCCAAAATTAGATTTTTTTGTGTTATTCATAAAGGGAAAAGAATCCTTTAATTCCATAGAGTTGGGCACACCCTGTACAAGGTGCTATTTTTAAGGAACTAAAGGGCATTTAAGTTATTATCCTCAACAAAAAAAAAAGATTAACAAACACAGGTTGTCGGTTATAAAACCAAACGGAAGGTGATAAGAAACCGGAAAGATCTCGGAAATCTTAGGGAAGTTAAAAACATCCAGGATATCTGCAGGAAGTTCGAGATGCCTCGACAAAACCTGAGTTTAGTGAAACACGTTGAAATTTGTTCGCCTAATTATTTAAGATTTTTCAAAAACAGAATTGCCTAGCGCCGAAAGCACAATTAAACACCGCATTGGCAATAATTTCGGCATTCTAAATAATAAGCGCTATTTCACCCCACATAATAATTCACCCTTAAGACATAGGGGTTCTTGATAGCGAGGGGCGCGTTCTATCCAGAGCACGTTGGCCGCCGTCGATTTATCCAAGGAAACCTCATTTTTTTGCTCCATATATATGATCAAGTGCAATATACCATTATAAGTTAATATACTGTGTCGTGGAGTCTGACATATGGCCAAGCAATTTCCCGCACTAAAGGATCTAATACATACGAGAGAGACAGCGCATTAAACAACCTAAAACACACGACAAGGAAAGATTTTATAACCACTGCACCACTTTTTTTTAACACATTAATAATTTACTATAATTAATATTTCTGCATCACATCTAGATAAAGTGAAGTGGTTTCTAGTTTTATTGTCATTTTTAACGAAATAACTTTGAATTATTGGGTTGACCAGAAAGATTCTTCGGCTTCGTAAGTTATATTTAAACTCCAAAATAAAGAGTGTTAAACAACCCAAAACATAAGCATCATCATTATTGATGCCTCCAAAGTTCAGGCAGAGAAGTTCGAGGTCTTTGCTAGATGCAAAACCCTCGGCAAAAACGGCACCCAGCTTTACTCCACAATTTTTCGATGTACAGGGTGGACAAATTTCGATGTTTTCATAGCGAATCTCGGTAACTATAAGAGAGATGGAAAAACGGGGGTTCCTCGATCTCTTTTTTCGAGAAAAAATTAATGGTGAAATGAAAACTAAAATTGGTTATCGTCTTTTGTTTTCGAGTTATCACCGATAACTCGATTTTTCTACTTTTCGTTTTATGACTGTATCTCGCTTGTTTATGAAAATAAACAAAAATAATTTTGACGTTCTACAGGCACTTTTTTGATAGGAATGCAGTGGCGTAGACAATTTTTCAAAAAAAAAAAAAACGAAATTCGAGTTGTGACATAATGTTGTATTTTTTTAAACGGAAGCCATAGTTGGCTGTGGCATCACGAGAAAGAGGATTTTTTCGTCATTCCAAAAATACGTATTACGTGGGGTCAATGTATTCATTTTCGTTACATTATAGCAAAAATTAGGTAATTAAAAATTTTTTTTTTTTCTAGTAGTAGGCTTATGTCATTAAAAATATACCTGGTAAAACAAACTGTCTTTCTGTTGTTTTAACGATAGTTTGACAGAAATAATCACGTTTAATTGTTGATTGTTTATATTTTTGTGCTGTAAACGCACGAAATGACGTTACCCAGGAAGAAGACAACTTAATAAATCTATTTTTGGAAGATTACAACAAAATCTTATTAATTGTGGGACATTTCTTCTCTTTATGGGTAACGATTAAAATATGTTTCACTTGCAGCTTCAGAATTATTATTACTTTGAATAAAACATTCCAACATATTAGACTAAAAGTGTTATTACTTATTATTTATTATAATAATGACACAAGAGTAGTACTAAATAAGACTGAAATATGAGAAATTACTTATTTTTTTAATAATGTAAGGAAAATAAATAAATTAACCCCACAATGGGAAAAAAATATTTTTTCTTATGATGCCACAGCCTACAATTAGTTCCATATTAAAAAAATACAGCTTTATATCATAGGTAACTCGAAAAAAAAAATTTATACTCCACAGGAGTTATAAACGATTTTCAAAAATCTTTTTGCTGATTTCCTTCGGATTATTAATGAGCACCGAATTTAGCATATTTGTGAAAATAAAACCTTTGCTCTAGCTATTATAATAGGCGAGATCCCCATGTTTAAACTTGAATTTCAAACACCCTGTATGGGAGAAGTTGTAATTTTTAAATAAATTCATGTAGATTGTGACTGAAATACTAATACATTTTCAGTTAAACAAACAGTTTGACAGACTATACGTAATTTTCAGATTTTTTTCAAGTTTTGAAAAAACGTTGGGCTCAGCAAACAATTTTTTTACGCTCATATTTAAATTTATTCCGACCCGCGTCATCATAACTAATTTTTATCCGGTCCTCTGCAGAAAAAAATTGCCCGCCCTTGGTCTAGCTCTAGAGCAGTGATTCCCAAAGTGGTCTATATCGACCCTCAGGGGTCGACAACGACCTGCAAGGGGTCCATGCCAGCGGAAAAAAAAATGGGGGTCCATGAAATGAAAATGGGGGTCAACGATAGTGGATCTCATATAAGTAGGTCGTGACTTTAATTTTGGCTTTCCATGAATGGAATAATCCACATACACAGATAGTACCTATTTACACACATAATTCCTTATAATATAAATACATATAACTATCTACATAAATTATAAAAGTACTTACCTATGAAGTAAACATTTTTAAACATAAATGTTCATGAAACGTGATGAACAATTATATTAAAATTTAAGTTATTAGGTATATTTTCTAATATATGAAACTGTTTAAGAATTATTATAAACTAGCAGTTGCACGGAGCTCCGCCCGCGTACGTTTTTATTTTCTCTGCGTGTATTTGTTTTGTAAAAAAAAAATTGATGAATTTGCAGAAAAATCAATATCAGTTAAGCAGGGGGTCTACCCAAAACCGAAAAACATGGCAAGTGGTCTACGAGACAAAAAAGTTTGGGGACCTCTGCCTTGTTAAAAAGCTTTTTATATATTTTAATGTTAGTGTTACAAGACAAAAATGTGTTAATCTTTCCAAAAAAATCATAAAGGTTTTGAAAAATTGAAAATTAAGAATACTTCCCTGTATTTTTTTTTAAATTTATTTGTCAACTTTCTTTAATATACAGGGTGTTTCACTTTTCCATGGGACACTATTGCAATCTCCGTAAATAATAAATATAACGAAAAAACTGAAATCGATTAAAATTTTTAAACTCAAACATCTCGGCTATTGTTGCGAATACACAAAAACGCCAAACGAAAAATGTTTTGTAGATTTTGTTTGCTGTAAGATAGCGATAGTCAGATTTTTATTTATAAATTACCGTGTGAGATATCTGACAAAATTTAACCCTCCCCATAGGTTCGCAATAAGTCGTTATAGATTCGGAGAACTGAAAATTTTGTGCTAAAAAAAGGTCTTCGGTTCTTTTATAAGCCCCCCCCCCCCCCCCCCGTTTGATGAAACCATCAAACATCCTGCTGCAAAAAGAAAGAATGGTGACCTAAAAAAATAGGTCTTCAGCAGTTTTTGCGTTTGTTAACCCCCCCCCCCATAGAAGCATGCTGTCTACGTCACTGATTTTCATTATTTACGGAGATAGCAATAGTGTCCCATGGAAAAGTGAAACACCCTGTATATGAATTACCGTCAAACGTGAAATGATTGCATGTAATTCTCTCTTCAGGATATAAGCCATATTTTTTGCATATATTCTTACCAATGAACCAAGTTTGGCATATAATTTAGTAAATAAAATGCACAAATTTACTTTTTTAAAAGTTTGTAATATTTTTTTAAAGAAAACATTCGTCTCTTTTTATCAAAAACTACTAACACTACATATTTAAACGCATAAATCGATAAAACAAAAAATTAATAATTACCAGCTAACAACCAACTATTATTGCTGTTTAAAAACATGTAAGTTTAGTCTGTATCTTGGTAAACACATAACAAAGATTAAACTATGATATCCAGACTAATTTTGAAAACATGAACGAATCTCTAAAATTACTTTCCAATATTTATAATAATACACATAGCATACGGTATAACTGTCTGTTTATTAGATTCGTTAGGGACCAGGCATTCTATACCTGTGTTTGTAACCTCCAATTAAATTGTGGCATTATATGATTTCAATGTTTTATTTTCCTGTTGTTAGCTACCGCCACATTCTTTAGGATTTATTAAATTTTCAGAAATAATCCAATCCTTGGGCGTGCAGTGAATATAAATTTTATTACTTACCTAAGGTTTTTAAATTACTTATTATTATCTAAGAAAATTTAATTACCCCAGAATTTATATTGAAAGTAATTTTGAATAAAAATTCTAAATTTAAAAAATACGAAAGAATAAGACAGCTTAAAATTGCAGGAGCAAATAAAAGTAGCGAAATGCAGAATTGAAACAATTTCCTTTATTTAGCAAGGGTTATAAAACGAAATTTGTGAGATTTGCTTGATGCGAAAGATTTAAAATTAAATATAATCGTTAACATGAACCTCGGCACACCGTATTTAGTCTCTATCTTAAGGGGGAACTTTATTTGTTCGGATAAAGAACCGCATTGCGAAATTTTGAGTAGCAACAGAGCTCAGACGTTCTAACAACGAAGTAATTTTAAACATGCGACGAGAGATGCATTTTAAATTAATAACCAAGCCTTGGTTATTAATTTTTTCAATATCTTATAATTATAAATACGCCACTTTTTTAAATATTTTAATTAACTAACAACATTGAATTAATTTTAAGGTCAGTTCATTACAAATAATTATTGCTTTTCGTATTTAGCTACTTTTAATGAATTTTCATAATTAGTACCTACTGATTAGGGTTTATCACTCAAATTAAAATTACGCATTATGTATATAATTAATAAAATTTATTAAAAAAAATAAAATTATTTTAAATATAAGTAGTTTTATTTCAACTTCAAAAATATACAGTGTGTCCAAAAGTTATTGAATATTTATTCTTGAGGCTTTCGCGGCCGTTATCCATAATACAATCTTGGTTTCCGGGTTTGGAACCGCGTCTTCTATATTTAGAAGTAGTTGACGTTTCGACCATTGTGTCTTGGTCTTTTTCAAAACGACTGGCATTGCCTTTGTCGGCAGGTAGAATTATGATGTCCGGATTATCGCGTAGTTTCCTGACGGCCCGTTCTTCCTCTTTGCTCATGTTTGGTTTCGGTGGCTTGGCTTTCTTGAGGATGTGCTGTTGCTGCTCTTATATCTTCAGCGTCGTCCGTGGTAAGGTTACGAAGTGTGCTCTCTAGCTGACTCACTATTTCTTCGTTTGGTATGTATTTTGGAGCGACAGCAAAGTTAAATCCTTTTTGTAGTACGGCCTTGCTGGTGTCGTCTATTATGGCACTCGATAGGTTTATAACGACCCGGCTGGCATCCAGTTGAGGTGTTTGTTGATGTTGTGAGCTATACAGCTTCTCGAATTTCTTCTTTTGTATAGTAGTCGCCTTGTCCGCTTGGTATGAGGCTTTTTGTGTAGACAGACGGTCGACGACAGTCCATGTTTCTTGATCCAATTTTGAGCTGGTGATAAGATGTACGTTGTACAGACTTCTGGCGTTGGCGTCCAATTGGGTACGAGTGCTGTGGATCCTTTCTCTGAGTAGCGCCGAGCTTGCGCGTTGTAGTATGTTGTGTGCCGCTCTTGTTTGTATGTGGTGGCTGATCTTCAGGAATGTTGGTGTTGTCTTCTGATCCCGGCACCGACTTAGAAAGGCCAGTTGGCTTAGTAGTTTGTGTTTCTTGATCCGAAGGGTCTCCAGTCTTCTGGTGAGTTGATAAGTATCCTCCCCGTAGAGGCGCACTATTTTATTCTTGAGGCTTTCGCGGCCGTTATCCATAATACAATCTTGGTTTCCGGGTTTGGAACCGCGTCTTCTATATTTAGAAGTAGTTGACGTTTTGACCATTGTGTCTTGGTCTTTTTCAAAACGTTTTGAAAAAGACCAAGATTGTATTATTGAATATGCTATATATCTCAGTAAATATGCACTTTAGGGAAAAATGTTTTGAATAAAAGTTGTTTGGTACTTAGTTTTCCACCATAAGACAACATTTAAATTCTATATTTTCGAATAACAAAAGCACAATGAAAAACAATTGAATTTTTTTAAATGACAAGGTACCCCTATATAATACTCATTTGATAAAGATTTTTTTTCTCTTTTCAATTATGCAAAACTTTAGTACCCTTACTTAAGCAACTTTTTGAGAGAAACGCAAAAATATATTCTCAAGTTATTTTAATTGTTTAGTATTTGTTTCTAACAAAAACTTCTTAAGAACTAAAATGTTTTGACGAAGTCTACAATAACTGTTCAAACTGTGAACCATTTACAGCTTGGCAATGATAAACTCGGTTTTTAAACCCGTTTATAACATTACCAACCATTTCAGATGTAATAGACCTCATCTCTTCTCTAAAACGATCTTTTAAATTTTCGATATTCTCCGGCCTCTTAGCATAAACTTTATTTTTAAGGTGACCCCATCATTGAAAAAAGAAAAAAAAATCTCTGTCAAATGAGTATAGTAAAAGGGTATCTTGTAATTTTAAAAAAATCAATTATTTTTCATTGCGCTTTTGTTATCCGAAAAAAAAAACATTTTGTATTATAGTGGAAAACTAAGTACCAAACAACTTTTATTCAAAACATTTTTCCCTAAAGTGGATATTTACTGGGGTGTATAGCATATTCCATACGTTTTGGACACACTGTATAGTTTTATGTATTTGTTGTAAAAAATAACCGAGATATGGCTAATGTTTTGAAAATTTTTAACAAAGTATGCTATGATTTGTAAACAAGTGATCTTTGCAATTAGTAAACAACTACACATATACCTACTCCTATATTACACACTTTTAAAAAGCTATACTCTTTTCATAAACAGTCATGGACAACTAGAATTTCCATTTAAAAAAATATAAGTTTACTTCAAATCTCGAAAATTTCGTTATTAAATTAAGCATAAAATGTTAATAAAAACCCTTATTACATTTGATTCTATTATTACAAATAAAGAAGTTATAGTAAATTTTCAAAAATGATGTAATTTCATTTTTCTCCTGTAGTGCCACAATTGAAAGCAATATAAAAAAATCTGATCACACGGGCGTTCTTTTCTCAAAAAAAATAGCTCAAGAGACCGATATAAGATTTTCGCTAACTATTGCAGTAACCGATATACCCCGTAAAACGTTCGAGTTTGGTCCACCCTGTACAGCGAGATGATCCGAAAGCCAGATAATACGATATGAAAATGTGCTTTTAAAGCTACAAACGCCCTAAATAAAAATTTTGTTCGCTTAGCGTTATTAATTTTGGAGAGATTGTTGGTCGCGCACACATGTAGAGCGATCCAGTACCCTTCTTTGCATAAAAATGAACATAGACAATAAATTTTATCACTCTAGACAGTTTTCTAAATTTATTAGCACGTATATAACATTTACACATTTACTCGGAGAAGGTTTTTATCGCGTTAAAATGGTAAAACGCATTATAGAAATGTTCCG
Source organism: Elmis aenea (assembly GCA_947652605.1). Taxonomy (NCBI): domain Eukaryota; kingdom Metazoa; phylum Arthropoda; class Insecta; order Coleoptera; family Elmidae; genus Elmis; species Elmis aenea. The sequence goes on from OX393584.1 coordinate 24,367,731, forward strand.
CGATGGCGTTAATATTACTTAATCACAAAGACGTCAACGTTACTTTTTGCTACGTGCACAAAAGTAGAGCATGTGATCGAATATATATAATGAACAGTGCGCACCTAACAATAAATTTTTGGATTGGCCAAGAGTGTCTCGAACGGTTTTATCTTTAAACTGGAAAAAAACGTGGCAAAAAAATCTTATAACGTTTCTCTTTACAGATTTTTCAAGACTACTATCATTTTACACATCGAGGGGTGGCTAAAAGATCTCTTAGTCCTCATAATGGAAGAAAAGTTCGATTAGCAGTCGATAACCGAGTGAGATGGTCTCAACAACAGTTTGCCAAAACACGAGTTAAAAGAGATTTTCGGCTCCAAGATTCTGATCCACGATGGCCCAGTATGTGGTATTTGGTAAGTTTTTCCGCATATTACCACTTGATAAAATTTAAGTCGCAATCCTTTTCTTTAGCCAGTAAAAGCGTTTTTCATAAACATAGATTAACGTGAACCCTACATAATTATACATCAGTCCTTGTAGCAAAAACATTATTTTTTTGCAGAATCGAGGAAACGGTCTGGACATGAATGTAATACCAGCATGGCTAGAAGGTGTTACAGGTAAAGGAGCCGTTGTGACAATTTTAGACGATGGATTGGAAAAAGACCATCCAGATCTCGTTCAAAATTATGTAAGTGGTTATCAACAATTTCAATAAAATTATACAACCCGTTTCTGCTGAAAAAAATCTGATTTGTTTATTTTCGTTTGTTAGGACCCCATGGCATCGTACGATGTTAACAATCACGATTCTGACCCAAGTCCTCGTTACGACATGATCGATTCAAATCGACACGGAACTCGATGTGCCGGAGAAGTAGCAGCTACTAGCAATAATTCTGTGTGCGCCCTTGGCGTAGCTCATGGCGCACAAGTAGGAGGTGTTCGAATGTTGGATGGAGATGTCACCGATGCAGTAGAAGCGCGTTCTTTAAGTCTAAATCCTCAACACATAGACATATACAGTGCTTCTTGGGGCCCTGACGATGATGGAAAGACCGTCGATGGACCTGGTGAACTCGCTACTCGTGCTTTTATTGAAGGAGTGACAAAGGTAAGCGCTGCCTAGTTATTGTTTTCGCACTTCCATGCATGTTATTTTTTTCTTGCTAGGGGCGTAATGGCAAAGGCTCAATTTTCGTATGGGCAAGTGGCAACGGTGGCAGAGACCACGACAACTGTAACTGTGATGGATATACAAACTCAATTTACAGTTTGTCTATTTCAAGTGCCACAGAACAAGGCCATGTACCATGGTACAGTGAAGCCTGTAGTTCCACGCTAGCATCCACATACAGCAGCGGTGCTGTTGGTGAACGTCAGGTAGTGACAACGGATCTTCATCATTCCTGCACCAGCAGTCACACTGGAACAAGTGCATCTGCACCGCTTGCCGCGGGTATATGTGCTCTAGCTCTAGAAGCAAATCCTAATTTAACTTGGCGAGATATGCAGCACATTGTGGTACGCACTGCTAGACCACAACATTTAATCGCACCTGACTGGCAGACTAACGGCGTCGGAAGAAATGTCTCTCACAGTTTTGGGTACGGATTAATGGATGCTTATGCGATGGTGCAGTTGGCTAGAAAATGGATCACCGTACCAGAACAACATAAATGCGAAATTACGGCACCCCACGTTCAGAAGTAAGTAATCCTGTTTAATTTTTGCCGCACTAACTGCAATGGTTTTAAAAATACCGCAAAATTAAATCGCAAAAGGGAATTAGAAGCAGAAAGTTATGTTTATATTTAACAACGGCTATATCGTTATAATACTCTAATAGTGTTTTTATAATCGTTTCAGATCAATTCCAGCCAAAAGCGTTGTTGTTTTACAACTACAAGTTACAGAATGTGAAGGTGTTGAAATTTTAGAACATGTCCAAGCTAAACTTACAATATTTTCGCAACGACGAGGGGATCTACACATTCAACTAACATCGCCAATGGGCACCAGAGTAACCCTTTTAGCTCACAGGTAAAACCTACTTTTACATATACAGAGTGTTTCAGACCACCCGTACCAGCACTTTTATTCGAAAATGCGACGTCTGACAAAGATGGGGAAAAAATTTCTATCACTAAAGTGCATATGTAAAATTGATTGACGCTATAGCGGTGTTCGTGATTAAACCGGAAGTGGCCAAATCCGGAAGTAACTTTAAAAACTTAAATGAAACTATCCGGTTTTTATTGCATAATTAGAAAGATATTTAATAAAAATAACACTTTTTACTTAACAATTTTTTTGATTATCAGTATAGTTTGTAATCCATTGGACCTAAATCATAACAACTGATTTAGGTCGTATGGATTACAAACTATACTGATAATCAAAAAATTTTTCAAGTAAAAAGTGTTTTTTTTATAAATATCTTTCTAATTGTGCAATAAAAACCGGATGGTTCTTTTTAAGTTTTTAAAGTTACTTCCGGATTTGGCCACTTCCGGTTTAATCACGAAAACCGCTGTAGCGTCAGTCAATTTTACATATGCTCTATACCTATAGTGATTTAAAAAAATTACCATGTTTGTCAGACGTCGCATTTTCGAATAAAAGTGGTAACTAATAAGATTGCACCAAGCGCCTCCTAGATGCGTCAAACCCGAATAATGCTATGATTTTTTCCCGTGTATTTATTTATTTATTTATTGTTAAATCAAAATCTTGGAATTTTCACGATATGTTAACAAAACAAGCGATATTTTTTTGTGGAGTCTAATGGTCAACGTATTTTGTTTTTGAATAGGGACCACGATGTTTCTAGAGCTGGTTTCAGTCACTGGCCATTCATGTCTGTCCATTCGTGGGGAGAAACGCCGTTTGGCACATGGCAGTTGGAAATACACAACGACGGGCGTTTATTAGGTAGGAATATTTTCCATTACTTTTGCATGAATGCTTTGCAATGTAATTGATAAGATAACTTCGGTGAAGTGTTCAGGTAACTAATATACTTGTCCTGCTTAAGTTTACTAACCCAAATATTCGCTTTACAGGGAGAGCGACACTGCAAAACTGGTCGCTTATTATTTATGGAACTAAAAAATTCGTGCCTGTATCTGAAAATATTGATCTTCTTAAATCAAAAATTGTCCCAAAAAAGAAAAACAAAAAACCCAAAAACTTTAAAACTGTCGCAAAAACAACCACATCCTCACCCCCCAAGTTAATTAAAAATCAAATAAAGTTGAAAAATAAAACTTACAGTATTCCACCGAAATACAGTATAACTCCAAATATAAATGATAATTATTTGAAATCTAAAAAATTACAAAATCTCTCTTCCTCCACCCTTTCACCTTACTACTACGCTATAAATAACACAAAATTTCAAAATATTGGCGACAATATGAAACAGTACTGGAAGTCTATTAAAAACATTAGTATAACTTATCCCGTCATGATTCCCGCCCGAAATAACGTGAAGTCACGTGATTCTCTAAAAAAGGCACAAAAACAAAAAGAAAAGAGTAGAGATCTTAACTCGAATCGAAATGCTAAAGTGTTCACACCTAAACCATCTGAAATTACACCTTTTCGTGAACCAATTACGACAAATTTTAAGGATAAAAATACTGGTAATATGTAGTAAATATTTTGGAAAAATGCTTGTTTGCACGATTATCAAATATTTGAAATAAATTATTTTGCAAGTAGTAGCATTTAATTATTACCACTGGTATTGCACATGAAAGTGGTTATTGCTTAAATAATGTTACAGAAAACATTTTACAAAACTAGACCAGTACCTGGCAAATTAAGACATTTACTTTTATAAGCAATTACCATTGCCTTTTTGATTCTTGCAAAAATATACTTAGATGTACATATATTTATTTCACCATTATTTAGTAGTTTAGCATGATTTTTTTTTAGATTATAAAACGTTATTAGCGTCGCATAAACAAATTATAATAAGTTACAAACAAAAAATAAATAATCGGAACATTATCAGACTTTAAAATAACGGAAAATCGATCAAAGCTTTGAGCTCAATGAAGGATCTGCTCTACTAGGTGTTAACAAAAATAGTCTTGTACCATTTTTTCGATTATTTTTAGGAAAAGAATTATAACAAAATCACAGGGTTCCGTTTAAGCAATATTCCACAAATTTGAGCTTAACATGTCAATGCTTGTTTAACCGAAATAGTCTTCACCTTCTGGTTTTTAAATGGCACCCTATATAGAGATTGATTTAAATTCCGGCTCCAACATGATAATCTTGCTTATTATAAGAGATAGAGAATATTTTTAAATTAGCCAAAGTTGATAAATTTTATGTTTAATAATAAAATCTAAACAGATTTGAGGTATTTGCGCCGATTTTCACAAAAATTAAAAAAAAAATTAATGTATATTTTTGTTTTTCGCCTAACTCTCTTATTATACAAATTTTAGAATTTCTTAAAAACTTTTTTTATTCTACATTTAACGTATTTAATTACTAAATCAATTTCGATTTATTTTTTCCACATTAACTTTTTTATATCGAATGAGCGCCGTATTCGATTTTTACATAACTAGCTAGAATTAATTATCTTGAATACAATATACAGTGCTGCACAAAAGTATAGAAACAAGCAAATATGCAGTATACAGTGTGTCCAAAAGGTATGGAATATGCTATATATCTCAGTAAATATTCACTTTAGGAAAAAATGTTTTGAATAAAAGTTGTTTGGTACTTAGTTTTCCACCATAAGACAAAATTTGAATGTTTTTTTTATAACAAAAGTGCAATGAAAAACAATAGAATTTTTTTAAATGACAAGATTATTATTATATTACACTCATTTGACAGAGGATTTTTTTCTTTTTTCAATGATGGGGTCACCTTAAAAATTAAGTTTATGCTAAGAGGCCGGAGAATATCGAAAATTTAAAAGATCGTATTAGAGAAGAGATGAGGTAGGTCTATTACATCTGAAATGGTTGAAAATGTTATTAACGGGTTTAAAAACCGAGTTTATCATTGCCAAGCTAAAAATGGTTTACAGTTTGAACACTTATTGCAGATTTCGTCAAAAATTTTTAGTTCTTATGATGTTTTTGTTAGAAATAAATACTTAACAATTAATATAATTTAAGAGCATTTTTTGCGTTTTTTTCAAAAAGTTGCTTAAGTAAGGGTACTTAAGTTTCGCATAGTTGAAAAGAGAAAAAAAATCTCTATCAAATGAGTATAATGTAGGGGTATCTTGTCATTTAAAAAAATTCTATTGTTTTTCATTGCGCTTTTGTTATTCGAAAAAAAAACATTTAATTTTTGTCTCATGGTGGAAAAGTAAGTACCTACCAAACAACTTTTATTCAAAAAAAAATTCACTAAAGTGAATATTTACTGAGATGTACCTATAGCATATTCCATACCTTTTGGACACACTATAAAATACTATTAAAGGTATTACACTGAAATTTGGTATCTGTCCATTATCTTATGTTGCGGATTCAATGCTAGTATTGACGTTGCAAGACGACTTCCGGCTCAACCGGAAACAGACCCAAACTTGCAAATTTCAAACGGAACAACTTAGACATTGTTATATTTTTGGATTTCTCTTTAAATTTGCTTTAAAAATGCTTGAGATTGTATGGGCCTAATGTTTTTATGAAAATTTTAAGCAAAACAGCACTTTCAAAATTAGATCTTGAAACTTTGGAAAGAAAGGTAAAAATTTATTAGAAATTTAGATTGACAATAGATTAGTTACTTTGCCCTGGACGAATTTTTGGAATATTATACAGGGCGTTCTTTACGCTTGGTCAAACTTGTGATATTTAAAACATCGATCACTTTTTGTTTTAAACACAACACTCTTTATTTATTTACACAGTCTTATAGAGAGTTTAATTGACCTTCAAAAGAATTAGGGTAGTTTTATACCTAAAACTAATATTTGCCGAGATATCGCGATTTTGTTTTTAACTATCAGGGAAATGTAATATTTTTAAGAAGGCTATGGAGAAAGACAACAGTAATTTTAGAACGATTGAAAAAATAAACAAGAAAGCTATAATTTTACCTTTCCCCTATGAATATTTAACAAATTTCTACAAAGATTCCATTTTTACTTGATGCTATGCAACATGATTTGACGCTAAATTTAATAAATTTGCAAAAGAAACTTTTAAAATGCTGGGGAATTTTTTTTAAACAGTTATTCCGAAAATAGATCATTGAATGCAACATAGGTATATCGAACCTTTAGACTCTAAAGTACAAACTTAAACACAAAAAATTAATTGTTTTGTACAATATACAACATAAAACGTTTTTTCACTTTTTTTTTGGCACCTCCAATGCCTTGGTAGGGTATTTTTTTGTACTTTTAGGTACCTAAGAAATTTGGAGTTTTTGAAATTACTTTTGAATATAAGCGTCCGCAGTATTTTTAACGTTTTTTCATAAATAAAATAAATTTTCATCGCATTATAATGTATTTCAGAAGAAAAAGGTAGGTTAGAAACATTTATAAGTTCAAATTCACCAAAGTGTTCTTGTTTTAATTCACAGGTATCTTTACAGCATCTCTTCCAATCATGTAAATACGATTACAGTACCTGAAATCTGTTTTGATATTGTTAAGCATTACATTTAGCAACTTTGGCAAATTTAAATGTTGAATATCGAATTTTAGCGTGCATATTAAAATTCTCAATCAATTAGCTGTATTTTAGGACATTAAATTAGCTTGTATCTGTGCTTATAAACCCGCATGTCCCTTTTTACAGAAATATGTTTTATGTAGTCAGTTACTTGTTTTTTTTGTAGTAGCAATTAATTTATTGCATGTTTTTTTAATCCAGCTGACATAAAAGCATGGGACCTAGTTCTACATGGAACGGCAACACCACCTGCGATAGATACAAATCCTGTGAACTATGTACCTCCAAAACCTGAAGTACCAGAGGATGTAAGACACAATTCAATTGATATTGATGCACCTACCGAATTTTGGAAAGTTGACGCAAAGGTACGTATCCGTCTATGTATTAAAACAATTCTTTTATACTATCCTTAACTGTACCTTTTACAGTACCGCATGTTCTCTTTTACAAAATAAAATCGCAATAGGCAACGTAAACAGAATAAAATCTAAAATTGCTATTGATTGCCTGATTATGGCATAATAAGAACATTTTAGCGTCATTTGTCTTAAAAACAAACCCGAACTTTATTGAGTATAATATTTTAGACGGTCTATTTATTATGACTATGTTTTGTTAATAATAAAATATACGTTTTTCAATGTTCACTTGTCTTTTGCGCGAAAACTTTCTTATGTAAGGAACAAATATTTTCATACTTTTATTTAAAATTTAAGCCCTAATTAAGATCAAGAATTTACTTCAAATAAAAATGTGTGTTCTTAAAAAAAATCGACGTGTCAAAGTATTTTTTTCAAAAAAATATTGTTTTGATTTTAACGAATTTGTTACATACTACTTTTGGCGCGCACTGTATACAGTCCGTTCTACAAAATGGGCCCAAGACTATAGCGATTTCAATTGTGATTTAACGATCAACAAACCATATACAGTGTGTCCAAAAGGTATGGAATATGCTATATATCTCAATAAATATCCACTTTAGGGACAAATGTTTTGACTAAAAGTTGTTTGGTACTTAGTTTTCCACCATAAGACAGAATTTAATTTTTTTTTTTCGAATAACAAAAGCGCAATCAAAAACAATTGAATTTTTTTAAATGGCAAGATATCCCTATATTATACTCATTTGATAGAGATTTTTTTTCTCTTTTCAATATTGGGGTCACCTTAAAAATTAAGTTTATGCTAAGAGGTCGGAGAATATCGAAAATTTAAAAGATCGTTTTAGAGGAATTTCTCCTGAAATGGTTGAGAATGTTATGACCGGGTTTAAAAACCGAGTTTATCATTGTCAAGCTGTAAATGGTTCACAGTTTGAACACTTATTGTAGATTTCGTCAAAAAATTTTAGTTCTTATGATGTTTTTGTTAGAAATAAATACTAATCAATTAAAATAATTTTTGCGTTTTTCTCAAAAAGTTGCTTGAGTAAGGGTACTAAAGTTTTACATCATTGAAAAGAAAAAAAAATTCTCTATCAAATGAGTACAATATAGGGGTACCTTGTCATTTAAAAAAATCAATTGTTTTTCATTGCGCTTTTGTTATTCGAAAAACAAATATTTAAATTTTGTCTTATGGTGGAAAACTAAGTACCAAACAACTTTTATTCAAAACATTTTTCCATACAGTGGATATTTACTGAGATATATAGCATATTCCATACCTTTTGGACACACTGTATATTATTTGATGGGACAGTCTTAGCTAGAACTTGGCGAAATAAATTTTGTTTTTAACACCTTTATTTATTTGTTGTGACGTCACCGAATTTTTTTTTAATTGGTTGGTTTAATTTTTTTGGTGTATTCTTGTAGAGCGTTTTCAGTACTTTTCAACGGTCTAGACTTTACTACTTAACCCTACTGGTTATACTATGACTTTTTTGTAAAAAAAAATGCAGAAAACTAGTTTGAGCTAGTAGGCCATTTAATCAAAACTTCTGTTTAAAAAAATAACCCATAATCAAGCAACCTTAAAAACACTTGCTTAGCTGTAAATATGATGCCAGTTATGCATAGACAAGAATGGCTTACAGTTTGAGCAATTTCTTTAGTCCTGTTTTGTTAACGTTGTGGTATAATATCCAATAGCAGTGTTCTCATTAGTAATAACCATTCAAATTCCACTGACTTACAGTTAAGCAAGTGTAAAAACCTTAAAAAAGATTGCTTGACTATGAGTAATTATTTTTTTATCAGAAGTTGATTAAATGGCCTACCAGCTCAAATTAGTTTTTTGCATTTTTTACAAAAATTGCATATTATAACCCTACTGAAAGTCTAGAGTCTAGAAATTTTGATGAAAAATAGGGCATATATATATATACTATACTATATGGGGTCGCCAGGAAACTCGCAATCATAAATGGGGTCGTGAATGAAAAAAGTTTAAGAAGCCCTGGTCTAGACCGTTAAAAAGTACTAAAAATGCTTTTGGGCCCATTTTGTAGAACAGACTGTATACGCTGCAATCTCAAAGCCGAACATTTTCGCTATCATAATGCAATAGAACCTTTTTTTGGTAAACAGGTCCAAGAGTCCAATATTCGTCACGGAATTTTAAAAAAAAATACAGACATTTTAGGGTTAGTTCTTTGTTAAATCGAGTGTTGTACGTTTTTTACAGAGAATTCAATTTTGAATCTAAAAAATTAAAAATATACAGGATGTTGTATTTAAAGTAAAAAAGCTACACATCGGTGCGCGTAAACCAAACACTGTATAGTTGAAAATTATTTTAGGTTATGTAGCCTATGATCAACCTAAAACTTTTTTTCTATTTTGAATAATAAAGCAGCTATGAAAGAAATACGCACTGGGAGAACACCCTGTCTAGAGGAATTTTGCAATTTTTTTATTTATTACCATTTTTCCGGGGTCGAACCGGGCCCCTTTGAATAACAGATCCTGAACACTTGTCTTTTTGTCTACTTGTTAATCCGGCTCTGTATTAGATTTGGAGCTGGAAACGGATTATTTGAATTTTAGTTAATTTCTATGGAACACATTGATTCTCTAATCGTCCGTTTCAGTATTCGTTCGACCTTCAGGATAGATTAATAACGAATATAGAGGTTCCACTGTACTTTCTCATTTACTAGATACGGCCAAAGATATCTTTATTGCACAGTCAGGTTGCCCCCCGCCTATGATAAAATGCTGCTCTATGAAGCCTTTTAAAACTTATGATTTTTTTATGAAAATGTTTCAGATTCGTGAAGAAACATCGATGGTGGAAGAGTTGGAGCAAGCAAATGCTGCCTCAAGTTGTACAAAAACAAATGGACATTTATGTCTAGGTTTGTGCATTGTTTTTCTATTATTATATGCACATTTTAAAGAAATATTTGCGGACATATTTAGTATAATAATAATAAGTTGCATCGGTCATCTAATATACGTTAGTATGAATTGGTGCCTTAACACTGCCAGCATGTTTAAAACATTAAACAACAAAATCCAATTATCGTTTCAGAAAATTAGTTGTCCAAATGCCAAAGTGTGGTATATTAGTCATTGCGACACTTTTTATATCAACAAAGCATCAAACATAAATAATTTGCATCTTAGCATTCAGGAAGAATTCAATAACAACAGGCAATTAGCAGTAATTTATTATAGTCCATTTTTACCGTTATATTACAAAACTTGTTGCAAAATAAAAGACAACAATATACAATGGCAGTTTAAATACAAGTTATTAAACTTGTCCATGTTAAAATTAGAAAATGTAGTTAATAACGGGGATATATCTAATATCCCGACGATTGCAATTAACAAAACCGATTTTTTATGTGATATAGTGATATTGTTGATATATTATAGATTAAATTTTTTCATTTTTAATGTGTTGTTACCTACGGAAAACTATAAAGGTTTGATACATCCACATGCGTTTAAATGTTTACCTATACTTTAGCCGCATTAGTTTACTAATTTACCTTTATAAATACTTAAAGTTCAATTTTATTGTGTTTAGTGTATATTATTGTCTTAATCAATAATAGGTTTAAATATAATTTTATCAAAAAATGGCATTAGATTAACGTATCATGCATGCTTCTGGCAATAATATGGTATTTATAAAACATTTACACTCTAAAATTTCAATTAGCATATCAATAATAAGCACGATTTTCAAACATACGAGGCTCGTCTAGAAACGTAAATCATCTGGAAATATGGCAATAGACGGGGGAGCGGTAAAAATTACCTGCGTGTGTAAATCAGTCGGTTCTCACTTTCTGGACATGTCTCGTATTATCAGTGCACTTATTTAAAAATATGCTTAAATACATTTGTTGCTAACCTAATAGATGATATATTATTTATTATTTGCTATGTATGAAGACATTTAAAAATTAATAAAATATTGCCTCATCTATACAGGGTGTCCCATCTAGACCTTGAACAACTTCGTCGCGTGTAAAATACTGCACGATTTGAATTATAATTATTTATTTTCATGGAATAATACGACTTGTATCACTTAATTCTACCCCAAGTAACTTCATTTCATAAATATCTTTATACGTGTGTTAATGTCACGTTATTAGATATTTGATACTAACAATACTTCATTCAAAAAATTCGTTTCTCAAAAGTTGGAAGACAAAAAACTTGTCAATTAAAATGCGCAAAAGAAATGAGCCTGCATTTTTTTAACTACGGAGAACTGGAAAAACCCAAGTCAATTAAAAATCTATTTAATTTATGAAGTACATATTTCTCATTTTTAATTTTTCAAAAATACAAATAACGCAGTGCATTAAGAAATTAAGATACAGTTTTGTTCCAAAACAAATAATTAAAAAAGAGTTACAGCAGAACTTTGGTAATCCGTCAGGGTATGGTATCAAAAAGACGCATTATTGCAGACTATATACAGGGTGCCCCAGATTACATTTCCAGCATGGGGATCTCGCTTATTATAAGAGAAACAGGTTTGTTTAAATTAGATGAATTGTTCCTTAGTATGAAAGGAGCCACAAAAAATTCCTCGTTCTTCAAATGTTTTAGCAAAAAATATGAAAATGTCGAATTTTTTATTTCTCCCATAACTTTTTTGTCTTAATTATAAGAACAATTTTATATGTACCTTTTTGAAGTACTTTTTTATGTAGAATCTAAAATAACAGTTACATTCTCCATTAAAAAGTACCTGTAGAATGTATTAATAACATTGATCTAATAAATAAAATAAAACTGTTATGAGAGAAAAAAGAAATTCAACAATTTCATATTTTTGCTAAAACATCTGAAGTACGAGAAATTTCGTAGTTTTAAAAATTAATTGTAGCTCCTTTCACACTTGGGAATAATTTATCTGATTTAAACAAACCTGTATCTCTTATAATACGCGAGATTCCCATGCTGGAAATGTAATGTGGGACACCCTGTATATATACGCATATTTTTAATGTTAGTAACCGCGAAAATCTTAAAAGAAACAATACATGTATATGCGCATATACACATTTGTATGTGATGAATATTTATTGTTCAGTTAGTCAAAAATCTAAAAAGTAATGCATATTTTTATCATTTTAACAAACAATATCCTGATGGTCAAGAGAAATTGACGGTTGATCGGGTTCCCAATAATCCAAGTTTTTCTGTCTAATTTGACATACCTACCTTATTAAAAAAATTTAATCTTTATACATAGCAAAACTTTGTCCAGAAACATGCGTTTGTACTTCTTAAATCGTAATCGATATTATAATTTTTTTCTACATTTAATCAGTATTTTTATAATAGACGAAAGAGGTGTGCCAAATTTTAAAAGATGTCTACGTAATGGGTGTTACATAGTAATCATTGTCTGATAGTTTTGAATGCATAGCACTGTATGAATTACCATGGCTGAATGCAATTAACGTTATATAAGTGCAATTACCTACTTAACACCTAATAAAATGTACCAATACATATTAAAAACTTGAAAAACTAAATTATTAATGACCTATAAATGTTTTAAGTGGATTAAGTCGTCTTAATAACCTATATTATGTTATTACAGCGTCTTTTCAAGTAAAACTGAAGAATCTTCCGCGTAAATATCGGCAAAGTCGCTACAACGCGAATTCAAAAAAAAACTACGATCATATAATATATTATTTTCTATTTGCTCATATCGTTGATGTTTTGATGTCAACATCCCATTGAGGATTAAGAAATAAATCCTATTATACGCGAAAAATATTTATTTAATCTGCAATATTTTTAATGTAAGCTTGATAATTACATCAATCAAGATTGGCAAAACCAAGCACTGCAGGTGACTGACAACTACAAAAAAAAAACACTGAACAGCAACGATAATGTTCAATACATGTGCGCACAACATGCTGTAAGGTGTACGACGTCACTTAACACAAAAAAAAAACTAACCCAATTGAAATTCATTAAATTATTTTGCATAAAAAGCGCTTGCATTTCTTATCTTGAAATTTTGAATATACAGGGTGTCTCAACAGTCTAAATCTATGAAGAAATACGCTATATAGTTTGTTTAAATGTCCGAAATTACAGCAAGTGCTCAAATGGTGACGTTCATCCTAAACGCGCGGAATACATGATTTTTGTTAAGCAAAATTATTTCCGAATTTTTGCGAAGGTCCGAAAAATAATTCGCCAAAAATTGTAGCATGTCAGTCATTTAATTGAACAGAATTATCCCTGTCCAAACTGAATTCTAACTTCGCTGGAACTGAAGAAGTTCTTCAACACTTTAAATTTCAATTTAAACTTTTTTTTTTAATTGATACTGAATGACGAGTTCTAAAATATGTCTTCAGCTTTGCTTGAGTATGTTCTGCTGTTTAGTGGTGTAGCTTTCAAACCGCATTTATTCGTGACAACAATTTGCTGTGATTTTATTATGTACATAATATTTTGTAGATTTGTTTGTATAATTATTAATTTAAAAAACCTAGTTCCTGCGAAGGCACGAAAGGACGAAGCACAGATGTAATAATTAATAAAGGTCAAAGTTTCTAGTTTTGAACGTGAAATCTTGACTTTGATTCAAAAACTTTGACATTAACTGGAAAAGTTGACTTTTAAACTCAAAATTTTAACTTTCAGTTTTGCTCAAAATGTTTTAGAAATTTGCATTTTTAAACTCGAAATTTTGACTTTGGCCTTAAAATTTTTACCTACAAACTAAAATTAAAGTTTTATTTATTCTTTGCATGGTTCTGCACCTTCGTAAGTTCCTGTTATTTGGTGTACCATTGTAATTTTAAGTGGAAATCCGATCTGAAACCAAATGAAATGCTTTACTGCTAATATTACCTGTCCCTCTTTTACGATATTGTTAAATTCATCGAACTTCTTGTAGATATTAAAATTTAAATTTGTCCTCGAGGTGCCCTGATTAATTGACGTTTGATTTACATTTGATAAAGTTTCAAAATAATAACTTGTATGTGTGTAAAACACATAGTAAACGTCGTATCGTGTTACCCACTCACTTTATTAAAATTGTGTATAAGACACAAAATATCAGAAAAATAGTTCAACTTCATTCGTCACAACAAGGTAACATAAGAATGAAACTACTAAAATATTCTTCCACGCTTTTTCTTTAAACACAGTGTGAATCTAATACTCAGTGTTTTAAAAAGGGTACTTTTAGCTCAGTGGACAAGTATGTAGAACATGTCACATGGCAATTTCATAATAGTTTTAGAGGTAATTTTGACAAGACGTTATAGTCATAATGGCCTAGTATTTAGCTTGTCTGTTGAGATAATACGAAATAAATCTTTTTTTAAAGTCAGTCAATTTGTACTATGAAATTAGTTGGAAGTGCAAAAATTTATTTGCAATTTAATTCGTTAGGTTCTCAACAGATGTGCTAATTAATAAAAATTATATTGTTGAAATATATGTAAAACAAGTGTTTGTAACCATATATAAAAATAAATTGTGGCTGAAATTTGCAAACCGTTGGCATTATTATTTTTAAATTAGTACCAGGACACCTGGCTGTAGCCATATTAGCATTATATTCATCTTCTGCTGTGCATTGTAACTAATATCGTATTTTTCTGACAACAAATAGTATTAATCACCATTTTGAATATTCTCTTTTTACTGATCACGAGTGAATGAAAATAACAGCAACATTCAGCACGGAAGAGCACATCGAAATGCTATTCATCACTCTTTCTCATGGTAAGTTTCACCTTATAAGGTTGTCATGTGCTGCATGTTAACTTTTCTCTTTTTTTCTTAGTTAGCCATTGTATACTCTTACTAATTTCGCTTTAAGGCTTTTACATATTTTGGGTTCTGTTTCGCTGTCTGTGTTTCAGTCACAGTTTATTTTTTTGTGGTTATTTTTTAATGCTTATTATTTTTAAACAGGTTGTGTGTTTTAAACTACCGAGTATTGATTTTTTAGAATTCAAAAATTATACGAAGCTTTTTTTGACAATTAAAACAGTTTGAATTCAGCAAAAAAAAAAAAAAATGGTCACGTTACTCTTGCAAATATTTCTAAAATCACTAAAATCTAGTGTCATGAATTTTCATTGTTTTTTTTTCGTTTTAAAATTAATTTTAGGCCATGCACTAACTTTTATCAAGAATAAAATTTTCTGAGAAGTCGATAATAAAAAACTTTTTCATTTGTTGCAGACTTTTTGAATGACCCTGTATATTAATTATTCGGAAAATGCCATTTTTTACAAAAAATTTAAACATTTTTATAATTTTATCATAATAACAATGATGCAATTAAATTTTGACCACCATGTGCATCTTTAAGTAATAAAACAAATGAAGAAAAATTTTCGCTCACTGTAGCAACATTTTAAAAAATATATGAAAAAATATATTCAAAATTTCTCAAAAATTTCATACAAGTAATTCCAATGCAAAAAATTCCAATACTCGTCAGTTTCTAATTTACAATCTATATATTTTTAATGGGGTTATTCTTACTTTTTTTTTCAGAATGTCCACCAAAGTTCATATTATTCAAAAACACGTGTATTGAAGAGTGTCCAGAACGATTCTACCCCAGCAATGTTGAAGAAACTGATAGACCAGCAAAGGCTGAAGAATTACAGAATTCTACGAACCAAAAAGAATGTCTGCCATGTCACTACACCTGCCAAAGATGTTCTGGATTTAATGATTACGAGTGTACTTTGTGTTATCCTGATGCAATATTAATACCGGCTGGAAATGCAGAATCATATTGCTATCCAAAATCGGTAATTATTAATATTCAAGCTGAAAAATGGTATTTTAGAGCATATATTTTGCTGTGGATCATCCTAATATTTTTAATCATCTCACTGCTGTGGTACTATATGAAGAACATATGTTTACATAGAAATATAAAAAGTGAATTAGAAACTATTAAAGCCATTAGACAAATTGAACGTGATGTTAAAACAGCTGTGTATAGTGATAGCGAATAATTATAAATACTCTTAATCCTAGAGACAAATTTTACA
This sequence comes from Elmis aenea, assembly GCA_947652605.1. Classification (NCBI taxonomy): domain Eukaryota; kingdom Metazoa; phylum Arthropoda; class Insecta; order Coleoptera; family Elmidae; genus Elmis; species Elmis aenea. The sequence goes on from OX393584.1 coordinate 24,383,880, forward strand.
ACATTAATTACAAAGTTTTATTATTATATCAACTGACTGTTAAAAAAACTATTTGATTTATCAAAACAATAATATTTTTATGTTCATGTGTTACATTAAAAAATTGTTTGAGGTATGTATTTAGGAAAAAAAATTGTATGACGGTTAAGAATTGAAATTTAAAAAAACAGATTTTTTAATTAAAAATAGAAAGTGATATATGATATGTGGATCACTTAAATCAAGCAGATTTGCATTTAAAAATCAGTTTTAAACAAGCCATAATATTTCAAGTTAATTTTTTATATTAGTAAATATGTTTTCATTTTAATGTAATACCGAAAAAAAAAACTTTGCATGCCAGTTTAAACAATGTGACTGCTTTTTAAAATTCTAAGTTAGTTTAGTAGACCAAGTTTGACTTTCTGTTACATACAGTGTGATTATTGAAACAAAATTACTAGTGTGGCTTTCCTAATCAAGCTTATTTTAAGGCAAAAATATTTTTAAAACAAAACTGTTAGCACTGTTTGTGCGGCCTTGAAAAAATTGTAAATATTTTATGGCAAAATTTTTAATTTTTAAATTTTACTGAATCTATTGTATGTACTTGAAAATTAATCACCCTATTAGGGATTGGAAACCAGATAGCAATTTCAATAACCGGTTATCGGTGAAACATTTCACAAGTAACGGATTATTTTTAGTCATAATATACAAGAGATTTGCTTGCAAAAGATATTTTTTTGGTTCATGTAACCTGAAAAAATTGAAAGAAAAATTGTATAATACTCCAATAACCGGTTAATCAGGACTTATTAACTATGTTTAAAAGGCTCCCATTAACCAGTTATAGGTTGTCGGTTTTCCAATCCCTATATCCTAGATACGTATGTATTGTGGTAAATGTGATTGGGTGTTTGTGCATGTGTGAGAGTGTATGTGTGCATATGTTAGCAATAAATACAGCAATAATCTGGGTTATTAATTTTATAATAAAAATTTTGAAGAATAGAAATTAAGCAATAATTATTACTATAACTAAAATATTTTTGTACAGTTCCATGGCAATATATTATTCTGCTCATAAATGTACATTTTCTTTTAAAAAGATATGGCTCAAATGGTTTCATTAATCATTTACATGTATTTACCCAAATAAATAAACAATAATCCTTTTCCAATTTGATTCCACTCAACATTATGCCACAGACAAAGTTATTAGCATCTTGAAAAGTAAACAAAAGACTAATTATTCCTTAAATAAAGGACACACATTTTGGAAAGTGAAGGTAACAAATAATATAAATACACGAATTCCTCACATTATTGAGAACAAACAACATTAAATATTTTCGTAATAATTAGTAACCATAAATGATATATGTCGTATTCAAAGTGTTTGTTATGATTTATATACTTTATTCCAAAAAGAAATATTAATTACTACTGAAATTTAATGTAAACACAAAACGACTGTTCACTATTACTAGGGTAAAACAGCAAAAACACTGTAATTATCAAAAAGCATTGATAATTCAAAGGTTTTGAAACTATTTAAAATTAATTAAATGGTTTATTTAAGTTGACCATACCTGACATCACTTATGGTTCATAAAAATCTGATATACTGGGTGAATCAGTTTGACTGTCACACTCTCACACTCCGACTCCGGGTACAACAAAAAATTGCGAGGTGGTCCTTTGCCGCAAAATTAAAACTCAAATTTTAAATTATTTTTTTATACTTATTTATTTTTTTCTTATATTACACACCATAAAATGTCTTAGTATTTAATTTTTCCAGAGTCGGAGTCGGAGTCGGAATCGACCTACTAAAATTATCAGGAGTCGGAGTCGGAGTCGACTTTTTTTTTCCCGACTCCGCAGCCCTGGTTTTGACATTTTTTTATCAGCAATTTTTACTTAGGTATTTACAATTTTTGTTCGAACTGAAAACCTTCAGTTCGTAAACATAGCTGCAAACTTTTGGGTATCGTAAAACACAAACTAGAAATAATTACGAGAAAAACAGAGATGACAGCTAATGACAATGTTGCCATGTGTATTATTTTCATTCAAATCAGTGATTTACATATTTTCAACACCAATTTTTGAAAGGAAGAACACAATATCTAGAAAAAAATACTATTCGAAATTTATTTTTATTCCAAATTGTAGCTTTTTCATTTGCAAGTATTAAATAACAACGCTTATTAAAGGACTAAATGTCAAAACTTTGAGGACCTCTTGCAGACACAGCAAGCATGGTACAACATTTTCGTATTAAGATTTTCGACTTAGAATTTTAAGAAGAACATCGCCACGTGTAGCGCTTCCGCCAATTTTTACACACCCTGTATAACGTTATAAAAATAATTTTTATTTGTAACTCTGAAATTATTTTTGGGATCTGTAAAATGTGAATTTAAAAAATAGTACTAATGTACGTTAAGATATTTTATTTTCTATTCATTTTTAAAACACAAAAATAAGAGGAATGCCATATAAACATTTAATTTTAGAGAATAACGATACAAAATAACTTTTAATGAAACGCTATTGGTTATTGTAACGCTATATAACGTTATTAAAATATCGTTATGTTATTGTATTAACAATTATAGCTGAATCGTTATTATAACGTTATCGGGTATCATTACGTTGTGTTTTCCATCCCTGCTTACAACCATCTCATACCCCTTTTGAAAGTTTAGTCTTACCGGCGCAACCATTCGGACGAAGATAGAACTAGTATTCTACAGCTGAAAAATGCTAAAGTAAAATAAAAAATTCAACCGAAATTTGATAATCACTGCAATAGTGCATTAAAAAAAGAAACAAACAGAAAATTGTTTAAGGTAAATCATAATAAAAATTTACTATTTTTTACAAAATTGTTGTATTGGACTAAACAAAACTCGATTGCTGTAGTATTTGACAGTTTATAACTTGTCTAATTGTTTTTTTTTTTTTGACACAAAATCATTATTTTTTTAGCATTAAATTGACCACCTTGAATACACACTCACAAAAGCAGTTTGACAGAAGGTCCATTTTCAATTTAATACTCACTAAATAATGACATTTCTTCAAAAACTAATAAAACACAGACAAGTTATAAACTGTTAATTACTACGGCGATCGTGTTTTGTTCAGTCAAATACGATTTTGTGAAAAATAATCATTTTTAAAATCACTTTTCTCAAACATCTTTCCATACATGATTAATTTTTTAATGCACTATTTGGATTTAAAATGAAATTCTCTATCAGAATCAATAAAAAAAAGTATAATATGTAATTTAAAAAAAAAAAAACATATTTCATCATAGAAAACATAAAAGACTATAATTGCACGCTATATTGATAGTGCGCAGAATCCTGATAGTTTATTGGATAGTAATAGCGCTGCTGGAACAGATCTATTGTAATGTCATTTGATAGAGAATTTCCTGTGATTTGCAAAAATGCAGGGTTAATCAGGTTTCCTCTTAAAATAAAAAAATTATAAGGATGTGACAGTCAAAATAAATCGGCCGGTATAGTTTACTACAATTATCTTTTTTAAATTATAATTACCAAACTTTGCCTTTTCTCAGGCCCTTTAGTTTTATATAACTTTTGTCAATTGTTTGTATTACTTAAAAATCAAAAGTTCAATTAAATTATTTCATTAAACCTAACAAAAAACATTACTGCTTGTTCTGGAAATTCTCAAAATTTCATTTGGACCTGTTCTGTGATTTTTCAGTTATAAAGGAACAAAAAAAAAAATGAGTGTGAAAAAAGGACTGGTATCTCAAGCCATACTAAAAATTTTTTTAAACCAAGCAAAACTACACGGAACATCTCCTTACAATCTGTTGAATGGTGCTTTGTTCCATTTTGCTGCGATGCTTAAGTTGTAAACATCAATTTTATCATTTATATCATAGCTGAACTAAAAAGCCAAAGTGGCAAATTTGTGTACTATATGTGTGTAATAAAAATTACGATAATTATTAGAATAAGCAAATAAAAGCGAGTTGTACATTAAAAACTTTATTCAAAAATTAGTATTAAACCCAAATATTACAAACAAAATATAATGACAATATAAAAAATAAACTTTACATCGTAAGTTAAAAATAATACCACTGCTAAGTAAATTTATACAAAACACAAATCTGTTTTTTATCTTTACGTAACTGTAGCTATTCATCTATTATAAAAATCTGCTATATCTCAAGCAACTATAATTATCAGTCTATAAGAGAATAAATATGTATACATTCATTATTTAAAAAAAAAACAAGGCAGTTGTCCTTATAAAATGAGATTAATTGCTCAAATTTTGTCAAAAATATTTTAAAAGCTTCAAAACCTAACCAATACAACTCTTAAACTAATAACAATTAAAAAACAAAGGAACAATCCAAAAAAGCATAAAAAAGTCCTAAAAGATAGACCAGCTAAGTACAAAAAATAAAATTACCAAAACAAGACCATTTAAAAACATATTCTTGTATTTAAAAAAAATGTAAGCACACACCAAGCTTTATGATGAAATATAATTGATATGTAAACAATTTTTATAAACTTCCATTACTAGAACAGTGCAAAAATATATTCACTAATTTGAACTGCCATTTTGATTATACTATAAATGTACACATACTAAACACAAAAATAACAGGCTTAAGAAACAACTTTCGGCTGCCGAAAAATCATAGCTACATGAAACACACTACCTCGATAAAGATATGTTGCATCCAGAAGAAAAAAAAAATTCATAAGCAACTAACTAATCTGAGACAACTATCAACTTCTAAATTTCGTAATTGTGAAATATACACAGGAAGTGTTAGCGGCAACTACATTATTTGTTTACCGCCTCTGCAAACTACAGTGATTTAAACCTAAATTATTTAAATAACCTTCCAGGACATTAAAATAGATTTATCTCAACCGAAATCCTCAGATGAGATTGAAAAACCAAGCTTTATAACATATGCAAACATTACATTATCGAGCACTGTCACTGTGGAATCTGAGGAAAAACCAAGTTCTCTCAAAAAAGAAAAATCCAAGAATGATTTAAACCTATCTTATGTTGGACACCCAATTAAAATATACGATCATGTGTAAAGCAAAGTTAAACAATGATCGACCTTTGTGAAAAATGTTTGGAATATAAAAAACAGTTTATCGGTTTAATCAGTGCACCAAATAAACTTCCTGTTGCAGAAAACACACAGATGATAAAAACGAAATATAGTGTGGAAGAATTGCTCGAACAGCTAAAGAGAAAGGATGAAATAATCAAAGAATTAGAAACTATAATGAATGAGAAAAATATTGAAATAGAAGTTATTAATGCTCAAAAGGATCAACTGCTTGAACTGCAAGCAACATTAAAGAGGAAAATTGATTGTTTGTGTTTAGGAGCACACCTGCTGGACAAAAATCTAACCGACTTAATTTGTATCCAGAATATTATTCGCAAAACCCAAACTGTTTCTCTGGAGAAACAAACAGCGATCAGCACAATCGAATTTTTTTTGAAATCATTCTTGCGATTTTTTACACGTACCAACAATTACAAAACTTTTTCAGTAACAGGCGACTCAGCTCCCAATGAAGAGACAACTATCAACTTCTAAATTTCATAATCGTGAAATATACACAGGAAGTGTTAGCTACATTATTTGTTTAACACTTCCACAAACTAGGCTATAAAACATATTTCATCTTTCATTTCTACATACAAGACGAAAGTTAAAAGATTCACAAAAATTCTTTGGTTAAAAATGTGCAATGGAAATTCCACTATCCTTTATTGTTAAATATGTATTTTCAAATGTGCGCTTAGAAAAATATGCTTAGTTAATACTGCATTGGAAAACTTTGTGAAAAAATTGGTCTCTTTCCAAACTTTCCATAAATTCACAGAAAAGTTGTACCACTCACAAGGGTATTTCAAACAAACTTGTACTTATTTCAACTACCCACAAAAACATCACAAATAAAAATATTAAGCAGCATTAATTTCAAAATATAGCAAGCCCTGAATGCAACTACAGATAAAACTTTTGCAAAATTAAGTAGCGTCTAATATAAGTTATAATACACAATTTGTTAAACTAGTTATTGTGAAGAATCTGTGTTCTACAAAATTAAACAATATCCAAATATGCCGTCGTTCTTACCACAACACATCGAAATCTGCAGGTACTGACTAGCAAAAAGAACATCTGGCAGTAAGGACATATTTATACACCCGATGTATTAACGTTTCGGTTATTCTGGAACCACATTGTTTCTTTATACAAAAACCATAAATCTGCAGCCCATAAGAAAAAATTGAGAAAACCCAACACCTGAAATAGTAAAATAACACATCAGGTAACTTCAAATACAAGTATACAGGGTGGTGCTTTTTTCGATGCTCACCATTGCTATTTAAGAAACGGTAAGAGATACAAGGTCGGTTAAATTAGAGAAAAGTTGCACATTTTTATGGCGATTAAGAATCTGAAAAGAAATCCTGGATATTTTGATTCGTTTTTGATTTATTACAAAAAAACTGAAAAATGTGATTTTAGAAAAATATTAGTATCTTCCCTACTATTGACGCTATTTCATTTAAACTTGGTAACATTGTGTTTTTGACCGTCCTGGGTTTGATGACGTCAACAGAAATTTTCTAAGCCTTCTAGATTTCAAGTTGCGATAGTCAACTTTTTTATTTCTTATGGCCGCCATATTGGATTTTTACACTATCAGACAGACAAAAAAATTAGCTTTTCAAATTGGTAACCAAAATACCTTTTTTCTTTCAAAAAACTTGTTGAAATTTTAAAATTTGTGTAAATAATTCATAAAATCGAGAATGCTCTGAAAAACAATTGAAATTATAATATAAATCAAAGTGACACAACATTTTATAGGTCTAATGATAACGAAATTAAGATTGTTGGAAACATATTTAGAAGATATGTTAGGCGAATTGCCATTATTAACAATTCAAAATCATCAGTAGTTTCAGCAAGAAGGAGCTGGTCCTCACAACGCCCGCATTGTAAAAGGATATTAATTTAGATGTACGCTTTCAAAATGCATGACTTGGTACGTTTGGTCCTGTTCATTGGCCTCCGCGATCGCCATGTTTAATGCCTATGGATTACTTTTACATTGATGTTGTTTATGCAACCCCAACGGAAAATATTGAACTTCTTCGCCATAAACTCAAAAATGCTTTCGACTCTATTTCGAGACAAACTATCCTAAATGAAGTGGACGAAATGAATTTGAGGACTAACCACTAGTATGTACATCATACATAACGGCGCGCACTTTAAACAATTTAAATAATTATTTATCTGGTGTTTTAAATTTATTGTCCTTTCGTTATTTTATTAGACCTATAAAATGTTGTCACTTTGATTTATATTATAATTTCAATTGTTTTTCAGAGCATTCTCGATTTTATCAATTATTTACACAAATTTTAAAATTTCAACAAGTTTTTTGAAAGAAAAAAGGTATGTTGGTTACCAATCTGAAAAGCTAATTTTTTTGTCTGTCTGATGGTGTAAAAATCCAATATGGCGGCCATAAGAAATAAAAAAGTTGACTATCGCAACTTGAAATCTAGAAGGCTTAGAAAATTTCTGTTGACGTCATCAAACCCAGGACGGTCAAAAACACAAAATTACCAAGTTTAAATGAAATAGCGTCAATGGTAGGGAAGATAATAATATTTTTCTAAAATCACATTTTTCAGTTTTTTTGAAATAAATCAAAAACGAATCAAAATATCCAGGATTTCTTTTCAGATTCTTAATCGCCATAAAAATGTGCAACTTTTCTCTAATTTAACCGACCTTGTATCTCTTACCGTTTCCAAGATAGCAATGGTGAGCATCGAAAAAAGCACCACCCTGTATAGTATACATAAACATGCCATTATGTTTATATCTGAACAGGGTTGATAAGGTAGGTAAAAGTATTTTCAGTCTCAAGCAATCAAAGGCTTATCTGTTGAATATTTGTTCGGAAACTGCCAACATAGAATGGAGTGTGAAAGAGAATTATATTATGGCGACAGCTTTACAGAAGTCTGCAAATGTGTAAGGCTAAGTTTTTGAACGAATTTAAAAGCGGACCAAATTCGATAGGATTACATGGGTATCATCTTCCTTAACCCTTTCGCCACTGTCGGGACAATATGTCCCAGGAGATTTTATAAATTACTTAGAGTTATAATACGTCCCAAAATTACATTACAAATGCATGTTGCAGTGTTTTTAAGGTTTATGCATGGTTTATGCATACTATTTTGCTTATATAGGCAACACGTAATACATAGAAATTAACGGACATCAAAAATTTGAACTGTGTGTGGTAAGTTTGCGTATTTATCCGTTATTTTTTGGAGTGTTTTGTGTAGACAAGTAAAAATAAAGGTGATATAGTTAGTTTTTGATTAATTGGACGTACGAGGAATATAAGGTACCTAAGTAAAAATATCGTAATTATACTGAAGTAACTAAATATAATTTATATAAAATATTTATGGGAATATATGTCCCAATAGTATTTATAAACGGGACTATATATCCCAACCGTGTTGTATCTGTAAAAATATTTTTATTCATTTTCAGTATGAGCTTTGTTTTTTGCTATTTTTACTGCTACTTTCGTTTTCAATAAAGGTTTGTTGTAAAAAGATTGCAATTATTTCATACTATCGGGACAAATAATCCCACGACAAACTACTATGAGACACATAATCCCACGATAAATTACTACTGGGACATATTATCCCAGGACATTTCAAAGGTCCTAATATATGTAAAAAAAAAATATTTGCATTTTTATCATATTTATGACTGTATCTGTTGATACATTTGCTTTGCAATAAAATTTACAAAAAAAAAACATGTTCAGTGGTGAAAGGGTTAATATTCAAGATAGAGAAACGATTAGATTTAAAAAGTTTTTTGAGACAACCCCAGAACTGTTTTCAGAAATATTGTATCATTTTCGGTTTTTCAGTTATTAGTGAAAAACTTTTTTTTTGTCATTTTAATAGTGTCATATCTCTGTTGTTGTAAATATCGGAACATTTATTAAAATTATATTTAGATTTTTTTATGCAAAATGTGATGGTGCTTAAAAAAAATTGTATGCTTACAGTTAAAGTTATAATACAAACTTACCTTTTTTTAAGTGACAACTATGTTGGCTATGACCTATTTCAATTCCTTATTTTTTTCTCATTTTAAACATGTAAGAGTTGATGCAGTTACTTTTAATAATACCAAAGTTAAAAAGGTTTTAAATATTTTTTTTTCAAATAATCATAAAAATAAAAACAAAAAGTAGTCTGTGAAAACAAAAAGAAAGCAGATGTGAGCAAAAGATATACAATATAGTCAGAATCGGCAGTTGTGTATTAACATCTATGACAGTCGACTCATCAGCTAAAATGTATTGAAAGATTGAAACCTTACTAACCACAAGAATTAAAATTTTATGAGAAAGCAAAATTAATCTCCTTTTCGCAAGAAAAATATCATCTAAAAGAGGTTCAAACATAAGCACATAATTGTTTGCTGTTAGATAATCATTAAATAACAGGACCTTATCACCTAGCAAACAACACCATACATTTAGAATTAATTTGCCTTGGTCTTGTTTTTCACATAACGACGCGTGGATTTCGGTTTGGTCAGTTATGATATTTTTCTAATTAAAATCTCCATTACTTAAAATAAAATATTGGTACTTGTCTGTTTCCTGAGAGCCAGTAGTGTCTATTGTCACTGGTTCACAAATACACTTTGTTTTCTTGAAAAAAAAAAAACTTTAAACGACCTCACACCTGACCGTCATTTTATTTGATCAGTGAAAGAGGGTCCAGTTAAAGGTTAGTTAAAGCTTTTTTTTTAAATAAGTAATCAAAATGAAGGCAATATAATACAGCAGCGAATGGTTGGCAAAAAGTGACATAGACACTACTGGCTCTCACGAAACAGACAAGTACCAAATATTTATCTGTTCACATAATATATGGGGAAAACTGATTATTGCAGAACAAAATGACAAAACTCGATCCTTCTTAAACGATCGGGATGTTGTACCACGAGTTTTATATGATTTTGCAACTTGTTTTTTTTTCCACAGCCTACTTATTGTTTTCATGTTTATCTTTAAATAACATTTAAAAACCTTTATAACTTTCGTATTATTGAAAATAACTAATCAACCCTTATACAGGGTGTGTATAAATTGGCGGAAGCGCTACATGTGACGATGTTCTTCGTAAAATTCTAAGTCAAAAATCTTGATACAAAAATGTTGTACCGTGCTTCCTATGGCCTCAGGAACCATTTAAAGAAAACAAAAAATTGGCAACATTGCATACATTGATTTGCGTTTGGACATTTTTTTATCAGCAATTTTTACTTAGGTATTTACAATTTTTGTTCAAACTGAAAGCCTTCAGTTCGTAAACATAGCTGCAAACTTTTGGGTATCGTAAAACACAAACTAGAAATAATTACGAGAAAAACAGAGATGACAGCTAATGACAATGTTGCCATATGTATTATTTTCATTCAAATCAGTGATTTACATATTTTCAACACCAATTTTTGAAAGGAAGAACAATATCTAGGAAAAAATACTATTCGAAATTTATTTTTATTCCAAATTACAGCTTTTTCATTTGCAAGTATTAAATAATAACGCTTATTAAAGGATTAAATGTCAAAACTTTGAGGACCTCTTGCAGACACAGCAAGCATGGTACACCATTTTCGTATTAAGATTTTCGACTTCGAATTTTACGAAGAACATCGCAACGTGTAGCTCTTTCGCCAATTTTTACACACCCTGTATATTTAAATGAGAAAAAAATAAGAAATTCACATAGGTCATGGCCAACTATAGTTTCTATTTTAAAAAAAGTTTCTGTCATAACTTTTCGACAGTATGCGTTAAATTTTTTTAAAGCACCATCAAATTTTACGTAGAAAAATCTAAAAATAATCTATATGACATTTTTCAATGTTTACAACAACAACGGATATATGACACTTTATTAAAATGACAAAAAAACTGTGTTTTACTAATAACTGACGTGATACAATATTTCTGAAAACAGTTCTGAGTGTGCCTCAAAAACTGCATGTTTTTAATAATTTAACCGTTTCTTTATCTCCAATATTAAGCAAGATAACCATGCAATCTCATCGAATTTGGTCAACCCTATACTCTATAACTATACGGTATTATTAATGTGTATAAATAATTAGCAAAATCCTCAAATATTTGTATTTCTCTGGGATAGAACTTACGGCATAACTAGTTACAAAAAGCTTGTTACTATATCTTAAATCACAAAGCATATGTTTGCATCACTGACTTTAAAATTGACATCAATTTATAGGTGGCCTAATAAATGACATTTGGCATTGAATTAAGATACTTACCACTGATATGTCTAGGGTAGAAAAGCTATCAACTGTAACAGGACACTTGCAATCTTCCTTCACAACTTCCCAGTCAATGTACATGGGATCTGTAACGTGTTTTAATCCGCTTAATCCATTGGCCCAAGCAGCACTACTGGACAACCAAAGAATGGCAAAGACTACCGTTAAAACAAAATCCTGAAATTTTAATAAAAATTAGTACCTAGAACTCAAAGTTTTATTTTGTATCAATTGGTCACAAACTTCTAAAATCTTATGCCACTAAAGAGAGGCTAACTTGTTTTTTTTTTTAAATTAGTTAATACTGTAATAAATAAACCTGTATTCGATTAAAAGTAACCAGAACAAATTACTTACAGTGAGTGGCACTTGACTGTTGGTTTTATACAAGTTGTCGTACTTTGTGTACACAAAAATTATTGCTATGCAATACAACATGGCTAAAACACCAGTAGCAACAAAGAATCTGGCATCAGATGAAAAATCTCCCAGAATTGATACTTTAGCTTGGCAGCTGGTATTGGTAACGTTAAGTGGATGCAATTCATGTTTCACTAACGTCAGTTTAAATGGATAATCGAAAGCATATGTAAAATCTACATATTTACATACAAACTGCACAGCGCCACTATAACCACTTATAACAGCAAATGCTGTTATAGAAAACACCTACAACAAAAAGATGGTAAGTTTTGTGAACTTAACACAACTTAAAGTAGCCTTAAATTAGCTGTTTGTGAACGAAAACCACTAGTATTTCACGTTCGTTAATAAACATTAAATCTTCCTAATTAGCAGCTTATAAATGACAAGAATCTGTATTTAACGTACTTAGATAAACAGGAAATATACCATCACTAACTTCAACTATAATTTAACTCGAGATATACTATAACAATCTGGATTTTGTCGACTGACAGCTATCAAATTTTTAAAATTATACAACACTTCATGCTTTTATTATAATAAACCGACTACATTAGATTAAATTACTCGATTGCAAATCATTCTCACAAGTTTATTAGTCAATAAAATAAACACCAACTACACTATTTCTAGATTTAAATGAGGATTTTACCACCAGCAAAGAACACTTACCAAGTGTATAATACGCATAACCCCTCTGGGTTCTTGAAATACGGAAAAGTTCAGATCCATTTTACTCTGGTTTCAAGCTAAAAATTGTGTTTTAGTCAACGTAAACCCTTATTTCGTCCTATTTTAACCATAGGAGTGACACTCCCTAATATTGTAACACTACCTCTTATTTACTGGCACCGGCTACTCCACTTTACCAACAGTACAAATTAGCCTACGAGGTGTGTACGCCAGAACTACTTATCAATATACAGCTAGGGTTGTTAAAAATGGACCGCCTCCAACTTACAGACTTACATTTTACACAATATTTTAAATCATTTACTGATTTACAACACTTTGCCTATTCCTATAGTAAATATAGGTATATTGGCAGTCGGAATGTATACCATGTATTACATTTATTTAGGCCCAGTTTGTATAAAACTTTAGTTGTTGGGCTGTTGTGCCAGAGTTCTAAATAAAACTACCTTGAGTTTTACCACATTTTTATTTCATACTTGAAACATAAGTACGCCACAAAAAAACTTTTGCAACATTTTGAATTTTTTTTTGTCCCATAGCGAAAATATAGTTGTACACAATTTTTTTTAATTGAAAATGGTTATTTGGACACAAAATGCAAAAGCATTTTCACATGGGAAAACATCTAGGTTGTTGAATTTAAAAGAAAAAAATGTTATTCGTTTTCGTAGAATTATTTCAATTTTAATTTTAAATCACAATTCGCAAGGAAACATGAAGACCGAGCCAACTTTTGGCAAAATAGACCATTAATTTAATAACCAAAACAATTTCGTTATGGTTTAGTAAAATTTTCCATGCACACACACACATGCACACCTGCTCGATTTGGAGTTTTTCCAAAGGTTTTGCACTCGTAAAGTAAAAGAAAGCAATATTATTTTCGTAATTTAAAAAAGAAGAGTGGTACAAAATGTAATAATTTCATTTACTTCATTAACATTCTATAACCCAGAGAAAAAAAATTAACAATATATTTGTGACTGAAAGTAAAACACTATGTTACAAATATAGATTTATTTAAATACAAATTCACAAACAAGATGCATTATAAACATAAATTAACAATTTACCATAAATAACTTGCTAATCTTATACAAAACGCCAAAGATGTACTAGGGCAATAGTACTGAAGAAACTTAATACTGTTCACAGTTGCTTTCGTAGTTAAAAGCACTGAGCCACTACTTTATTGAACAGAAATCAACATATTCGTTACTTTTTATCCTTTCTAAGTAAAAATAATAATAAAATGTATAATTCTCATAAATAAATCAATGCATAATAAAACAAATTACTTAGATTAGGTACTTATTTTCTGTGGTGAAAAACGTTTTAAAAATACATTTTATTGTTTGTATTTAACATCGATTGATCACGAAATATTTCTAGTCTGTTAGTTAATAATTTTTTTTTTTATAAAAATAAGTGCGGCTGTCGTTGTAAATAACTTTTAATTATTGTTTTGAGTAACGAATATTGATTAATAATGTATTCTGAACAGATTGTGTTGTGCAGGTCCCAAGGCACGAAAAATAATAAAAAGCATAATCAAAACCATTAGGAAAATGTAAAGACATAAAATATTATTTTTAATTCATAGAAGCAAGCATGCTCCATGCAATATCAACAATTATTTACAATTGTGATTGGGGATACACATTTGGTAAAGTAGAACATGAATTTTAACAAAAAATGGTAATAATTACATACAGTTTTAAAATAATTGGGATGGATTGTACCACAGGAGTGGACAAGATGTTATTGATATTTCATTAATCGATGGTTTAGCTAAAAACTTTTTTGTGACATGTTTTTTTAAATTGTGCTGTTGAAAAATGTACAACTTATTTCTACATTTGTACCATATCATGTTCAGTTAGATTTTATATTTATATGAGTTTGTAATTTTTTAGTTGGGGTAAATATTATTTTTTGTGTGCGTGTTGTGTTACTAGTTGCGATTCCATCCATATTACAAGTAATTTCACACATTTGTTTTTATGTGAGATTTCAAATAATTAAGTGTAGGCTTTTGCTTTAAAATACACATCGTGGGCAAGTTAGATGGGACAAATTATCGAAATTATTATTTTCTAGTAAATTTGAACGCCTTTATTGGTTGACATGATCTCAGCATTAATCACAGTTTATTTGTTACTATTTTTTCACTTACGTTGAATTGAGAATGATTTGGCAAACTGTTTTCAAAACGTGGGAAATTTGTACAGCCATTTTTAAAGTAAAATATTTTTGCAGTAAATTTTGTCAGTGCAGTTTTTGTGAATTTGTGTCACCATTTGATTTTACACAATTTTACACATCTCTATGCCTAATATTTTCTTGGACACAATAGCTATAAATAGTTATAGAATAATTTAATAAATCATATCTGCAAAAAGTACTTGAAGAGTACTTGAGAAATACTTAAGTACTTTTTGCAAATAATTATACTTAAGAATCAGTACTTTTAAAAATAGCGTTACTGCTACTTGAAATCCAAGTACTTCCCATAAGTACTTAAGACTTAAGTACTTTTTGGCCAGTACTTGCCCAGCTCTGCAACAGGAATAAAAATCCAAAATGTGTTTAGCCATTTATTGATGTAGTAAATATTTTACATATCTCATAGTAGTTTGTGTTTACAAAGATTTTACCAATCAACTTAAAATTCTACTAAACACTTTAAAGAAAACAAATGAACATTCTAACATATCTTATAGTAAACAGCAACATTTTATCAAATAACTTATTTACTTAACAGTAACGAAAATAAATGAAAATGCAAAACAAATCATTAACACAAAAAATAAATTATTTGTATCACATCTCTATGCTTATAATAATTAAAGTCCCTTCTTAAATAAACTTAACGAGCTGGATTAAGGTTGCACTTACAAGCTATGACTGTTGCAACCGGGCTAGCATTTACCATATTTCTGGCTTTAACGACGTCGTGTACAATTGCAAGGGCTTCTTGAGCTGAAAAAATTAAACATTTTGTAACATGCCGTTATTTGTACTTAAACTACTACGAAATTGAACACGCCTATTTCTGACACTCACCGACTTTCGCTGATGCTAGAACCAGTAATGCGTGGTTGTCATCACACCATTTGATGTATCTTGGTTGGAATGTGTAAATATCCAATAAATCGCGAGTTCTAAATTGTTTTGGAAAATTATACAATTCGACGACATGTTCCATCGTTTCATATTGCGGGGACGAAAACAACTTGTAGTTCTGATCGGTAAAGACTATCCTAAGATCGTTACCCAGTTTGCTGACAATCTGAAAAATTATAGTTGCAGATTATTACAAGTCCAAAGAAATTTGTTTGAAGCAACATTGATAACAAATACAGCAGAAAGTTGATTATCGGAACTGTCAATTATCCGATCTTTTATTATCTAAACCATTGTTTCTCAAAATTTTTAGCGAGAATCCCTTTCAAAATTAAAAACTTATAGAGGACCCCAATGAACTGTTCTGTAGACAATATTTTTGTTTTCAATTTAGCGTGGCAAATTAATTTGGATGATTTTCCAACATTATAAAGGCTCTGGGAAGGAAGTGGAACCAGTGGTGAGCCATAAAATTTTTAACAAAGGGCTCGCTCATAGTAAAATAAAAACAAAAAAATAATGTTAATTATATGTATGTTGGAAAAAAAATGGCATTTTAAATTCAAACGTTAATAATCGAGTGATTGTACATAATGCAAAAAATTCTATTGTGCGACGGGTTATTCTAGATTTAATCGTCATTGCTTGATAGGCATGACTTCGTCGATTTACAAATGAATATAATGACAATGATTTCAAGATATATTTTTTCTTGAGAAAATGGTTAGCAAGAAGAACAAGGGGCTCGCAAATTAAGGAATAATTTAACAAAGGGCTCGCGCGAGCCCCCACGAGCCCCCTACAGCTCACCACTGAGTGGAACTAAAGATAAATACAATAAAAGACTGGGAAACTATGGAACTAGCACAAATGTGGAATATGCTAAAACAAATTATCCCGAAAACAGTGCTGGCAGCCAGTGTTGACCAGCTGTTGTAGAGAGAGGCAGCTACGTCCTCCACCTGTCAGCAAAGCGCCGCCGACAGACGCACTTTCAGCCGGGACTGGAGAAGGGATTTGCCGACGTGTAACACGCAGTCAAGTGAGAGATGGTGCAAATTTAGTTAGCCTTGACTAACATTAGTTTCTGTCTGACATTATTTTTATTCAGACAATTAAAGTTTTTCATAATATCTCTTGATAATGGCCAGGAAGAGCTGGCTGAAACGTCGACAATTTATAAATACTACGCGGGTAAACTCCAAAGACAAAATTAAAAATAACAGTAACCACGAAAATCTGAAACGAAACAATATATATATATTGTATTTAATCAGAAACCCCCAGAGGTCCTCGGATCACTTCAGAACCAATGTCGTACCGAAAAATTTCTGTGGCTAGTTTAAGTGCACTAATTGTTATTAAATTATAGATTTAATTACACTTTGGATATTCTCATGCATGATTGATTATATGAACTATTTAATTAACCGAATCATCCACCGTCTTAATTAATACAGATATTGATGTTCCGCTGTAGCAAACAAACTTACCTCCAATAAAAATTCTGGTTTTAGGTCAAACACTGGGCCCCATCTTGTTAGATCAGCAGTGTGATCTTGCACCTTGGTGTTCAGATAATATTTGATTAAATCAGTCTTATAATTCTGGGCGTCTTCTGCTTCTCTTTCGGCAATAACGTTACTTTCCATGCTTCCTACAAAGTATTAAACAGGGTTTAGAGAATATTCGAGTTTTATTTTAAAATAAAATACCTGCACCACTAGATATACTAGTTGTGTTTTCATGGTCACTTTTAGGTGGAGAAATATCATAAGGTTGTCCAGTAATGTGTTGATACGGAGTAGGTACACAGGGAATTTCTCCACAGCCAAAACTAGTAAATGGCAACTTTTGACTGTATGATGTAGCTTGCGTGATATGTTGGCCATATAATGTATCACCTTGTGGCATGGGTTGTTGCCTGCATGGCGCACGTTGTGGGATACGTGGACTGTACGATCCAACTTGAGGAATTTGCGGTTTTGGTTTACCTACAAATTTTCGAGGGATAGGCCGACCATAGAATGGATTTTGCAAAATCGGCGGGCCATAAGATGCGCCTCTTCGAATTGGTTGACCACCTTGTGGAATAATTTCCCGGAGCGGTGCATTTTGCACATGCGGCAAATGTTGTGGTGCGTAATGTCCAGCTTGTTGTTGTACAGATGGTCCAGGATCGCGTTCATCAGAGACTCGGTCAAGGGCAGGATCAATTAATGGTGGACATTCTGGAGTCACGCTTGGTAACGTCATATATTCCGTGGACACAAATGACGTGTCTTTGCAAGTAGAGCCTTCAATAAACACAACTTATTTCAGAAAAGACGAAAGATGAAACATCGGTACTGGCGGCACTTTGATCGGGAAAGAGGGCCCTAGACTCAACTAAGTCGCATATATTTTGATCCTTCTTTACTTCTTTTATCAATTGTGTATGTTGTAAATTTTAAAATGATGATGAGTAAAAATCGATGCATTATATAAATACTGTTGCGAGCCAGACAAACTTGGTCGAATGGGTCGAAAATGGCCAGCTTTTGCTCACCACTGCTCAAGCCATAAAACCAGGGTTGGCCTGATTTAAGTCAATTGATTTAAATCAGCTGATTTTTTAAATTAAAATCATGATTTAAATCAAACTTTATTTATTTTTACGATTCAACGTCACACGTCACATATAAATTAAATGCATGTTTTACTTCAACCCGTTTAAACAACCACTAGTAAAATACGCCGGAAATATTGTCTACTGGTTTCTTATAGATCAGGGAGAAATAAAGTCTCTACAGGAATGTTCTTGTTCGAGACGCAGTCCGGTAGATTTTACTTTGTAAATTTTCACAATAATTTTGAATTTTGGGGTCAAGAGATCTACAGCCTTCTTGAAACAATTGGAAAAGTTTTTTATTATCGATTTCTCGGAAAATTTTATTCTTGAGAAAAGTTGGTGCGTTGTATAAAACTAATTTTAAGTTTAAAAAAACTCGATAAAAATTCATATGACACTCGCTTTTAGCGATTTTAGAAATATTTACAATATTAAAGTGCCCTTATTTTAAAAGTTTAGAAAAAAATTCAAGGGAAAACGATATTTTGTATTGAGTAGTTTTTAAATTCTAAACATAATGTAAAGATAATAAGAAGAACCGGGGAGAAGATAGAATGTACAAGAGCTAAAAAGAAGTGAGGCAGAGACTAGAAGAAAGAGGAGTCAGCTGCAGAGATGTGCCACAATTAGCCAACAACAGGCAGGAGTGGAGAAACATAACAAATAAAGAAAAGCATACCTCGACACCGAAAGGTACAAGAGGAACCGATTAAGAAGAAGATGAACATTCATTTAAATTCGGAGGACGGCCATGAAAAAACGAGAGAAAAAAAAATCTGTCTTACTTGTGGGGTCATGTACAGAAGATAACTCATCATCTGAGTTTACAGGCGGTGGCGGTGACATATAATCCAATCTGATTTTGTGTTCTACGTTATGCACCAAATTCGCCATTATCTCGGCTACCTCTTGATCGGCATCAAATGAAGTGTGTCCTTCCTCAACACCACTATGTGTCTCATGGGCCGTAGAGTATACAGTTATAATTGACGAATCAGAAGAACTGTCTGTAAACAATTGGCATATATTACTAAAAATGTTAAATACAGAAATCGCTGTTATAATAATAAAACATTACGACTAAATTTTTTTTAAAAAGTTGGGTAAAAATAAACAAACATTAGTTATACAGCGTCATCCAGAAGGTCTGCTTCAAATGAAAAAGTTTTTTACCATCGATTTCTCAGAACACTTAATTTTGATAAAAGTTTGTGCATGACCTAAAACAAACATACAGTGTGTCCAAAAGGTATGGTATATGCTATATATCTCAGTAAATATCCACTTTAAGGAAAAATGTTTTGAATAAAAGTTGTTTGATATTTAATTTTCCACCATATAACAAAATTTAACTTTTTTTTCAAATAACAAAAGCGCAATGAAACACAATTGAATTTTTTTAAATGACAAGATAGCCCTATATTATACTCATTTGATAAATAATTTTTTTCTCTTTTCAAGCTAATGTAAACATGCAAAATGTTTAATAAAAATTCATATGAGACTAGTTTTCAGCAATTTTAGAAATGTGCGCAAGAGTAAAGTGCCCTTATTTTAAGAGTTACAAAAACATTTCAAAGGAAAAAGTTTGTTTACAATTCAAACCGTTTTTTCATAACTCTCAAGGTAAGGGCACTTTACTACACTAGTACTAATTTGTCTAAGAATTTAGACAATATCGAAACAAATGAATGTTTTCATTTAACACTGCGTTTAAAAATCTGCCACTTTTTACCCAAAAATATTTATGAACCATCAAGTATAACGTTTATAAAGGATTTATAAAAATGCCCACTTAGATTTTTTTTATTATCTAGCGTGCCATGGAACTTTTTTAAAACATTAAAGTATCATTGAATTGGTCTCAGAAAGGGGAAAGATTTGTCTAATTTAAACTTCTTTGTGGCTCTTACCGTTTACGAGACCCAAAAGTTTTCAGTCGAAGTTTAAAAAACTGTACATTTATTTTTAATTTAAATTTATTTTGGTTTTTGATGTACCTAAGGATGTCTTAACAATTTTTTTTAATAGCGTTGATTACTCTTACCTGTACCTGTATTATTTAAAGATCCTTGTATTGCTGGTTTCTCTGTAGCAGTTTCTTCAGTAGGTTCGCAGCAAGAGACGGTTTGCTCGTACATAATATGCACAGAGACTATTTGTTTATCGATATCAGTCACGTTTGCATCCAAATTCTTAGAGGTGGTAGATTTAACTGCTGCTGTCTCTGTGTCTGTAGATTTGGGCCAAAAGGATCGTTCATCACCAGTAGTTTCTTTTATACTTAGCTTCTCGAAGATCATTGGTTCGCCTGAAGATAAGCTCAACGAGATGGTTCGTTCATCCACAGCGACCTCTGTTTTAGCTATGTACTCATGGACGATTTGTTCGTCTGCAGAGATGATCCGTTTGTCCGTAGTAGTCTCTTTTGTGGTCATGTCCTCTGGCGTTGTCGATTCGTCTGAAGGAGTTGCTTCTGCCGACAGGTACCCCGAGTAAGTGGGTTGATTTACATCACGTTTTCGTCTAAACGGATGCCCATAGCGGGTGGGTTTGAGTACGGCGTACGACTGTTTACCTGTATACTCAGTGTACGGGTGTTCAAACATAGTAGTTAGCTTTTCGGCCAACTGGGCCGAAAAATCAAGGGCATCTTTTTTTTTCTCAGATAGACGTTGCTTATACGTGTTGCTTTCCCTTATCAACTGTTCAATAATGGATTGGTCCAAGGAGTCTTGGCTAGCACATTGCTTGACTACATACAGCTCTGGATCGAAATCGTCTGCAAAGATTCAAAATCCATTGAAATTATTTTTAACACATCAGCATTTTTATTATTACACAATACAAAATTGTTACGATATACAGCGTCATTCAAAAAGTCTGCAACAAATGGAAAAGTTTTTTATTATTAATTTCTCAGAAAATTTTATTGGTGACAAAATTTTGTGCATGGTCTAAAACCAATATTGTCACAATCAGAGTTTTTGAAGTAAACTTTGTAATGCTGTATGTACTTGCAAAGTTCGTTAGATTTGTTCATTTACCGTTATGTACCCAAAACTCAGGCGGAAGGACCCCCGCTACGTGGTAGTATTTAAGCAAAGATTTAATGTTTATCTGTCTACTCTACTTGCTGCGGCTACTCTATTTGCTGCGGGGCTGCGGCTACTCTACTAGCTGCGGCTACTCCCGCCGGCCGCTTTTGGGGGCAGTTGGCCCAACCGGCCACTGTCTGTGCATTTGTTATTATTATGTAAGTAATCATTTTGTATCGTTTGACTTTTGTTTGATTGTGTTATTTGTGAATGATTCTGGTATTGTGAGACCCATGTATTCTTATTGTAAAGCCAAGT
Source organism: Elmis aenea (assembly GCA_947652605.1). Taxonomy (NCBI): domain Eukaryota; kingdom Metazoa; phylum Arthropoda; class Insecta; order Coleoptera; family Elmidae; genus Elmis; species Elmis aenea. Next base: position 24,405,559 of record OX393584.1, read on the forward strand.
GAAGTAATTGTTAATAAATTGTTTTATGCAAAGCGAGTGCCCATCTGAGTGTTATTTGAGTTAATCTGAGTTTTTTATGAAGTATATCTAGAGTTTACGCCCCCGTAACTCGCGAATAGTAAACAAACGTCAGTATTCCTAATTATAAAGTCCGGTCTTTTCATAGCCGCGACAATATTAAGATGAAACTAAATTCAATAAAAAGTCATGGGACACTAGATTTTAGAGATTTTTGAAATGTTCGCAGGAGTAAAGTGCCCTTATTTTGAGACCTACAAAAAAGAATTTTAAAGCACTTTACTCAGGCGAATATTTCCAAAATCGCTAAAATCTAATCTCCCATAACTTTTTATTGAACTTTTTTCATCTTAATATTAGTTTTAGATCATGCACCAACTTTTATCAGCAATAAAATTTTCTTAGAAATCAATAATACATTTTTTTTCCATTTGTTGCAGACTTTTTGAATGACGCTGTAGATTATCGGAACTTGAACTGTTAATTAATAATGCAGTTTATGATAAAACAGGTGTTTATAAAGCTTTACCTTTATCCGAAATGCAAATAACTTTTTGGGCGGAGGAAGCTGGTTCTGGTTCGGTTTTGCTTGGGATGATGGCTCGGCTCGAGAGTCTTTCGAATAATATTTTCTTTTGTAGATCAATTCCACGAGAATCGGGATGGCTTGATCTCCCAAAGAAATCTGTAAAACCGTTACACCTTAAAATGCCATAATTTATTTATAAAGCTTTACCATCGTCCGATAGGTCGGCGACATCTTCGGTAAAAGAACTTCTATCTAGATCCATGTCGTTTGCGTTTTCTTCAGTATCGGTGGAGGAATAGTCTTCAATCAGATTAAATTTGGCTTCATCTATTTCGCGAAAATCAGGACGACTCTTTTTTCGGAAAGGACGATCTGTAAAACCGTTACATGTTACAATAGTTAATTTATTTACAAAGCTTTACCTCTACCTGTATTGTGAACATCTTCGGCTGAAAATTCTCTTTCTACCTCAATTTCACTCGGAACAGTTTCGATCGCTTCGAATGGATAGCTTTCGAAAATCATCTCCTCATGCCGATTCTTGGCACAATATTTAGAACAACATGGTTCTTCGGAAGAAGTATCTATAAAACGGTTGTACCATATAACTGTTACAATTTATTAATTTTTTAAAGTAAAACTTACCAGCATCGCTAGACGTTACATTAGGATCATCCTGATTAGTTATTACTTTAATTTTTTCCAGTGCCACATTGCGTGATTGGGCGGGCTGATAATCAATTTCTTGTTTTTCGCCTTCGGCCTGGTAATACAGTGCCGATTCAGATGGCACCAAATCTGTTTCTGATTTATCCTCCTTAGCAGAGTCACGTACGGATTTAAGTTGCTGTGCATTGATTTTTTGTTGTTCTTCACTTACATAGCATTGTGCAGGTTCGATTTGGTCCGCCTCGTAATCTTCAAGTTCGGAAATAGCAACAGATGTCCTGTCATCGTTTGTAGTGGTAAGTGACGTTGTACTTGTAGTAACACGAGATACAGAATCAGAAGAAGTGCGATCTACATTAAATGCTCCGTATTCTTTCTGATAAAGATTAAACGCCATCGTTAGGTTTTGTCGCTTCAGTTGTTCCGTGTGTACTTCGGTGTATTCGGCAAACTGGGCGTGAGGCGGTCTGTGAAAATAAAGTGATATTAAAATTATTATTTCATTCGTACAACAGCACGATACATACTCTGGTACATTTGTGAACTTTTTTGGACAAAGCAATTTCAAGTTTATTCTTGGAATCCTCGTATCAAACTTTAATACACTCAATTCCAGGCTTAACGAGTTGACTTGTTCGGAGTCTTCCGTTGGATTGAACACCATCCGGCTTTCGATTATAATGCGATCGCTTGAGCTGAGAGATCAAAGATACATTTAAATATAATGCGGACACCATTAGATATTAACTTACCTCAAATGCTCTCCATGGCATATAATAAGACACCGGTGTTCGCCACTTCCACAGTAAAAACACAATAAAGTCATCATTTGGGCGTGGTAACGCACCGCTTTGCGCAGAATGGTCCCCAGGTAACATGGAAAAATCAAGCAACTGCATGAAAAATAAATAAATTACAATACAGTCTAACCATACATTTGAAAAAAAACATTAAATGATATAATGCAACAGTACAAGTAAACAAAAAGAAATATTTACGATTTCTTTGAGTCCTTCCCAAAGTTCATCATAAAATTGGTCAAATCAGTGTGAATAAAATCACCAGGAAACAAGTATGACTGGAAAGGAGGAGACATCTGCCCAAATCGATCTCCAGACGCACATGGTCTTAGCTCTCCATATGGTGGCCACGTTCCTCTACGTAATAGTCCTGGTGTTGGCTCCCCCATCGGTAATGCCGATGGTCCACGTCTAAATCTTGGTGCTAAAAACATTTATACATTTTTATACATTAATTTAATGACGTGAGTGAATACAAACCTTTGCGGTCCGGGTCCATATTGATAAATCAGATAATTTTTTTCTTAATCTCCGAATCAAAATGTCTGTCTTAGTAATGAATAAAAACCAGTAAAACGCGTACCTATACGTTTTACAATTTTAGATTCAATCACAAAAGCATACTACTTCCTTTTAAAATTGAAATAAACTTATTATTACGAGTTGAATTAAAAATTATTAATAAGATTTGCACAAACACGAAATGGCTTCGTTTCTTCGTCACAAAGAACACGACAGGAGTTCCGCCAAGATGTCCACGGAAATGTAAAAAACGACCAGTCACCTAGCAACAAACCCCAAATGGGCCAATCGCAGATGGATAAAATCGACCAATAACGAGCGTTCAACCATTGCTACCCAAAAGGTTTTGCAAACGCTCAGAAAGTTTGAGTACCGCTGATAAATACGTTAACGATTAAATTTTAATTGTTAACATTACTTATATCGCATATGACAGCAGTTTTATCGTGAAAACCAAGTACCATTTGCTATCATTGTCCAATTCTTTTTTTTTTGTAGCTCTTACTAGGTTATGTAATGAACGGTTTTTAGCGGGAAAATATGAAATAAATGTTTTTGAAATCACTGGGTATACATTAATTTTGTATGAGCTAATTGGTTTGTTATCTTAACATTTATTTATTGAACTGAATGCACTGAATAGATTTCCCGACACCTTTAAAATCGACCTTAAAACTTTGATTTTCTGACAAAGATGTAACGCCCAGTAACGTGTCATTGTGTAAACTCCTACAGCTAGAAAAAACCTCTGGTGTTATCCAAGTGGACACTTCTGACATTGCAATGACATCGACATCTCAGATAACTGAAACTGATGGTCACTTTTGCATAAAGTAATTATAAAACAAAATTAAATCATAAATAAAAATTTGTATTAAAATCGTGTATAAAAAATTCCATTGCATATTTTGTACGAATTGCTAAATATAATAATTATTGCGAGAGAAAATTTAAAAACGTGGACCGTACTGACTTAATATGTAGGATTCTTAACATTTTGGAACATTTTCCAGATAATGCAGAAGTAATGTGCAACATAAATAATTAAAAATTTGTACAGCCACTTTTTAGAGTAAAATATTTTTGCAGTAAATTTTGTCAGTGCAGTTTTTGTCAATTTGTGTGACTATTTGATTTTACACATCTCTATGACTTGCCTATAGTATAGTCTATAGTGCACAGTTGAGAATAATTGATATGTCCCTCTCCTTGCACAGTAATTCGATTAAAGAGAATTTTAAGTCACACGTAGTTTTAGTTTAAGCCATAAACTTAAGTATAAATTTTGAATTTTTAAATATTATTTTGTGCTACTTTTCTTTCATAAGGTACCTTTTTTGCTATCAAGGATGTAAAGGTGAAAATAATTATAGCAAGCTAAATGTTTTTAAAAACAAACAAAATAAGTGTTTTTTAATATCAAAACAGTATGGTTTGTGTTAAAAAAATTGCAGCTTTGTGATTTGGCTTAAAATATATGTAATTTTAATATATAGGTACATAGGTATTTTTAAAAAATTATGAATTTTGAGAATTGTATTTCCAAAACTGAAATACGGTTATGAATGTAATTTAACATGAACAAATAACGAAGAAAATTATTAACATAGTCCAGCAACTTCAACCAATCCAATTTTACAGTATTAAAATTAAATTAAATACGTAGAAAAAATAAAACTATTTTGTTAAATATTTTTTAAATAATTTATTCAAAAACTTGCTTCTTTTGATTGTGTAGTGGTAAGAAACATTAAATTAAAGAACATTTGAGTTAATATTAACAAATATCCAGTTATCACTAACATTAACTTAAATTACAAGAACAATAATAAATATTATAGCTATTGGTTTTAGTATTGTTTAGGAGCAACAACGAACAAACAGACACTTAAAAATTATTAACTTCTTCACATTTGTCACAACTGGAAATTAAGATCAGTTTCTGGGTTTGCTTCTCTTATTGCAATAAAACTTGCTGTATATACCATGTCGGTTTGGTGTACGCTTGCGTTCAAATGTAGAGCCCGCAGCACGAATGGTGTCTTCGTTCCTATAGCAATTATAAATAAAAATATTAGAAGAGTAAATTGCAAAATAAAACAATAAGAACATTGAGATATTGAATTCTGGTATTAAAGCGATTATCATTTAAATAATAATGTTCATTTGCAATCGACTAAATAAGTCGCAGTTTATTATGCTTAAAATTTCTTACTCAGCAAGCCACAATTGCTGAAAATTGTCTATGGCACCTGGACGACACATCCGGATCCATGCTACTGCTTCACGTGCTCTCATGTCGTTATTACTGATCAAAAAAGAGGCAATCAGTACACCTGTCCGACCAAGTCCCGCTGTTAAGTATAAAAATTTGATTATTAGTTCATATTTTAAATAGAAAAACAGGAAATACAGACAACATTTTTCTATAATACGTAAAACAATTTAAATTAAATTACAAAAATTAATTTTAAAATGCTTACAAGAACAATGAACTGCTATTGCGCCTTCCGATTCATCACAGACTTGCAAAAATCTTTTACAAAGTTCAACAGATGGGCAGGCACCATCGTTTAAGAACAAATCGACGTGCTTGAATTCCCACTTGAAAAATTTGTGACAATCATACAAAGTGTCATTCAGCCGGACCACTGTCGTCACATTTTGTCGTCTGAAATAAGGTAAGTACATCCGTGGGTGCAGGTGTGGACGATAAATACCGTCTGAGTATCCAGAGGTATCGCAGGGGCTCTTGAAGGCCAACATCGTTCCTGGTACGATCCAGTTGAAGTCACTGTTTCTTGATTTCTTTTAAAAGTGCAAGTGAGTTTGTAAAACTTGTGTCTAAGGATGTTTAGTAATACTTACGTAGGAGTCATAAACTGTACAATTAAAATCCAACGGATCGTACAATCTTAAGCTTTTTGCCTTTTTCAAAGCAGATAGGCAGTCCAGAATTGTGCTATATTGATCTTGCAGATGTGCATCTGGAAAATTGAGATAATCCTCCGAACTGTTCTCTTGCAATATTTTCCATGCGTCATTCGGTGAAATGTTGTGGTATAAAACCTACGAAACATGAAATGGCAATGTAGGATCTATCACTGTTATTAAATGAAAATATGTTTTAATAACTCACCACATATGCAGCTGCAAGAAGCGCTGCATTTGCTCGCTTTTGTGGGCCGCTGCAAGTAATATGTACAATGTTTTTACGCTTGAGCTTTGTACATGTAAGCTTTTTGATGATGAGCCTACAGTAAGTTGTGATTTGGGCCACATTGTAAGGACCAAATTCATTTTCTAAAGCTGTATAATTGAATTTGTTATCGACAGTAAAAAACTGTTCACGTTTTGTCGATCTTGGAGTTGTCCTTTTTTTTTTGAGACTGATCAAAGTAAAACGATCTAAAATGAAATGGTCATGAAGTGGAGTTTAGTAAGTGTTAAAATTTAAAAAAGGAGTACGATAAAAATCATTGTCAACGAAGCACCACTACTCGTACACCTTAAAACACCAGTAGTCATGAAAATGAATTATTATTGTTATTTTATGTGGTGGACAAAATAAGTACGTATAAATAAGTTTTCAGTGGTTAATATTGCAAATATTCGATAAGAATTATTTGACGTGTTGAAAACGATTTTTTTCATACTTATAATTAACAGTACAGTAAAAATTTAAAAGTTTTTAACAAAATAATAAGTTTAAAACCTTTTATCAGATGCGAAGTGCTGATGATTTTGGTCCGTAAAAGTTTCATTATCTATTTAAGATCACGAAATATAATTCTAAAACGACACGAAACTCGCACTACTGTCGGATAATTTGAATATGTCAGCTTGCTTTATATTTTGTGCGCCATTTTAAATCCGATGCTTTATGAGAACTAGGTTATGTGTTTAACCGCTTTAGGCGGGAAAATATGAAATAGAAGTTTTTGGAATCACTCGGTATACATTATTTTGTATGAGCTAGTTGGTTTGTTAACTAAACATATATTAAAACAAAATTTAATTAATAAACGTGTTTAATGTAATATTGAAGTTTCACTTGAATATTACTTTTTTTTCTATGTAGAAAGTCCAAACCGAGCAACTTTATTGAATAGAAATCAACATATTCGTTACTTTTTATCCTTTCTAAGTAAATATAATAATAAAATGTATAATACCTACTGATGAATAAATCAATGTATAATAAAACAGGTGACTTAGATTACTTATTTTCTGTGCCTAAAAACGTTTTAAAAATGCAGTTTGTTGTTTGTCTGTAAGATAAATTGGTCACGAAATATTTAGTTAATATGTATTGGTATAATTTTGTTTTATAAAAATAAGTGCAGCTGTCGTTGTAAATAACTTATTATTATTGTTTTGAGTAACGAATATTTATTAATAATGTATTCTGAACAGATTGTGTTGCAATTTTTCAGAAGCAACGTTTTTTTATTTTACTGATTATCATGTGAGTTTAAATTTTACTTGTATGGTATATTTTACTTAAAATGAAATAGTGACAATATGTCAACATGATGAAATTTTTTAATAAACAGTAAATACTTGACTTAAACTGGCATGAAATAAGACTAACTTGAGAAGTTTTTCACAAATGTAAACAAATGGATATATTCAGTTTATTCATTTATTCTTAAAAAATACATTTTTGAATGTAGAATTAACGGTCGTCGTTCGATCGTTCTTCGGTCGTCGTTCGTCGGTCGTCGTTCGTCGTACGACGACCGTCGTTCGTCGGTCATCGTTCGACGATCGTCGGTCATCGTTCGTCGGCCGTCGTTCGTCGTTCGACGGTCGTCGTTCGTCGGTCATCGTTCGTCGATCGTCGTTCGTCAGTCGTCGTTCGTCGGCCGTCGTTCTTCGGTCGTCGGTCCTCGTTCGACGGTCGTCGGTAGTTGTTCGTCGTTCGTCGTTCTTCGGCCGTCGGTCGTCGTTCGTCGTTCGACGGTCGTCGTTCGTCGGTCATCGTTCGTCGATCGTCGTTCGTCAGTCGTCGTTCGTCGGCCGTCGTTCTTCGGTCGTCGGTCCTCGTTCGACGGTCGTCGGTAGTTGTTCGTCGTTCGTCGTTCTTCGGCCGTCGTTCGTCGGCCGTCGTTCGTCGGTCGTCGTTCGTCGGTCATCTTTCGTCGTTCGTCGTTCGACGGTCGTCATTCGTCGGTCATCGTTCGTCGTTCGTCGGTCATCGTTCGTCAGTCGTCGTTCGTCGGCCATCGTTCTTCGGTCGTCGGTCCTCGTTCGACGGTCGTCGATCTTTGGTCGCCGTTCTTCAGTCGTCGTTCGACGGTCGTTGTTCGACATTCTTCGGTCGTCGTTCGTCATTCGATGGTCGTCAGTCGTCGTTCGTCGATCTTCAGTCGTCGTTCGTCGGTCATCGTTCGTCGGTCATCGTTCGTCGGCCGTCGTTCGACGGTCGTCGTTCGACGGTCGTCGTTCGTCGGTCATCGTTCGTCGATCGTCGTTCGTCAGTCGTCGTTCGTCGGCCGTCGTTCTTCGGTCGTCGGTCCTCGTTCGACGGTCGTCGGTAGTTGTTCGTCGTTCGTCGTTCTTCGGCCGTCGGTCGTCGTTCGTCGTACGACGACCGTCGTTCGTCGGTCATCGTTCGACGATCGTCGGTCATCGTTCGTCGGCCGTCGTTCGTCGGTCGTCGTTCGTCGTTCGACGGTCGTCGTTCGTCGGTCATCGTTCGTCGATCGTCGTTCGTCAGTCGTCGTTCGTCGGCCGTCGTTCTTCGGTCGTCGGTCCTCGTTCGACGGTCGTCGGTAGTTGTTCGTCGTTCGTCGTTCTTCGGCCGTCGGTCGTCGTTCGACGGTCGTCGTTCGACGGTCGTCGTTCGTCGGTCATCGTTCGTCGGTCGTCGTTCGACGGCCGTCGTTCGTCGGTCGTCGTTCGTCGGTCATCGTTCGTCGGTCTTCGTTCGTCGGTCATTGTTCGTCGGTCTTCGTTCGGCGGCCGTCGGCCGTCGTGCGACGGTCATCGTTCGGCGGCCGTCGGCCGTCGTGCGACGGTCATCGTTCGACGGTCGTCGGCCGTCGTTCGGCGTTCGTCGGTCATCTTTCATCGGTCGTCGTTCGACGGTCGTCGTTCGTCGGTCATCGTTCGTCGATCGTCGGTCATCGTTCGTCAGTCGTCGTTGGACGGTCGTCGTTCGTCGTTCTTCGGTCGTCGTTTGTCGGTCGTCGTTCGTCGTTCTTTGGTCGCCGTTCTTCTGTCGTCGTTCTTCGGTCGTCGGTCCTCGTTCGATGTTCTTCGTTTGTCGTTCGACGGTCGCCGTTCTTCGGTCGTCGTTCGTCTTCCGTCGTTCGTTGTTCGTCAGTCGTCGTTCGTCATTCGATGGTCGTCAGTCATCGTTCGACGTTTGTCATTCAACGGTCGTCAGTTTTAAACATCAATGAAGTGCTTTGACACTAAAATTTTATAAAATCATAAAGTGGAGTTTATTGCTTTGGCCTATAAACGACTCAGATCTATAATTTTTTTAAAAATCTGACCAAAAGTAACCAAGGAAAAAAGAGGACAAAAATGATCTGAATAAAAAAAGAGAGTAAACAAAAATATCGGGACAAAAAAGAGGACATGTTCTCTTTAAAAGAGATATTCTGGCAACCCTACTGGTGTACTACGAAAATTAAATAATAAACACTTAAGATTTAACTGTAAAACTATGATTAAGAAATCAAGTGCAAGTGAGTTTGTAAAACTTGTGTCTAAGGATGTTTAGTAATACTTACGTAGGAGTCATAAACTGTACAATTAAAATCCAACGGATCGTACAATCTTAAGCTTTTTGCCTTTTTCAAAGCAGATAGGCAGTCCAGAATTGTGCTATATTGATCTTGCAGATGTGCATCTGGAAAATTGAGATAATCCTCCGAACTGTTCTCTTGCAATATTTTCCATGCGTCATTCGGTGAAATGTTGTGGTATAAAACCTACGAAACATGAAATGGCAATGTAGGATCTATCACTGTTATTAAATGAAAATATGTTTTAATAACTCACCACATATGCAGCTGCAAGAAGCGCTGCATTTGCTCGCTTTTGTGGGCCGCTGCAAGTAATATGTACAATGTTTTTACGCTTGAGCTTTGTACATGTAAGCTTTTTGATGATGAGCCTACAGTAAGTTGTGATTTGGGCCACATTGTAAGGACCAAATTCATTTTCTAAAGCTGTATAATTGAATTTGTTATCGACAGTAAAAAACTGTTCACGTTTTGTCGATCTTGGAGTTGTCCTTTTTTTTTTGAGACTGATCAAAGTAAAACGATCTAAAATGAAATGGTCATGAAGTGGAGTTTAGTAAGTGTTAAAATTTAAAAAAGGAGTACGATAAAAATCATTGTCAACGAAGCACCACTACTCGTACACCTTAAAACACCAGTAGTCATGAAAATGAATTATTATTGTTATTTTATGTGGTGGACAAAATAAGTACGTATAAATAAGTTTTCAGTGGTTAATATTGCAAATATTCGATAAGAATTATTTGACGTGTTGAAAACGATTTTTTTCATACTTATAATTAACAGTACAGTAAAAATTTAAAAGTTTTTAACAAAATAATAAGTTTAAAACCTTTTATCAGATGCGAAGTGCTGATGATTTTGGTCCGTAAAAGTTTCATTATCTATTTAAGATCACGAAATATAATTCTAAAACGACACGAAACTCGCACTACTGTCGGATAATTTGAATATGTCAGCTTGCTTTATATTTTGTGCGCCATTTTAAATCCGATGCTTTATGAGAACTAGGTTATGTGTTTAACCGCTTTAGGCGGGAAAATATGAAATAGAAGTTTTTGGAATCACTCGGTATACATTATTTTGTATGAGCTAGTTGGTTTGTTAACTAAACATATATTAAAACAAAATTTAATTAATAAACGTGTTTAATGTAATATTGAAGTTTCACTTGAATATTACTTTTTTTTCTATGTAGAAAGTCCAAACCGAGCAACTTTATTGAATAGAAATCAACATATTCGTTACTTTTTATCCTTTCTAAGTAAATATAATAATAAAATGTATAATACCTACTGATGAATAAATCAATGTATAATAAAACAGGTGACTTAGATTACTTATTTTCTGTGCCTAAAAACGTTTTAAAAATGCAGTTTGTTGTTTGTCTGTAAGATAAATTGGTCACGAAATATTTAGTTAATATGTATTGGTATAATTTTGTTTTATAAAAATAAGTGCAGCTGTCGTTGTAAATAACTTATTATTATTGTTTTGAGTAACGAATATTTATTAATAATGTATTCTGAACAGATTGTGTTGCAATTTTTCAGAAGCAACGTTTTTTTATTTTACTGATTATCATGTGAGTTTAAATTTTACTTGTATGGTATATTTTACTTAAAATGAAATAGTGACAATATGTCAACATGATGAAATTTTTTAATAAACAGTAAATACTTGACTTAAACTGGCATGAAATAAGACTAACTTGAGAAGTTTTTCACAAATGTAAACAAATGGATATATTCAGTTTATTCATTTATTCTTAAAAAATACATTTTTGAATGTAGAATTAACGGTCGTCGTTCGATCGTTCTTCGGTCGTCGTTCGTCGGTCGTCGTTCGTCGTACGACGACCGTCGTTCGTCGGTCATCGTTCGACGATCGTCGGTCATCGTTCGTCGGCCGTCGTTCGTCGTTCGACGGTCGTCGTTCGTCGGTCATCGTTCGTCGATCGTCGTTCGTCAGTCGTCGTTCGTCGGCCGTCGTTCTTCGGTCGTCGGTCCTCGTTCGACGGTCGTCGGTAGTTGTTCGTCGTTCGTCGTTCTTCGGCCGTCGGTCGTCGTTCGTCGTTCGACGGTCGTCGTTCGTCGGTCATCGTTCGTCGATCGTCGTTCGTCAGTCGTCGTTCGTCGGCCGTCGTTCTTCGGTCGTCGGTCCTCGTTCGACGGTCGTCGGTAGTTGTTCGTTGTTCGTCGTTCTTCGGCCGTCGTTCGTCGGCCGTCGTTCGTCGGTCGTCGTTCGTCGGTCATCTTTCGTCGTTCGTCGTTCGACGGTCGTCATTCGTCGGTCATCGTTCGTCGTTCGTCGGTCATCGTTCGTCAGTCGTCGTTCGTCGGCCATCGTTCTTCGGTCGTCGGTCCTCGTTCGACGGTCGTCGATCTTTGGTCGCCGTTCTTCAGTCGTCGTTCGACGGTCGTTGTTCGACATTCTTCGGTCGTCGTTCGTCATTCGATGGTCGTCAGTCGTCGTTCGTCGATCTTCAGTCGTCGTTCGTCGGTCATCGTTCGTCGGTCATCGTTCGTCGGCCGTCGTTCGACGGTCGTCGTTCGACGGTCGTCGTTCGTCGGTCATCGTTCGTCGATCGTCGTTCGTCAGTCGTCGTTCGTCGGCCGTCGTTCTTCGGTCGTCGGTCCTCGTTCGACGGTCGTCGGTAGTTGTTCGTCGTTCGTCGTTCTTCGGCCGTCGGTCGTCGTTCGTCGTACGACGACCGTCGTTCGTCGGTCATCGTTCGACGATCGTCGGTCATCGTTCGTCGGCCGTCGTTCGTCGGTCGTCGTTCGTCGTTCGACGGTCGTCGTTCGTCGGTCATCGTTCGTCGATCGTCGTTCGTCAGTCGTCGTTCGTCGGCCGTCGTTCTTCGGTCGTCGGTCCTCGTTCGACGGTCGTCGGTAGTTGTTCGTCGTTCGTCGTTCTTCGGCCGTCGGTCGTCGTTCGACGGTCGTCGTTCGTCGGTCGTCGTTCGTCGGTCGTCGTTCGACGGCCGTCGTTCGTCGGTCGTCGTTCGTCGGTCATCGTTCGTCGGTCTTCGTTCGTCGGTCATTGTTCGTCGGTCTTCGTTCGGCGGCCGTCGGCCGTCGTGCGACGGTCATCGTTCGGCGGCCGTCGGCCGTCGTGCGACGGTCATCGTTCGACGGTCGTCGGCCGTCGTTCGGCGTTCGTCGGTCATCTTTCGTCGGTCGTCGTTCGACGGTCGTCGTTCGTCGGTCATCGTTCGTCGATCGTCGGTCATCGTTCGTCAGTCGTCGTTGGACGGTCGTCGTTCGTCGTTCTTCGGTCGTCGTTTGTCGGTCGTCGTTCGTCGTTCTTTGGTCGCCGTTCTTCTGTCGTCGTTCTTCGGTCGTCGGTCCTCGTTCGATGTTCTTCGTTTGTCGTTCGACGGTCGCCGTTCTTCGGTCGTCGTTCGTCTTCCGTCGTTCGTTGTTCGTCAGTCGTCGTTCGTCATTCGATGGTCGTCAGTCATCGTTCGACGTTTGTCATTCAACGGTCGTCAGTTTTAAACATCAATGAAGTGCTTTGACACTAAAATTTTATAAAATCATAAAGTGGAGTTTATTGCTTTGGCCTATAAACGACTCAGATCTATAATTTTTTTAAAAATCTGACCAAAAGTAACCAAGGAAAAAAGAGGACAAAAATGATCTGAATAAAAAAAGAGAGTAAACAAAAATATCGGGACAAAAAAGAGGACATGTTCTCTTTAAAAGAGATATTCTGGCAACCCTACTGGTGTACTACGAAAATTAAATAATAAACACTTAAGATTTAACTGTAAAACTATGATTAAGAAATCAATAGGTAAATACGTATATTGGACTTAAAAAAATCCACTAAAATAAATATTTTTTAAGTCTATTATACGATGCAGTCATACACAACATAAATAAAAAACTTTATGTACATATAATTACATTTATTGTTTAAAAAGTACATTAGTAATGGAGCTCAGGCAGTTGGAAGTGCATAACATTCTTAAACTGTTAACAAAACTCAAAATGAAATCAACATACATAACGTACATGTTGTACATTCTAACACAAAACAAATGTTCGCAGTTAATTAACTATATATAACGATCCATTTTCTAGCTACACGTGACTGGTAGTGGTTGCTAAAAAATAACCTACCCTTGACTCAACAAACTGATTTTTGAATCTCCCATTTAAATAACTGGTCAATGACAAATAAAAAAGTAAAAAAACATTCACGGAAACCACAAACATAGCTTCTTTTTAAGTTGCGCCAATAAAATCAAACCATTTTTAATTCCCTAATTTAAAGTAATAGCCAAAATTTTGTCCCAAAAATTTAAAGTCAGTGACCATTAAAAAAATTAAAAAATATCCACAGAATCTACAGATGATCAAAGGTTCTTTAAAACACCACATGGTTTTAAAAAATGCCTTGAGAGAGCAAAATGCAGATTTTAACAATTGGTATAAGAAAATCATAAAACTTTGACTTAGGTAAAAAATATCATAGCAGATGGACCTTTCCATTTTAGTTTTTACCAATCACAATTTTAAAATGTTGATAACAAAGAAAATTTGGTTTGTTGTACGTACTAACTAGGCACTTAACAGCACTAATATACTTTCAAATTTCATATACATTTGTAGACATAATATATTTAATTCTTATTGTTACTCAGTCACAGAACGTGGACATTAAATATTCTTAAAGCGTAAGTAGGATTGGGGGTAGACGAAGAGGTCACGATGAACTCCGGAGATGACCTTCCCAAGCATCTCTTTCATTTTGCCTTTCAAGACGACGTTGTTCTGTTAACAAATATAAAAACAATTACATTTTTTAATTTCATATTTCTAAATATCCATAGAAAAAACTATTGAATGATTAATAAAAAACTTAAAACTTTTTCTGTGATAGCCAAAAAGAAACAGGTCCTCAAGTTTGTGTATTGTGTATTGATATAACAATAAATAACAAATAACAAACAACTGAAGAGGGACAAGATTTGGAGCAACTATGGACTGATTTCAAAAAAATTATTCTCAAGCCTGCTGAAGGGGCATGTGGTACAATGAAACTATGTAATAATAACAAGAAGTCAAAAGAGATGTGAAGGACAAGAAGAGACTGTGAAAAAAATATCTTACAACAAGCAAACCAGAAGATTACGAAGAGTATAAATAAGAAAGAGAAAAATCCAAACGGATAGTGTTAGAAGCAAAAGCAAAGACTTGGGAAGACTTTGGAAAAAGATTGGAAAAACACTACACAAACAATCAAAAACTTTCCTACAAATTCTTAAAAATGTAAGAAAATATAAAAATAATGGATTAAGGAAAAATACTAACAAAGAAAGAAATTATAGAAAGAGGGGAAATATATTTTAAGGAGTTATTGGAAAATGACATCTTAATAAATTGGAGGAGATATAAGAAGCAAACGAGCAAGAATATGAACAAGAAATAACTGAAGCAGAGTTGAATAGAACGATACATAAAACGAAAATTGGAAAAGCAGCAGGACATGATGATATTTTACCTGAAATGATTAGGTAGATGGGCATAGATGAAAGGAGTATGCTAAGAATAGTAAATAAAGCATGGCAGGAAAAAGAAATAGAAAAGGACTGGCAGGTGTTTGTTATATTACCGATATTCACGACCGGTGATGGTAAAAAATGCGAAAGTTAGAGAGAAATATCACTTTTAAGTGTAGCAGCAAAATTATATGAAATAATTTTAGAAATAAAATTAAGGAAAAATTTTGAAAGAAACTTGGAAGGAGCACAATGCGACTTTACACCGGGTAAAAGTACCCAGGACCTGATTTTTAAGTTAACACAGTGTAGGGAACATTCAAAAACACTGTACAGGGTGGGCAAATTTCAATGTTTTCATAAAGAATCTTGGTAACTATAAGAGTTATGGAAAAACGGACCCCGGTTCATCGATCTCTTTTTTCGAGAAAAGTTAATGGTGAAAACTAAAATTGGTTATCGTCTTTTGTTGTCGAGTTAACGCCGATAACTCGATTTTTCGTTTTATGACTATATCTCGCTTGTTTATGAAAATTTAAAAAAATAATTTTGACGTTCTACAGGCACTTTTTTGAAAAAAATAGGGGCGTAGACAATTTAAAAAAAAATAGAAATTTGAGTTGTGACAATGACATAAAGTTGTATTTTTTTTAAATGGAACCCATAGTTGACTGTGGCATCACGAGAAAGAGGATTTTTCCCCCATTCCAATAGCATATATCATGTGGGGTCGATTTATTAATTTTCCTTACAATGCAGCAAAAATTAGGTACTTTTTCATATTTTATTTGGTTTTTAGTAGTAGGCTTATGTCATTACGAATATAACTGGTAAAACAAACTGTCATTCTGTTGTTTTAATGATAGTTTGACAGAAATAATCACGTTTAATTGTTGATTGTTTATATTTTTGTACCTTAAAAACACGAAATGGCATACGAATGTTATGAAAAGTATGATATGTTAGAATGTTCTATTCAAAGTAATAATAATTCTGAAGCTGCAAGTGAAACATATTTTAATCGTTACCCATAATGAAGAAGAAATGTCCCACAATTAATGAGATTTTGTTTAAATCTTCCAAAAATTGATTTATCAGGTTGTCTTTCTTGGGTAACAATTAAAATAAGTTTCACTTGTAGCTTCAGAATTATTATTGCTTTGAATAAAACATTCTAACATATCATACTTTTCGTAATATTCGTAAGCCATTTTGTGTTTTTAAGGTACAAAAATAAAAACAATCAACCATTTAACGTGATTATTTCTGTCAAACTATCATTAAACCAACAGAATGACACAGTTTGTTTTACCAGTTATATTCTTAATGACATAAGCCTACTACTAAAATTGCCTGCAAAACGTCAAAATTATTTTTCTTTATTTTCATAAACAAGCGAGATATTGTCGCTGATAACTCGAAAACAAAAGACGATAACCAATTTTAGTTTTCACCATTAGCATTTTCTTGAAAAAAGAGATCGAAGAACGAGGTCCGTTTTTACATAACTCTTATAGTTTCCAAGATTCCCTATGAAAACATCGAAATTTGCCCACCCTGGGTGGTCTATTTTCAATGCTCTTACGGGGTATCTCGGTTATTATCAAAGATAGAAAAAAACCAAGTATGTGGTCTCTATTTCATTTTTCGAGTAGAATTCATTGCCATAAACAGATTTGCGATACCTTTTTTAATTTTCGAAATATAGCCAAAAACCGATTTTTGACCATTTTCAAAAATGTTGAATATCTCGCTTAAACGAAAAGATAAAGAAAAACTTTAAGGACATTTTTTGTATGGTTTTTTTGTCCTTAATAAGAGCGATAAATTCATATAAATATTGATATATTACATCTAACTTTCTTATTTTAAATGGCAACCATAGTTGGCTTTGACGTAAATTGAAAGATTACTTTTTGCGCTTTTCAAAAATATATAATTTGTTTATGGTTCCCATTTAAAATAACAAAGTTAGGTGTAATATATCGACATTTATATGAGTTAAAAAACATTGAATATTGCTATCTTATTAAGGACAAAAAAACCATGCAAAAAATGTCTTTAAAGTTTTTCTCTATCTTTTCGTTTAAGCAAAATATTTAACATTTTTAAAAATTGGCAAAAATCGGTTTTTGGCTAATTTGGAAAATTAAAAAAGCTATCAAGTGTTTACGGTAATGAATTCCTCTCGAAAAAAGAAATTGAGACTACTTACTTAGCTTTTTTCTATCTCTGATAATAACCAAGATATTCTCCCTGTATGGGCATCGAAAATAGGCCACCCTGTACTTGTGTCTTATTGATTTGACTAAGAGTGCACAGGAAAAAGATTTGGAAGATATTGAGAGAAAGTAAGGTGGGTGAAAGGTTAGTAGCTGCAATTAAGAGTTTATATGAGAGTAGTGGCAATTATGTGCGACCCACAACAGTAGTTCCCAGGAATTTTAAACAACAGTGGAAGTAAGACAGGGGGGCACTGCTTTTAAAATTCTACTGGCTAAAATAATTAGGGGGTGCAAAAAAATACAAAGAAAGCCTACTGGGGATGGACTAAACTTAAACCAATATCTTTAAAAAAAACTGGCCTTTGCAGATGCTGTTGGCTAAATAAGGACTTGCAACAATCTGGAGATATGGTCAGATACATGGTTATAACAAAACATCACGCAATGGTTTCAATGATGCTACACCAAAAAAATATAGAGCAAATTATAATATTTAGGAAGTATAATTGCAGAGAATGGTAAATTGGAAAAAAAGCTGAATAACAGACAAGCTGCAGCGACGAAATTTTACGCCACTAATAAATACTTAATAAGTAAGATCTCAAAAAAAAAAACTCAGACAAAAATATTTTATGCAGTGTATGTCTCAAAGACCAGATTGCATGTCATAAACTCTACAAGGTTAAAAAAAAAAGTGTATGTACCAATTCTTAATTATAGTTCGGAAACTTGTGCACTAACAAAAAAGCAAAAACAAAGAATATACAGCGTCATTCAAAAAGTCTGCAACAAATGGGAAAACATTTTTATTATTGATTTCTCAGAAAATGTTATTCTTGATAAAAGTTGGTGCATGGTCTAAAACTAAGTTTAAGATTTAAAAAAAATCGATAAAAAGTCATAGGGCACTAAATTTTAACAATTTTTGAAATATTTTTAAGAGTAAAGTGCCCTTATTTTAAGACAAAAAAAATTTAAAAGAAAAAGTTATTTAGAATCTCAAAATAAGGCTAGATTTAAATTTTGATGGTCAAATTGTAATTGTTAGTTTTTAAGAAATTTTAACATTCAAAAAGTGCAACAAATGGAAGTTTTTTATTATCGATTTCTCAGAAAATTTTGTTGACGATAAAAGTTGGTGCATGGCTTAAAACGAATTTTAAGAGAAAAAAAAAAGTTCGATTAAAAGTCATAGGACACTAGATTTTAGCAATTTTTGAAATATTCGCAAGAGTAAAATGCCCTTATTTTAAGAGATACAAAAAAAAATTTTAAAGCACTTTACTCAGGCGAATATTTCCACAATTATTAAAATCTAGTGTCCTATGACTTTTTATTAAAATGTTTTTCATCTTAAAATTAGTTTTATACCATGCACCAACTTTTATCAAGAATAAAATGAGAAATCGATAATAAAAATGTTTCCCATTTGTTGGAGACTTTTTGAATGACGCTGTAGATGCAGAAATTTCTGAGAAGAATAGCAGGATGTAGACTAATTGATAAGAGTAGCAACGATAAAATCTGTAAAACCCTAGGAGTGAAAGAAGTAAAGAAAAAAAGATGGAGACAGACCAATTAAGATGGCTGGGACATCTACTATGCATGCCAGAAAGCAGGGAAAAAATGTAGAGGAAGATTATGAACAAAATGGGAAAGAGAAGTGAGGCAGAGACTAAAAGAAAAAGGAGTCAGCTGGAGAGATGTGCTACAATTAGCCAACAACAGGCAGGAGTGGAGAAACAACAAATAAATAGAGAAACATAACAAATAAATAGAAAAACATACCTCAACACCAAAAGGTATAAGAATACCCAATTAAGAACAAATAATAATAAATAAAAATTCAGTACCTCTAGCATCTCGTAATGCTTGTCGTTCTAGTTCTTGTTCCTCTTTACTTAGAGCAATCCGTGTGCCTAAATGAGTATTAATTAGTCTTCGAGCCGTTTGCATATTTGTCGGTGGTCGTCTCATAGCAGGTTTTAGATCACTTTTACAAGCTACAAGAGCCGATGTTCGACTTGCCTGACTCAGTGGTCGAGACTTAATTATCCCTTGTTCCAATTGTAGAGCTCTTTGAGCTAAAACAAAAAACTAATTTTACTTAGGCTGCTCTTAAAATTAATTTTTGAATAGGTTACCTTGTGCGGGCGAGCTCATAACCAGCAGTGCGTGAGTATCGTCACACCATTTTAAATACATAGGATCTTTGTGGACATTGCTGTAAAGTTGCATTATATCTTGCGTTTTAAAGGTAGGTGGGAAGTCGTACAGTTCAATCACGTGCTCCAAATCTTCCAGAGTTTTGTTTTGGTACACGCTGTAATCTTGACTAGCTTTAACTATAGTAACATCGGCACCAACTTGTTTTACTATCTATAAAAATAAATACATATTTGCGACCTTTTTGTAATTTTTTAAGCTTAATTTGTACAGGGTGGCCTATTTTCGATGCCCATACAGGGTATCTTGGTTATTATCAGAGATAGAAAACAATTAAGTACGTAGTCTCGATTTCGTTTTTCGAGATGAATTTATTGCCGAAAACAGGCTTTTGATATCTTTTTTAATTTTCGAAATATAACTAAAAACCGATTTTTGGCATTTCAAAAATGTTAAATATCTCGCTTAAACAAAAAGATAGAAAAAAAGTTTCAAGACATTTTTGGCATAAATTTTAGTCCTTAATAAGATAGCGATGTTCAATTTTTTTTACTCATATGAATATCGATATATTACACCTAACTTTCTTATTTTAAATAGCAACCATAAGTAAATTACATATTTTTAAAAAGTGCAATAAATAAGCTTTTGATTCATGTCAAAGCCAACTATGGTTGCCATTTAAAATAAGAAAGTTAGGTGTAATATATCAATATTTCTATGAGTAAAAAAAAATTGAACATCGCTATCTTATTAAGGACAAAAATGTCTTAAAAGTTTTTTTCTAACTTTTTGTTTAAGCGAGATATTTAACATTTTTGAAAAGTGCCAAAAATTGGTGTTGGCTATACAGGGTGTCCCAATTATATGCTGCCAAAAAGTAGGTGCATATTCCTGAGTGAAAATGATGACCATTTGTCAAATATTTTGTTATCCGAAAATGCTTCCTTTCAAAGTTAGAGACCTCCAAAGTTGCAAGAAAAAAAAAACAAAAAATCAAATACGTCCTAGTCGTTTAAGCTAGAGCTATCAAACTTAGCTGAAATGTTTAGGTGTTTCCCATTGACTTTGTGGGATAATTAGAAAGAAAACACGTAATTGGAAGTATGATTTATAGTCAGGTCATCCGTTTACCAATTTTCAGAATTATTTTTCAACCATGACATTAGCCAACTAAGTTTAGTAAAAAAATATTTTAGTTGTATAAAGAGAGTTTGTCGATGCATCTTTAGCGCTAATTTTCTCGAAAACGGCTACGTTTACAGTAAAAAAACAGAGGGACGAATTTTTCCTTCTTAAGTCGTACTTTCTTATGGACAAATGACATTTTCAATTTTATTCCAGAGTAAAAAATTCTGAAGATGGTAAGCGGATGACCTGACTATAAATCATACTTCCAATTACGTGTTTTCTTTCTAATTATCCTACAAAGTCAATGGGAAACACCTACACATTTCGGCCAAGTTTGATAGCTCTAGCTTAAACAGCTAGGACGTATTCAATTTTTTTCTTGCAACTTTGGAGGTCTCTAACTTTGAAAGGAAGCATTTTCGGATAACAAAATATTTGACAAACGGTCATCATTTTCACTCAGGAATATGCACCTACTTTTTGGCGGTTTATAATTGGGACACCCTGTATTTCGAGTATTAAAAAAGATACCAAAAATGTTAAATATCTCGCTTAAACAAAAAGATTGAAAAAAACTTTTAAGACATTTTTTGCATGGTTTTTTGTTCTTAATAAGATAGCGATATTCAATTTTTTTTACTTATACCAATATTGATATATTACACCTAACTTTCTTATTTTAAACTAGCACTTAGCCCGTCCTAGGACGGGTATATTGTATATCTTAAATTTAAACTATTACTTTTTATAATACCGTGAGCTGCAAGTTAGACACTGTTATGTTACCCGTGAGTAAAAATGTACGGTTCATTAGACACAACTCAGTCGGTCAAATGAACCCGTAGTAGTTTACTGCGTTACAGATATTTTGTAGCTATATTCATGCGTTTCAGAGTCACAGAGTCAGCCTGGACTTTTATATGTATGATGGCAACCATAGTTGGCTTTGACAAATATCGAAAGCTTATTTTTTGCGCTTTTCAAAAATATATAATTTGCTCCTGGTTGCCATTTAAAATAAGAAAGTTAGGTGTAATATATCAATATTCATATGAGTAAAAAACAATTGAACATTGCTATCTGGCAAAAAACCATGCCAAAAATGTCTTCAAAGTTTTTCTCTATCTTTTCGTTTAAGCGAGATATTTAACATTTTTGAAAAGTGCCAAAAATCGGTTTTTGGCTATATTTCGAAAATGAAGAAAGATATTAAAAATCTGTTTACGGCAATAAATTCCTCTCGAAAAAAGAAATCGAGACTACGTACTTAGTTTTTTTTTAATCTCTGATAATAACCGAGATACCGTGTATGGGCATCGAAATAGGCCACCCCGTTTTAAAAAATTTTGTTTTTTTAATAAATTACAAAAACTTACCTCTTCTAGGTATTCCTGTTGTAAATGTCCGCTGTCATCAAATAGATCCTCCCAATTAGTTAAATTATAATCTTCTTCTTGTCTTGAAACATTTTCGATTTTTTTACTTGGGATGTTGTGACTTCTTTGTTTTGTATTAATCGTATTATCATCAATTCGTAACATATCATCATTGTCAATATGTTTAATTAATGGTCTTGATTTTCTATTTATATTTACAATGGCCCTTTTCATTTCTTCTTTTTCTTTATCGATATCCGAATCATTCTTTTTATCAGCTACGTTTATATTTTCTAACGGAATTATTAAATTTTTGTCGACTGTGTCGTCTACTGTTGTCAGCGTATTGCTCGTTTTTTCATTTTCATTCAAGCTTGTGACTTTAAATTGCTCAATATTTTCGTCAATTTGAGTATCGTATGATTTCTTATTTTCTAATTCATATTTTTCTGTACAATCTTCCGTCTTTACGCTGTCGGAGATTCCTCTATATTCTGATGCACTTACTTTAGTTATATCACCTTTGTTTACATCTTTTTCTAAATTTTGAGATCTTACTCTAGAACTACAATTATTATGACAGCTAAAAAAAGTATCAGTGGATGTTCCCGGTATTACTGGATCATCTTGGAACGCAATAATTTTTTTTTCACTAGAGTCGGTGTAATTGTCTAACGCATTATTGATATTGGGCACTACGTCAGTAGTTTTGGCACAAGCATTTGGAATAAAATCAGTTCGTCTTTCACAACTTACAGATAGATCATCCAGTTTCGTTTCGTTTAAATTAAATCTCTAAAAGTAACAATAGGCGAGACAAGTGTTTAAAAAACTAACAATTTCACTTACATGTAATTGATTATTATCTTGCGGTATTTTAGAAACATCCATGTTTTGATTATCGGACGGATTTTCTGCAAGAGATTGCTGGTGATTAAGAATTTCCCGTAAACGAGGCACTACTGTTTCAGAATGGCCTGACTCTTGTGGCGCAACTGATACGAAAAATTCAATAATTAGTGTAAAATATTAATTATTTTTGCATCCGTCAGAAATTTTATACAAAGTTATGTAACACAAAAACAATGAATCTTACGTTCATAAACTATGATTTTTTAAAAGATATATAACTAAATTAAAAACAATACAATAACATATGGGTTGTTGTATTTAAATTTAATCTTGTACCGTCATTATTGAGTCGATTGTTAAATTTTTTTTTCTCACGCATGTGAAAAAATTCAATGCATATTTCATTCAATCAGTAAATGGGCTCAAGAAGAATTAAAAAATCCTAACAGACCCTGTATACAATTTTTTCACAAAAAAACGACCAAACTTTGCTTTAAATTAACTTGTGTTTTTTAAATCACTCAATAAAAGTTCTGATCAAGGATTCTACAGGGTGTTTCACTATTCGATGTGGCACTATTGCTATCTCCATAAATAATGAAAATAAGAGGTTGATTAAATGGGACAACATTTAGCTATTTAGGAGTGTATTTTAAACAAGATATTGTTTTATTTAAAAATTTGATTGCTTGCGTTATACCGGGTGATTCAGTTTTACTGTCGCACCCCTATAACTTTTTTATTATTCAAAATAACCCCAACAAACCTTATATATTTGGAAACGGCGACAAATTCTCTATTCAATGATGTGCATTTGTTATCTCTACGTTGACGTATGTCAAATCCGCGATAGGCAACTGTTTTTTTTTAAAAATTACATAGTATACATTTTTTTGTTGATTCGGATAGAGAATTTAATTCTGAATCCGACCATGTATTAAAAAAGTATGCATACATAAGAAAATTTTCGAGAAAAATCAGTTTAAAGTTTATTTAAATCATAGCAAACAGTTTATTTAACAAAACAAAAAACGATCAAATCTTACAAATTTTACTATAACTACCAATGCTAATGTATTAAAAGTTAATTTTTAATAACAATAAAAACAAATAATTAACGTCGACATAATAAATTAGACTTTAATTTCAATCAAGCAGTTACAAATAGAGGACGCGAAGGGCGGTCAATTTTTTATGTCGGCGTTTATTATTTGTTTTTATTTCTATTAAAAATTGACTTTTAATACATTTGCATTGATAGTTATAGTATAATTTTTAAGATTTGATTGTTTTTTGTTATGTTAAATAGACTGTTTGCTATAATTTGAATAAACTTTGAAGTGATTTTTCTCGAAAATTTTCTCATGTATGCATACTTTTTTAATACATGGTCGGATTCAGAATTAAATTCTCTATCCGAATCAACAAAAAAATGTGTACTATGTAATTTAAAAAAAAACAGTTGCCTATCGCGGATTTGACATACGTCATCGTAGAGATAACAAATGCACATCATTGAATAGAGAATTTGTCGCCATTTCCAAAAATATAGGGTTTATTGGGGTTATTTTGAATAATTAAAAAGTTATAGGGGTGCGACAGTCAAACTGAATCACCCGATATAACGAAAAAAGCTAAATAGACCAACATTTTTAAACTTAAATATCTTGGCTATCTATGGCTATGCTGTTACACAAAAATGCCAGAGGGAAAAAATTGTGCTAGATTTTGTTTGCTATAAAATGGTGATAGTCAAATACTTATTTATTAATGATCGTATAAAATATTTAATGAAACAAACTGTTTTTTAAATGGCAGTCTTAGTAGGTGATGACTAAGATACAAAGATTATGTTTTTCTCTTAACAATGATATAGTACTTTACATGTTTATTTACAAAAATAAGAAAAAATAAGAAAAAATAAATAAAAAAATAGCGAAATCAAAATTAAAAATCAACGTTGCCATGGAAAACAAAAATCTTATTTCGACTGTAGCTGGTCTATCCTGACACTCTTTAAATGGTGACATTAAAACAAATGTAATGCGTAATCATAATAATCATATTAATATTAAGGTGCCTCAAAACTTCCAAGAGCTGCAAGACAGGATAAAAGGAGCACTTGGAGATGTTACTTTAAGCTTTTGTCAAAATGTAGCAGAGAAATGTTATCTAGATCAGCGATTCTTAACCGGGGGGCCATGAAAGATTTTAAGGAGGCCCGCCAAAAATGTATTAAACGTTTTTAGTTTTTAAAATATTGAAGTCTTTAAAAAAATATTTTTTGTTCCTTATTTTACTCGAACCATCGGAGAGATATCTTCTTAAATAAATCGGCATATTTTTGTTACTACAAACTAGGGGGCCGCGAAAGTATTTTAGGATATCAAGTGGGCCGCGACTACTAAAAGGTTAAGAACCACTGATCTAGATATTCTAGATGTCACCTATGCATTAAAAATTTTTGTTTGTAGTTTGAACACAGTCGATGAATTAAATTTTTTAATCTATTTAAGTTGTATGTTTCTTCATTATAAAACCATAGAAAAAACTGTGTTAACTACAAATAATGTAAATTAACTTATGTAAATGTTTAAAAACCTGTTTTACTAATGTCTTGATAAGATTTATAAAATACATTCAATCAGAGGTGTCCCTGGGCCCGGGGGAAACAATCTTAAGCACCATCCTTTTACTGTTAATTAACACATAAAAAACCAAATTTTGTAATGACGTCCAAGCCCCTGTGACCCAAGCCCGGGGAATTTAGCTCATCACCCCCTCCTCTGCGTTCATAAACTAACAATTAGTATAATTATTTTAATTTCACTTAACATTTATTTTAATGTCACCGTTTAGAGAGTTACCGGATAGACTAGCAATGGTCGAAATAAAAGAATGGAAATTGGTTATTGTTGATTTTTATCTTACAGTTTGCTATTTTTTAGTTATTTCGCTTATTTTTGTAAATAAACATGTAAAATGTTATAAAAGTGTAGAGGAAAAATAATCATTGTATTTAAGTCATCATCTACTTAGACTGCTATTTGAAAAAAATGTTTTAATAAATATCTCGTATGGTAATTTATAAATAAAAATTTGCCTATCACTATTTTGTAGCAAACAAAATCTAGCACAATTTTTTCCCTCTGGCATTTTTGTGTAACAGCATAGCCATAGATAACCGAGATATTTAAGTTTAAAAATTTTGATTGATTTAGCTTTTTTCGTTATATAACGTAAGCCATGGAATTTTTAAATAAAACAATATCTTGTTTAAAATACACTCCTAAATAGCTAAATTTTGTCCCATTTAATCAACCTCGTATTTTCATTATTTTACGAAGATAGCAACAGTGCCCCATCGAAAAGTGGAACACCCTGTACATAGAGCAAAATAAATGTTAACAATAATTTATCAGAACGGAACATAAACAAAATTCTTCACTGTAATAAACGAAAATATTTTACTTGACGATTACGAATCTGTAATTACAAATATTAATAAATGATGCTTAGTTATGTTAATAAAATTAATTAGGCATAGGTTTTTTTGCAAACTGCGTGTTACACAGAAATGATTTAAATTTTAATAAAAATATGCAATAATGACTTAAAAAAACATTTTCAAGACGAATTATGCTACTCAATTTAAAACAAGCTATTCAATATTTTTTATAAATAACTTAAGCTACATTTTAAAGTAAATATACTTGACTCACTTGAATCCATCTGCGCTTCTACAGAATAGTCATTTGGTGTAATTATTAATGAAACGGCTGCCGCTTTTGAGCCGATGGAATTATCTGACAACCGTACATCGTTAGAAGTTGAAGGAATACAAGTATCTTCTGCACACTTGACCTTTATATCACTTTTAGTTGCCTTTTGAGGTGCATCTCCATCTATTTGTCTAAAAAGTACAATACTATATACAAAATATAAAAAGTACACTACAATCACAAAGAATTTTTTTAAGATTTTAAAACATACTTTGAACTGTCAGGGCACTGAACACTGCGTTGCGCAGGAGGAACATATAAAGCTTGACTGGGTCTTGTTTTTCTTTTATTTGAAGATTTCGCATCATTTTTAAGGGTCTGTTCTTGCTTCGAATCCATTTCCCGACATAGATTCTTCTTAATGGTTACATTGGATCGTTTTCTATAATCAATTTTATACTTTTACTCAGTGAAAACACTACATAATAGTAAAACAATAAATCGTTAAAATATTTATGAAAGTATTTACATTTATACAGGCACTGTTTCAAAATATTGAACGTTTGGTATACAGCAACAAAATGTGAAATTTAAAAGAAAATTTTAAACTTTTAGAAAGAATTAAACTTGAGAATAAACAGCAAAACAAAAAACATAATCGCAGTGAAAGTAACCACAATTTACTAGCACTAACAGTCAGTTCATGACTTAAAATTGATAAAATTCAGGGTTCATTATAAATAAACATATCTAGTTTAACAATAAGTAATTTTAAAAACAGTATAGATACATTTAAATAGTAACTGAAGAAAAATAATGCACAAGTATATATTTTACATTTATTTACTCACCTGATTCTGTTGTATACCACAATATTTGTTCCACCCTTAATAAATAACACATTCAGATTAAATATTTCTGCTTGATATCGTAAGGCCTTTGTAAAGATAGGTATTAGTTTAGGAAACACCACAACACTGAAAGTAAAATGAAAGTAAAAGCATCCAATTTTACATAACAGTGAAGTCACATTCCACACTTTCTCTTTCCTTCCGTAAATTCTTTTCCTGCTTGACTTCAATTAAAACGTAATTATTATTAAAAAATATTAAATTACCGTACTTGTTTGATAAGCAATTTTAAAAATAAAGACAATATAGGACTAAAAACTACGTAAATTTCAAAACGTATTATGACATTACCAACAATTTGTCTTATCTAGCAGAATTTGAAAATCATCTTTAACAGAACCCACAAACTCCGTATGGCAAAAGATTTTGTTTATTTTCAAGGATAAAATAGACACTATTGTAGCCAAATCAACATCACACATGCCAATGAAACGTCACTGTCACTTCTTACGCAAGGTTATGAAATGGAAAGTTTATTGTTATGTCGCGAAGTTAGGAGTTAATAGATTAAAAGGGCTTCATACACTATCATGCACAAATACAATATCTACTATTTTTTTTTAATAAAAAGTAGTTTTTTTAATCTTAAACATAGAGGCATTATTTCATATTATGGTGCAAAAATTCAAAAAATATACAACCACAGTAACAGATCCACACAGAGCAATTTTTAAACGTATTTGTAAAAACATTTTATTTTTTAAAATACAGTTTAACAGCGTACTGTCGTACTGATAATACATGCATTTATTTTATTAGCGAGATGAGAATAAAACATTGTGAAAGTTTGTATAATGAGACTTTGTATCGTGGCAAACTTCGTTATCAGCATCACTTTGTTTGTGACTGTGGGGTTAGAATATTTTACAGGAGTTATGTTTTATTTTGAATTATGACAATGGAAAGAAGGATAAAATTAAAAACGTTAAATAGTCATATAACGTGTAAAATATGTAGAGGATATTTAATTGATGCAACGACTGTAACTGAATGTCTTCATACTTGTAAGTATGACACCACATTTTTTAATGATATTTCGCAAATATGTATGAAAGAACAGTCCTAATGTGATAAACTTACTTTTCAGTTTGTAAAAGTTGCTTAGTTAAACATCTAGAAGAGAATAATACGTGTCCAACATGCAATATCGTTATACATCAGTCACATCCTCTTCAATATATAAGCTTCGATCGTACCATGCAAGATATTGTTTATAAACTAGTTCCAGATTTACAAAAAGGTAAATACACATAATCTTCTTCACCTTTACTTATTGTCACAAAATATTAGGTGGTCTTACTTCGAATAAAATGCTTGCGGATCCATTTGTTTCGAATTAGAAATCCTATCATGTATTTTTGAACCTCATTTGACTTAGCGGCCTAAAAAGAAATTGTTTACACCTAGCATTATTGATTAAAATAGTGATTTTATGTAACATTGTGGTTTCTGCTATTAAATAGTAAAATAGTATTAAATTTGAAAGTTATTTATTAACAACCTTTGTAGATTATTTAGAACAAATTTCATTACCAATTACCATTTTTTTATTGAGTTTTATAACAGTAGCACACTTCTTTGTTATCAAAAAAATATATATCTTGGTATTAGTAGACTGTTTAAGTCTTATTATTATTATTCAACAATTTATTTAGTTGTAATATGGACCATGCATTGACCACTTGGTACGTGGTCAATTGTTTTTAGTAAATAATTCGTTTCTATTGGCTCATGTGTATAATAGTCCCACCACAATATTATGCTATTCAATATTGTTTAATCTGACTCATATTAAAAAATTTGTCAACATGGATAATAATGTCTAAAAGTGAGCAAGAAGAGATTAGGAAGTTCAGTAAGTTTTATCAATGTTATTGTTATTTTAGGTGGTCATCTGTTTCATATAATTATAAACAAAAGCACTGTATATATATTTTAAACTTCTTGGTTTAGTTGTTACTCGTAACGAAGGGTACTCGTACCCCTCATTACTTGTGTAGCTTGCTTAAAATTTATAATTAAAGAATTATGAAACCAACTGGAGATGTATGTGAGCATCATATAAAAAAACAAAATCATTTTAATACAATAATAAATGTATATTCTAAATGTTTATATATTTTGCAGATGAGATAAACCGTGAAAGAGAATTTTATAGGATGCGAGGCTTACCATGTCCAAAAGATATTCCTCCCAATCCGGGAGAATTGGACGAAGAAAAACCAGCAAACGATGTTCATGCAGAGTCTGATTATCATCGACAGGACGAACAAGTTAATGTTTGTCTTGAATGTATTAGTTCTAATCTCAAAACACTTAAACGTAGATTTATACGTTGCTCCGCCCAAGCCACTATCCTACATTTAAAGAAATTTGTTGCCAAAAAGGTTCTAAATGGCATGGAAAAATACAGAGATGTAAGTTGTTTTATTTTAAAATTATGCTTTTACAAATGATTTCATTCCATCTGCCTCTTTACCGTTAGGTGTGAGGCTTTCGTTTCTGTTTCAAGAATGTGATCTCTTTTTATATGTTTTCTTACATCCTTTTCTATTCCCCATTAAGTCTGTTTTATACTATACTATTTTTTCGTTTAAGAAAATCGTATACGATTTTCTAGTACGGTGTCAATCAGAAATTACAAATCTTGAACCAAAAATTCGTACGAAATAACTACATGTTCTAAATGCGTCCTATTTTGGCATGGGCGCATGCGTATTCTACTGCAACTGTATCTGACCGCATGTCATTTGTGGGTTAGGTTAACTGAAACAATCAAACGATGTTAAATACTACTTATTACCTTTAATCCCTCACAATTTATTTTGTAGGAATAAATATGTAAAATGGAACAAGCGTTAAATGTGATAAAAGTTACTAAAAAGTAACCAAAATATATTGTGGTTTTCGTACCAAAAAATAGTACAGTGTAAGAGGTTCATATTTTCCATGCTAAATTCTTGAACGAAATTTTTGTATCAAAAATCGTATACGATTTTCTTAAACGAAAAAATAGTATAGTATAAAACAGTCTTTAGATCTCCAACCCTACTCCACTCGATCCGTCTGTTAATAGCAGCTTCCCTTTTCTCTTTCCATGTTTTCTTGGTCTTCCTTTTCGATTTTTTTCTCTCGCCTGCACCTCATAGGCTTTCCTGGGCATCCTGTCTTTTTCCATTCTATACACATGGCCCAGCCATCTTAATTGTATCTCCTGGATTTTTGTTCGATTGGCTGTACTTTTAGGTTTTCTCTATAGGCTTTGTTTCTAATTCTGTTCCTATGTGTCTTACCTTTGATTTTTCTTGAAAACCTCATTGCCATGCTTCTAATACAACTTTGTAATTTTTTTGTCTTGGTCCATGATTTACAAGCGTATGTTGGAATGGGGCTTAACACTTTACGGTAGATCTCTGCCTTCGTTTCCTTAGGTTTTTTTGGCCACAAGACACTTTTTTTATCGCTATAAGTAACCTAGCAGAAGAGTATTGTTTCATATATTGCCGTATCTATCTTTCAGTTTCATTGTAGGTGCGCTCCTAGGTATTTATAGCTTTATACCTGTTCTAATTGTATCCCATCTAAGCTTTGATGATGCTCAATCTCTTCCGTGCTGAAGACCATGGTTTTAGTTTTGTATTTGCTTATTTTCATGTTATGTTTACTTAGTTCCCTGTGTATGATTTCCATAAAGTGCATAAGATCTCCTTCCGATTCTTCTAGTATCACCATATCTTTTGCAAAAATTAACTCACGTAATACTATTCTATTCTTTTTCCAATATACGAGCCTATAAGATTTGATTACTATCGAAAATAACAACGGGCTAAGTACACATGCATGTCTTCAAGTCTACAAGGTTTGATGTACCCTCTGCATGTTTTTATTGCATCAACCATAACTATCTGAGTACGCATCCCTGTCCCTTTGTTTGGAAATCCACAGAGGACTCATTGTTGTATCTTATATCATTTCAATTTTTTTTATAAAAGCTTTCTATAGCTTTTATCAGTTTCATACTTACATTTCTGTTTTTCAGGCTAGTCCAAATCTGCCCTTTTTATTTTGTTGAAAACTTGCCTACTGTTTTAAATTGCTTTTTCACTTATCTGCCTCAGCCTAAAAATCAGGTTTTGTGTGCTATGGTTCGTTCTGAATCCACACTGGCTGTCGTCCAATGCATGTTCCACTTTTTCCTAAAGTTTGTTTTCAAGTATTCTTGCGTATAGCTAGCCTGGTACTTATACTTAAAGTGAGATCTCTGTAGTTGCTACACTCCCAATACCGAGCTTGGGGCTGGTTGGTAAAACAACCTAACTTGTAATCGGGAGGTCCTGGGTTCGATTCCCAGGGCCGACTGTCATTGTAGCGGTTTCAGGTGGTTTCCTCTATGGTTAAGGCAAATGCTGTGGCAGTACTTCCACCTTTCCTTGCCCATCCTTGACTATCCACATCCCTACCTATTATCCTTGTACCTCTTACGACCGAAGAGGGGGTCACCCCCCCTATAGCAGTCTCCGCGCGAGCGGAACAAAACACGTGACCACTCCCAATTATCCCTTTTTTTGTATGTAGCAACTATGATAGGTACCTGCCAATCTTTGAGAACCATTCCATCTTTAAAACATTCGTTATTTCTGTCTGTCTCTCCCATTTGTTTGTGAAGGGACCTGATTAAGGAGAAGATATTTCGCAAAATTTACCTTAGAAAGAAGCGCACTGTCTTGAAAAAAGTGTTCGAACTCAGTATAAAATTCAAAAAACCGCCATTTTCACAGAAAAGGTCTGAATCATATGTAATTCGAGCTACTTAAAAGAAGGGTTCATAAAGCCTATCCGGAAAAATAAGATGCACTAAAAAAGAAGCTGCTGGGGTGCAGAGCTGGGCATTACTTAAGTATTTTTTTACTTCAGTACTTTTTCAAGTACTTTTCCGGTACTTAAGATTTGTACTGCAGTACATTTTAAAATAAGTAAAAATGTAAATCACTGATTTGAATGAAAATAATACATATGGCAACATTGTCATTAGCTGTCATCTCTGTTTTTCTCGTAATTATTTCTAGTTTGTGTTTTACGATACCCAAAAGTTTGCAGCTATGTTTACGAACTGAAGGCTTTCAGTTTGAACAAAAATTGTAAATACCTAAGTAAAAATTGCTGATAAAAAAATGTCCAAACGCAAATCAATGTATGCAATGTTGCCAATTTTTTGTTTTCTTTAAATGGTTCCTGAGGCCATAGGAAGCACGGTACAACATTTTTGTATGAAGATTTTCGACTTAGAATTTTACGAAGAACATCGTCACGTGTAGCGCTTCCGCCAATTTATACACACCCTGTATAATAGTGAAACCTATATAAGCACATCTAATAAACAATAAACTACTTAATCCTAATATATTATACGTTCAGTATACACTGTGTCACAAAAATAACGCCCCAAATGGCAATTGAGGTATAGTTTTTATAAAAATGTAAAAGAAAGAAAAGTTTTTGCCTTACTAGGAAATTAATTTTAAACAAATCTGTTTTAGTCTGCCATACAAAGGGCGTTCAAAAATCGAAATATACATTTTCGCGTCGTAAATCGCCAGAAATGTACAATTTAGAGAAAAATGTCATAAGAAAACGGTTCAAAATCCATTTTTAATTTTACCTGTGCAAAAATTTTTACTGCTTTTTTAAAAAACTGTAATAACTTGCTATTATAAAGTAATAAAAATTTACATATTCTGTAATATTTTTAACTGGTTGCTGACATCAAAAAGGGTTTTATACTAGTAACATCAGTAATACTGTAGTCTCTAAATAACATCTGCAAGAAGTACTTGAAGAGTACTTGAGAAATACTTAAGTACTTCTTGCCAGTACTTGTACTTAAGAATCAGTACTTTTAAAAATAGCGGTACTGGTACTTATGATCCAAGTACTTGTCATTAGTACTTAAGACTTAAGTAATTTTTGGTTAGTACTTGCTCAGCTCTGCTGGAGTGTCTATAGCACTACACTCGTGTCACGGCCGGTTAACTAACCATTTTGTTTTTAATTTGTTTAGAAATTCCCTTAAACTTTTAAATAACATTAATGAAATTAGTTCATAGCATTAATATCTTTTTATTTTCCAGATTGACATATTATGCAATGACGAATTACTAGGAAAAGACCATACGTTAAAATTTGTGTACGTAACACGGTGGAGGTTTCAAAATCCGCCGCTAATATTACAGTATCGTCCTCGTATAGACATATAAAAAGTTGTTTGTGTTTTTAAGTGTTGCCTATACAAGATTCGCATAAAAGTTTAGAGTGGAGCATAAACCTAACGTATGCTTAAACTTCTTCGATTTTTGGTGGTGGAGTAAGTAATATGTACAAATGTAGATGCTTCAATCTATCCAGTTATGGTATAAGAATTAAACACTGTACAAACAACAGGTATCAAGACATTTTTTGTATTTCATCCAAAAGAAAAATATATTTAATTATTTATGTTGCACATACTGTGATTACTTCTGCATTATCTGGAAAATGTTCCAAAATGTTAAGAATCCTACATATTTAGTCAGAACGGTACACGTTTTTAAATTTTCTCTCGCAATAATTATATTTAGCAATTCGTACAAAATATGCAATGGAATTTTTTATACACGATTTTAATACATATTTTTATTTATGATTTAATTTTGTTTTATAATTACTTTACGCAAAAGTGACCATCGGTTTCAGTTATGTGAGATGTCGATGTCATTGCGATGTCAGAAGTGTCCACTTGGATAACACCAGAGGTTTTTTCTAGCTCTAGGAGTTCACACAATGGCACGTTACTGGGCGTTTCATCTTTGTCAGAAAGCCGTAGTTTTAAGGTCGATTTTAAAGGTGTGAGGAAAGTTAAATGAGATGCAGTGTGACCAGTTTTAATGCCTTTTGCCCCAAGTATTCCTTTAGTTGGTTTGTTGCAATTTTTAAAAAGATCCTTTTCTGCCTTTTTGGTAGATTATTTTTTGTAGAAGTGGGTTTTTTATAGTTGTTTTTAAAATTGTTTGCTGTAGCTTTCTGAGGTTAAAAAAGTCCTTTCTTACAGTTTTTTGCTCTTTACTTTGGCTGGAGGTGTATCTGCGTAATCCAGAAAATTTATCTTCTGAGGTAATAAAGTGATTTTTTTCTTGTGTGAATTCTTTTCACTTTCATTAGTTGTAACTAGGGGTGGGCGATATCCAAATTTCGATATCGAATATCGATATCGACATTATATCGACATGTCAACATATATCGGAATATCGATATGTCGATATATCAACATATCGAAATTTCGATATAAAAGCGGCGCGAAGCTAAAAAAGTCGGCAAAAAAGTGAAAAAAAAGACTGGTGACCTTACAAAAAAAAAAACGCTTCTCGCCCTCAAAATATTGATATATCGGAATATCGATATATCGATATGTTGATATGTCGATATGTCGATATATCAATATCAAAATTATATCGATATATCGCCCATCCCTAGTTGTAACTCTCATCAACTCAGGCATACGGACAGGTTATAGTAGCGTTGAAGCAGCTCTGGACTTGATGGAATGCTTTTTAAATTCTGAGGTATAATTATCTTCTGGCACACCAACATCCTACACAAGTGGCTTATAGCTAATGGAGTTGAAAAATTCTTTTGGCATTTGCTGGATTTTGCCTGGAACGAAATCGAGTCTAGATTACTTTAACATCAGATGCAGGGCTGGCTCGCGGTACTGTGGCAAGATCTAATATAAATTTGTAACTACGAAATTTTAACTTGTCGATTAATCCAGGGGTTTGGAGCGGAGCGCGGAGCAGTGGAGCAATGGGTTTTTGCCCGGAGCGGGAGCGGAGCCCGGAGCAAATAATTTTGATTGCTCCACTGCTCCACTTCACTATTATAAACTACAATTTTTTTTTTTAAATTTTTTTTATTTTTTTTTCTCATGGGTATAGTATTTAATAAAATTATAAATAAACTAAATTTGATTTTTTTGGAGGCAAAATTATTATAATGTAACTTTTCTGAATATTAATTTTCATTATTTTGTATTTGAATTTTGAAAAATTTTAAAGAACTTTTTTTTTTTAACTTTTGAAGATCAATAATTGGTTCATTTATTTAACTTCACTTGTTTCTTAGGGTCAAATATTGTAATTTTTGGTCCATTTGCACATATCTCATAAAATTTTAGCCTTGTTTTTAAAAACAAATTTTTAAATAAAAAAATGATTTTATTAATATTTGGAGCGCGGAGCGGAGCGGGAGCGGAGCGTGAGCAGGCATCTTGATGCCGGAGCGGAGCGGAGCGGAGCAACTAAAAAATTGGACTGCTCCAAACCCCTGGATTAATCGAAGGATTATTATCTATTGCTTAGTCATTGTAGTGTTGTCTTTAATGAAATCCAATTGTTTTAAGATTTGGGTGCCCTGAAACTACGCAAGCTACCCTGATCTAGCCCTGTCGTTAAATTCATTTTATCACAATTGTATCTGTCAGGGGTTTGGAGCAGTCCAAGTTTTTAATTCCTCCGCTCCGGTATCAAAATGCCTGCTCCAGCTCCGCTCCAGTTCCGCTCCATGCTCCAAATATTGTTAAGATTAAAAAAATTGTTTTTAAAAACAAAGTTTTAATTTTATCGGATTGTAGAAGTTGGTCAAAAATAACAATATTTGGCCCTAACAAACAAGTAAAGTTAAATAAATGTTTGGAAAAACAAATTATTGATCTTCAAACGTTAAAAAAAGGAAAAAAAGTCGTTTTCTTTTTAAATTTTACATAATAAACTGGAGCAGTGGAGCAATCAAAATTATTTGCTCCAGACTCCCATTGCTCCACTGCTCCGAGCTCCGCTCCAAACCCCTGGTATCTGTCCATCTTTTTCTTTTGACGTTTTTTTTTTCCGTTTTGTTTTTATTTACACTGTCCGAGCTACTAGCCTTTAATTTATGTAAATTATTATATTAAGATATTATTTTTTAATTTCTTCAGCAAAACTGTCCAATTTTTTTTTGCTTGTGCAGTATGAGTATACAATGCTAGTCACCATTTACAACGTTTTATAATGCGAGAATTTACTCCTACGCCCCAAGAATTTATTTTGGAACTATTTTTCAGGTAATTTGAGTACTCAAAATATTTCTTTTACACAAATCCTATATTTTTTTTCTCAAATAAAATAATAGTACAAATTTTTAAACAGTTGTACATATAATGTTTTACATTTGTATGTAGTTTGGTGCAACATTTAATATTATTTGTATATTTTGAGCTTATATTTAATGTTTTAAATTATTACCGTTTTGTTTCTATGATCTCCCATCTGTTTTAACATCTATATCATTAATTTATATATTTTGCACTTGTTTACTGTATTGTCACAGCATATTTTTATTGTACGAACGTTAGACATTGTTTGTAGAGGTCTTGGAAACTGTATTTAATTTGTAATTGTGATTTGTAAATCAGTTTTATACCAATTTCATCGCTTTTACTTGTGGCAGTTTTTTTAAGATTACCTACAAAATTATAAATTAAAACTGTTTATCATTCAGACACTTAGTTATTGCAAATTATTGCTCGTGACTGACTTATCACTGAGCACTTTGAAACTCGGTGTTAATTTTTTGTTTACTTTATTAAATTTAGTTGAAATCGTACGTGATTATTTTTAGTAGCAATATTTGTAATAACTATGTTCGGTTCAACTGTTATATTCAATTTAATTGTTTACATTACTTTACCTTTATAACAGTATTGCTAATTTGTTGTTTAGGAATTAGACATAAAATAACTATAATGTAGACAATTTTGACTTTAACAACATATGTAGACAACACAAATTTAGCAGATAAAACTAAATGTAAAAGACAGAACCCCCAAGTGTGATAATTTTAGAATTTGGAGGAAGAATGTGTTGTACACCTTTACACTTTTTAATTATTCTCATTATTATATCTTCAACACAGTTTTTTTAATTAATTATAGTAATCTTCAAACAACAATCATCACTTATTATCCGGTGACACTGATACTGCATTTACTAATTTAAAAAATAAATTTAAAGGCATTTAAAACTTTGTATGAGCAGAGGAAGAAATTTAATCCAAAATTATCAATTTTGAGAATGTTGTACCATTAGCAGGGCCGTTCACAGAAAATCCGAGCTCCAGGGAAGCAATAGACAACAGGCCCCCCTTTCCTCCAAGAAAGGTATAAATTTAAGACTCACAGTTTGATATACAGGGTAATCCACATAGAAGGGTCACTATTGGGATCTTGCAAACGATAAGAGCTATAAAGACGTTCGAATTAGACAAATTGACAAATATTGAAATAAATTGATGCTTTCATTTTACAGTGCGTAAATAAATATACAATTTTTTCCCCAAAAATATTTTTGTACCAATAAGTGTAACCGGGTTATTAGCGATTTAAAAGAAAATGCCCATTTTTAGTTTTGTTTATTATCTAACGTACCATGGAACTTTTTTTTAAACATTAACCCTTTCCTATGGATTGTGTAGTAAAGCCACACTTTCAAGTGTCGTCTCCCGCGCAATGCGTACTAAAGCGTAGTGACTTTATAAAAAGCAATAGACATTGTCACTTTTGGCGCTTACATACTACTTTTAAATTCAAAAAAGGGCGGAACTCTTACAGCAGTTGATAGGCAATTACACATCTCTGTGCCAGCCCCAGTTAATTTTTTTAATGCTGTCCCTTTTCGGTGTTGTCATCAAAAGTAATGTAATTGGGTATAAACTACAGGCCTATGTGTAGGCCTACCATATTTTCCCAAAGTCAAACCGGGAGCCGACAACTTTTTTTTTAATCACAAGAAATTGTCACAACAAGTTGGGAGGCAATATGCTCCACAGGCGATTTTTTTTTTAAATTTTAACAGATCAAACGTGTTTTAATGCCAAATTAGATGATGTAGAGCAGCAATTCTTAACCGGGGGGCCGTGAAAGATTTTAAGAGGGGCCGGGAAAAATTTATAAAACGTTTTTACTTTTTAAAATATTGAAATCTTAAGAAAAATATTTTTTGCTCCTTATTTTACTCGAACCATCGAAGATGTATCTTCTTAAATAAATCGTAATATTTTTGTTACTACAAACTAAGGGGCCGCAAAAATATTTTAGGATATTTAAGGGGCCGCGACTACTAAAAGGTTAAAAACCACTGATGTAGAGTACATACTTTATCATCCAAACTTGCAGTTTTATGGCAAACTCCTCTGATTTTTTTAATCAGATCGCCCCCACACTCCTCACAAAGTTATTTTTAATAGAGGTAAAAACTTTTACTAAAAATATCTATTTAGATAAAGGAAATATAAACATAATATTACCATAAATTTTTAAAAAGTAAAACTATTTCGGTCAAAAATTTAAAAAAAAACGGAAAAACATCAGCTTGTGTTTTAAATTTATTTTATTTTATTCGTCGCTGTTCTCATAAATTTTTACAGTATTTGTAAACAAAACATTGTGTATTAGCTCGAATCCGGGGCCCCCTTTGCAACACCGGGCCCCGGGAATTAGTCCCGTCTACCCCCCCTGTGATAGGCCCTGACCATTAAATTCAGAATTTCGTATCAGATAATTATGAAATAAGTCTGTCTGTAGCTTACAGACTTACAGAGAGGTTTTATCAAAATCATGAGACATTTGGAACTTAGTAGTTAAATGGATTTACAATTTAGACTCACATTCTTGTGCTACTTAGATGCAGAATACGGATAGATTTACTTATAGTTAGAAATTAGTACGTTATAGAAATTTTTCAAAAAAAGCTTTCAAGTTTGTCAAACAGTCTGACATTTGTAATTATACAATAAAATTTGAAGTTATTTCCTAATTAAATCATTTTGTTGTAGTTTTGAATGTTGTTGAAGATGAAATTTTTTCTTAAACAAAATTGCCTTCTAGTATAAAATGTATTTTCATTTAGAATCGTTCTTTTTTAGGTAATCTACATAGCGAAATGTAAAACAATTGTAAACGACATGAAATGTAAATTGTACGTAAAAGTCGAAATTTCTTAAAATTTTTTAAGCTTGTATATATAATATGTACCTAATATTGTACTTATGTGTATTGTAATTATTGGTGATTTTATACCCTGCAATAAATTTAATAAACTGTAATCGTTAGTTATGTGTATGTGGTATAAACTAAGAAGAAAATATGCAAACATAAAGCGTTTAATTAAAGCAAACTTTTATGTAAAAATGTAATTATATTATGTATGTATGTAATGTGAAATATCACCTGTATGTTGTTTTTACACAAGCATATCGATCGAAGTGGCCAAGGTAATGTGTGAATCATGTTAAGTGATTCATTCCGTTTTTGTTTTTACATTATCTGCAAACTATGACTGTATGTTACTTTTTTTTTGACAGAATAAATTTTTATCTAAAGTAAACATGACTTTTATTTGACGTCATCAAAATAATATCTGTAGCAGTAATATTAAATTCAGTGGCGGATTACCGCACAGGCGCATGAGGCGCGCGCCTGGGGCCTTAGCAAAGCGGGGGCCTCAGAATCGTTGGTCGCCTCATCCTCAAAAACTAAAATTAAATTGTTATTGTCTTAATATGAAAATTATAAAATAATAATTGTAGGCAAATTGTAAGATCTAAAACCTATTTTCATAGTGGGTATTGTGTAATAGTCATTGATGCCAATTTTTAAAAAAAAGTTAAATTAAACAAAAAAGATAGCCAATTTGGTTCCAAATCACCAAAACTTGCAACCCTGCTTGCATCTGATTACAGTGCACTACAAGCCGATGTACTGTACAGGTTGGTCCAAATTCAATGGGATTACATGGGCATCTCGCTTAATAGTCAAGATAGAGAAACTGTTAAATTACCAAAAATGAACAGTTTTTTTGGGACAAACTCAGAACAGTTGTCAAATATATTCTATTATTTCCGATTTTCCTTTGTTTTCACAAGCTAATTTTTGTTTCTCATCTTTAAAAACTTTTAAAAACCTTTGTAACTTGCGTATTATTGAAAATAAATACATCAACCCTAATATATTTGGAAAGGGAAAAAATAAGGAATTTAAATAGGTCATAGCCAACTATAGCTTCCATTTAAAAAAAGGTGAGTTTGTGTCATACCTTGTTAACGGCGAGCGTAAAATTTTTTTTTAGTACCTACTATCAAAATCTACAGAAAAATATCTAAAAATAATCTTCACAAACTTTTTCGATATTTAAAACAATAAGGGAGATATGACACATTATAAATATAACAAAAAAACAGTTTTTCATTAATAATTCAAAAACCGGAAATGATAGAATATTTTTGAAAACTGTTCTGAGTTTGTTCTAAAAAAACTGCACATTTTTAGTAATTTAACCGTTTCTCTATCTTGACTACTAAGCGAGATACCCATTGTAGTCCCATCGAATCTGGACCACCTGTACTGTATGATGCAGAATTTTACTGTGATTTTTTTTTACCTGAGATGAGATTTTTTCTTTTAAATGGGAATGTGTTTTTTTTTCTGGTACCTGAGAATATTTTTTTATTTCCGTATTTGATTTTTGTGTTTATGTTTTTGTTGGTTCTAAAAATAAAAAACGTTATGATTTTCTGCACTGTTCATTTTAGTGAACCATCTCATTCTTAATAGGGTTAATAGGGGGCCTCCACTTCAGGTTGCGCCTGGGGCCCCACAAAATCAAGATCCGCCACTGATTAAATTAAATCCAAACTTTGGAAATGAGCTAATATTTGATATAAAAGCCAGTTTTTAAAAATCATACAAAACTTATTACTACAATTAAGACGACCAGTAGGGGTGGGTGATATATCGATATAATTTAAATATTGGATATCGATATTTTAGGGTACGGACAACAAAAATAGGGGCAAGACTTTTTTCAGTTTTTTACATTTTATATTGAAATTTCGATATGTCGATGTAACGAAATATCGATATAATTTCGATATCGCCCACCCCTAGCGACCAGACCTCTTCCTTTAGAAAGGACAATCCTTTTGTTGTTCTCGTCCTCCTTTGAGAACAACTTACCTATACATAGTACAAGTGTTATCAATACTTTTTGTTTTAATTATTCATTCTGAAGAGAGACATTTTTAATAAATAACTTACATAAATG
This sequence comes from Elmis aenea, assembly GCA_947652605.1. NCBI lineage: Eukaryota > Metazoa > Arthropoda > Insecta > Coleoptera > Elmidae > Elmis > Elmis aenea. Next base: position 24,446,918 of record OX393584.1, read on the forward strand.
ATTTATGTTTTATCTGAAAACATGTATTTTCTTTTTATTTATTTGTTCATAGCTATATGTTGTTGTCACAGCTGTGATAACCGACAAAACATAAATCAAATTTTTTTGAATAATAGCTTTTTTACTAAATGTCCCCCTCACCCCCTCACGCATTCTAAAATTCTGGTCACCTTGCTACAATAAGCAAATTTGTTTAACTTAAACATATAATATATGTAAAGGGTGAAGTATTAGAAGGATGTTTAAAATACATTAAAATTCCATTTGAATAAGCAATGGATAAATCAGGAACATTTTTAAGTGACCCAAACAGCCAAACATCCAGTCCATTTTGGAGTATGTAGATTTGTCTTTTGTTGTCCTCTTTATTTAAACACTAAATTTAGAATAATTGATCCCAAATTTATTTTACAAGCAATACTCAATTAATAGGTTGCCTTGGATTAAAAAATTCTTAGCTGAACTAAAATGAACAAAATAGCTACTGGGATACTTTTTTGTGTATCCTTGAATTTCGATTTATTGGACAATGATAGCAAATGGTACTCGGTTTTCACGATAAAACTGCTGTCCTATGCGAAATAAGTAATGTTAACAATTAAAATTTAATCGTTAACGTATTTTTCAGCGGTACTCAAATTTTCTGAGCGTTTGCAAAACCTTTTGGGAAGCCACGGCTGAACGCTCGTTATTGGTCGATTTTATCCATCTGTGATTGGCCCATTTGGGGTTTTTTGCTAGGTGACTGGTCGTTTTTTACATTTCCGTGGACATTTTGGCGGAACTCCTGTCGTGTTCTTTGTTACGAAGAAACGAAGCCATTTTGTGTCTGTGTAAATCTTATTAATAACTTTTAATTCAACTCGTAATAATAAGTTTATTTCAATTTTAAAAGGAAGTAGTATGCTTTTGTGATTGAATGTAAAATTGTAAAACGTGTGGGTACGCGTTTTTACTGGTTTTTATTCATTACTAAGACAGACATTTTGATTCGGAGATTGAGAAAAAAATTATCTGATTTATTAATACGGACCGCAAAGGTTTGTATTCACTCACGTCATTAAATTAATGTATAAAAATGTATAAATGTTTTTAGCACCAAGATTTAGACGTGGACCATCTCCATTACCGATGGGGGAGCCAACACCAGCACTAATACGTAGAGGAACGTGGCCACCATATGGAGAGCTAAGACCATGTGCATCTGGAGATCGATTCGGGCAGATATCTCCTCCTTTCCAGGCAAACTTGTTTCCCGGTGATTTTATTCACACTGATTTGACCAATTTTATGATGAACTTTGGGAAGGACTCAAAAAAATCGTAAGATATATCTTTTTGTTTACTTGTACTGTTGCATTATATCATTTAATGTTTTTTTTAAATCTATGGTTAGACTGTATTGTAATTTATTTATTTTTCATGCAGTTGCTTGATTTTTCCATGTTACCTGGGGACCATTCTGCGCAAAGCGGTGCGTTACAACGCCCAAATGATGACTTTATTGTGCTTTTACTGCGGAAGTGGCGAACACCGGTGTCTTATTATATGCCATGGAGAGCATTTGAGGTACGTTAATATCTAATGGTCCACATAATATTTAAATGTATCTTTGATCTCTCAGCTCAAGCGATCGCATTATAATCGAAAGACGAATGGTGTTCAATCCAATGGAAGACTGCGAACAAGTCAACTCGTTAAGCCTGGAATTGAGTGTATTAAAGTTTGATACGAGGATTCCAAGAATCAACATGAAATCGCGATCCCCAAAAAAGTTCACAAATGTACCAGAGTATGTATCGTGCTGTTGTTGTACGAATGAAATAATAATTTTAATACCACTTTCTTGGAACACCATTTTTAATATCACTTTATTTTCACAGACAGCCTCACGCCCAGTTTGCCGAATACACCGAAGTGCACACGGAACAACTGAAGCGACAAAACCTAACGATGGCGTACAATCTTTATCAGAAAGCGTACGGAGCATTTAATGTAGATCGCACTTCTTCTGATTTTGTATCTCGTGTTACTACAAGTACAACGTCACTTACCACTACAAACGATGACAGGACATCTGCTGCTATTTCCGAACTCGAAGATGACGAGGCGGACCAAATTGAACCTGCACAATGTTATGTAAGTGAAGAACAACAAAAAATCGATGCACAGCAACTTGAATCCGTATGTGACTCTGCTAAGGAGGATAAATCAGAAACAGATTTGGTGCCATCTGAATCGGCACTGTATTACCATGCCGAAGGCGAAAAACAAGAAATTGATTATCAGCCCGCCCAATCACGCAATGTGGCACTGGAAAATATTAAAGTAATAATAACTAATCAGGATGATCCTAATCTAACGTCTAGCGATGCCGGTAAGTTTTACTTTAAAAAATTAATAAATTGTAACAGTTATATGGTTCAACCGTTTTATAGATACTTCTTCCGAAGAACCATGTTGTTCTAAATATTGTGCCAAGAATCGGCATGAGGAGATGATTTTCGAAAGCTATCCATCCGAAGCGATCGAAACTGTACTGAGTGAAATTGAGCTAGAAAGAGAATTTTCAGCCGAAGATGTTCACAATACAGGTAAAGGTAAAGCTTTGTAAATAAATTAAATGTAACATGTAACGGTTTTACAGATCGTCCCTTCCGAAAAAAGAGTCGTCCTGATTTTCACGAAATAGATCAAGCCAAATTTAATCTGATTGAAGACTATTCCTCCACCGACACTGACGAAAATGCAAGCGACATGGATCTAGATAGAAGTTCTTTTACCGAAGATGTCGCCGACATATCGGACGATGGTAAAGCTTTATAAATAAATTATGGCATTTTAAGGTGTAACGGTTTTACAGATTTCTTTGGGAGATCAAGCCATCCCGATTTTCGTGGGATGGATCCACAAAAGAAAGTATTATTCGAAAGACTCCCGAGCCGAGCTATCATCCCAAGCAAAACCGAACCAGAACCAGCTTCCTCCGCCCAAAAAGTTATTTGCGTTTCGGATAAAGGTAAAGCTTTATAAACACCTGTTTTATCATAAACTGCATTATTAATTTACAGTTCAAGTTCCGATAATCTACAGCGTCATTCAAAAAGTCTGCAACAAATGGAAAAAAAATGTATTATTGATTTCTAAGAAAATTTTATTGCTGATAAAAGTTGGTGCATGATCTAAAACTAATATTAAGATGAAAAAAGTTCAATAAAAAGTTATGGGAGATTAGATTTTAGCGATTTTGGAAATATTCGCCTGAGTAAAGTGCTTTAAAATTCTTTTTTGTAGGTCTCAAAATAAGGGCACTTTACTCCTGCGAACATTTCAAAAATCTCTAAAATCTAGTGTCCCATGACTTTTTATTGAACTTTTTTTCATCTTAATATTGGTTTTAGACCATGCACAAAATTTTGTCACCAATAAAATTTTCTGAGAAATTAATAATAAAAAACTTTTCCATTTGTTTCAGACTTTTTGAATGACGCTGTATATCGTAACAATTTTGTATTGTGTAATAATAAAAATGCTGATGTGTTAAAAGCAATTTCAATGGATTTTTAATTTTTGCAGACGATTTCGATCCAGAGCTGTATGTAGTCAAGCACTGTGCTAGCCAAGACTCCTTGGACCAATCCATTATTGAACAGTTGATAAGGGAAAGCAATACGTATAAGCAACGCGTATCTGAGAAAAAAAAAGATGCCCTTGATTTTTCGGCCCAGTTGGCCGAAAAGCTAACTACTATGTTTGAACACCCGTACACTGAGTATACAGGTAAACAGTCGTACGCCGTACTCAAACCCACCCGCTATGGGCATCCGTCTAGACGAAAACGTGATGTAAACCAACCCACTTACTCTGGGTACCTGTCGGCAGAAGCAACTCCTTCAGACGAATCGACAACGCCAGAGGACATGACCACAAAAGAGACTACTACAGACAAACGGATCATCTCTGCAGACGAACAAATCGTCCATGAGTACATAGCTAAAACAGAGGTCGCTGTGGATGAACGAACCATCTCGTTGAGCTTATCTACAGACGAACCAATGATCTTCGAGAAGCTAAGTATAAAAGAAACGACTGGTGATGAACGAATCGTCTTTTGGCCCAAATCTACAGACACAGATGTTCATCATGAAATAGTAACTGAAGAAACTGCTACAGAGAAACCAGCAATACAAGGATCTTTAAATAATACAGGTACAGGTAAGAGTAATCAACGCTATTAAAAAAAATTGTTAACACATCCTTAGGTACATCAAAAACCAAAATAAATTTAAATTAAAAATAAATGTACAGTTTTTTAAACTTCGACTGAAAACTTTTTTTAAAACGTTATACAGGGTGGCCACTATTGGGTCTCGTAAACGGTAAGAGCCACAAAGAAGTTTAAATTAGACAAATCGTTCCCCTTTCTGAGACCAATTCAATGATACTCTAATGTTTAAAAAAAATTCCATGGCACGCTAGATAATAAAAAAAATCAAAATGGTCATTTTTATAAATCCTTTATAAACGTTATACTTGATGGTACATAAATATTTTTGGGTAAAAAGTTGCAGATTTTTAAACGCAGTGTTAAATGAAAACATTCATTTGTTTCGATATTGTCTAAATTCTTAGATAAATTAGTACTAGTGTAGTAGTAAAGTGCCCTTACCTTGAGTGTTTAGAAAAAACGTCAAAGGAAAAATTATTTTAGTTATAGCATTTTTTTGAATTGTAAACAACTTTTTCCTTTGAAATGTTTTTGTAACTCTTAAAATAAGGACACTTTACTCTTGCGCTTGTTTCTAAAATTGCTGAAAACTAGTCTCATATGAATTTTTATTAAACATTTTGCATGTTTACATTAGCTTGAAAAGAGAAAAAAATTATTTATCAAATGAGTATAATATAGGGCTATATTGTCATTTAAAAAAAATTCAATTGTGTTTCATTGCACTTTTGTTATTTGAAAAAAAAGTTAAATTTTGTTATATGGTGGAAAACTAAATATCAAACAACTTTTATTCAAAACGTTTTTCCTTAAAGTAGATATTTACTGAGATATATAGCATATTCCATACTTTTTGGACACACTGTATGTTTGTTTTAGGTCATGCACAAACTTTTATCAAAATTAAGTGTTCTGAGAAATCGATGGTAAAAAACTTTTTCATTTGAAGCAGACCTTCTGGATGACGCTGTATAACTAATGTTTGTTTATTTTTACCCAACTTTTTTAAAAATTTATAGTCGTAATGTTTTATTATTGTAACAGCCATTTCTGTATTTAACATTTTTAGTACCTAATATATGCCAATTGTTTACAGACAGTTCTTCTGATTCTTCAATTATAACTGTATACTCTACGGCCCATGAGACACATAGTGGTGTTGAGGAAGGACACACTTCATTTGATGCCGAGCAAGAGGTAGCCGAGATAATGGCGAATTTGGTGCATAACGTAGAACACAAAATCAGATTGGATTGTGTGTCACCGCCACCGCCTGTAAACTCAGATGATGAGTTATCTTCTGAACATGACCCCACAAGTAAGACAGATTTTTTTTTCTCTCGTTTTTTCATGGATGTCCTCCGAATTTAAATGAATGTTCATCTTCTTCTTAATCGGTTCCTCTTGTACCTTTCGGTGTCGAGGTATGCTTTTCTTTATTTGTTATGTTTCTCCACTCCTGCCTGTTGTTGGCTAATTGTGGCACATCTCTCCAGCTGACTCCTTTTTATTCTAGTCTCTGCCTCACTTCTTTTTGGCTCTTGTACATTCTATCTTCTCCCCGGTTCTTCTTATTATCTTTACATTATGTTTAGAATTTAAAAACTTTACTCAATATAAAATATCGTTTTCGCTTGAATTTTTTTCTAAACTTTTAAAATAAGGGCACTTTAATCTTGCAAATATTTCTAAAATCGCTAAAAGCGAGTGTCATATGAATGATTATCGAGTTTTTTAAAACTTAAAATTAGTTTTATACCACGCACCAACTTTTCTCAAGAATAAATTTTTCCGAGAAATCGATACCTAATAAAAAACTTTTCCAATTGTTGCAGACCTTTTCAATAAGGCTGTAGATCTCTTGACTCCAAAATTAAAAATTATTGTGAAAATGTACAAAGTAAAATCTACCGGACTGCGTCTTGAACAAGAAAATTCCTGTAGAGACTTTATTTCTCCCTGATCTATAAGAAACCAGTAGACAATATTTCCGGCGTATTTTACTAGCGGTTGTTTAAACGGGTTGAAGTAAAACATGCATTTAATTTATATGTGACGTGTGACGTTGAATCGTAAAAATAAATAAAGTTTGATTTAAATCATGATTTTAATTTAAAAAATCAGCTGATTTAAATCATCATTTAAATCGTGATTTAAATCAATTGACTTAAATCAGGCCAACCCTGGTTTTATGGCTTGAGTAGTGGTGAGCAAAAGCTGACCATTTTCGACCCATTTGACCAAGTTTGTCTGGCTCGCAACAGTATTTATATAATGCATTGATTTTTACTCATCATCATTTTAAAATTTACAACATACACAATTGATAAAAAAAGTAAAGAAATATCAAAATATATGCGACATAGTTGAGTCTAGGGCCCTCTTCCCAATCAAAGTGCCGCCAGTACCGATTTTTCATCTTTCGTCATTTCTGAAATAAGTTGTGTTTATTGAAGGCTCTACTTGCAAAGACACGTCATTTGTGTCCACAAAATATATGACGTTGCCAAGCGTGACTCCAGAATGTCCACCATTAATTGATCCTGCCCTTGACCGAGTCTCTGATGAACGCGATCCTGGACCGTCTGTACAACAACAAGCTGGACATTACGCACTGCAACATTTGCCGCATGTGCAAAATGCACCGCTCTGGGCAATTATATCACAAGGTGGTCAACCAATTAGAAGAGGCGCATCTTATGGCCCGCCGATTTTGCAAAATCCATTCTATGGTCGGCCTATCCCTCGAAAATTTGTAGGTAAACCGAAACCACAAATTCCTCAAGTTGGATCGTACAGTCCACGTATCCCACAACGTGCGCCATGCAGGCAACAACCCATGCCACAAGGTGATACATTATATGGCCAACATATCACGCAAACTACATCATATAGTCAAAAGTTACCATTTACCACTTTTGGCTGTGGAGAAATTCCCTGTGTACCTACTCCGTATCAACACATTACTGGAAAACCTTATGTTATTTCTCCAGCTAAAAGTGACCATGAAAACCCAACTAGTATATCTAGTGGTGCAGGTATTTTATTTTAAAATAAAACTCGAATATTCTCTAAACCCTGTTTAATACTTGGTAGGAAGCATGGAAAGTAACGTTATTGCCGAAAGAGAAGCAGAAGACGCCCAGAATTATAAGACTGATTTAATCAAATACTATCTGAACACCAAGGTGCAAGATCACACTGCTGATCTAACAAGATGGGGCCCAGTGTTTGACCTAAAACCAGAATTTTTATTGGAGGTAAGTTTGTTTGTTACAGCAGAACATCAATATCTGACTTAATTAGGACGGTGGATGATTCGGTTAATTAAATAGTTTATATATAATCAATCATGCATGAGAATATCCAAAGTGTAATTAAATCTATAATTTAATAACAATTAGTGCACTTAAACTAGCCACAGAAATTTTTCAGTACGACATTGGTTCTGAAGTGATCCGAGGACCTCTGGGGGTTTCTGAATATATACAATATACATATATTGTTTCATCTCAGATTTTCACGGTTACTGTTATTTTTAATTTTGTCTTCGGATTTTACCCGCGTAGTATTTATAAATTGTCGACGTTTCGGCCAGCTCTCCCTGCCCATTATCAAGAGATATTATGAAAAACTTTAATTGTCTGAATAAAAATTATCTCAGACAGAAACTAATTTCACTTTATGTTAGTCAAGGCTGACTAAATTTGCACCGTCTCTCACTTGACTGCGTGTTACACGTCAGCAAATCCCTTCTCCAGTCCCGGCTGAAAGTGCGTCTGTCGGCGGCGCTTTGCTGACAGGTAGAGGAGGTAGCTGCCTCTCTCTACAACAGCACTGTTTTCGGGATAATTTGTTTTAGCATATTCCACATTTGTTCTAGTTCCATAGTTTCCCAGTCTTTTATTGTATTTATCTTTAGTTCCACTCAGTGGTGAGCTGTAAGGGGCTCGTGGGGGCTCGCGCGAGCCCTTTCTTAAATTATTCCTTAATTTGCGAGCCCCTTGTTCTTCTTGTTAACCATTTTCTCAAGAAAAAATATATCTTAAAATCATTGTCATTACATACATTTGTAAATCGACGAAGTCATGCCTATCAAGCAATGACGATTAAATGTAGAATAACCCGTCGCACAATAGAATTGTTTGCATTATGTACAATCACTCGATTATTAACGTTTGAATTTAAAATGCCATTTTTTTCCAACATACATATAATTAACATTATTTTTTTGTTTTTATTTAACTATGAGCGAGCCCTTTGTTAAAAATTTTATGGCTCACCACTGGTTCCACTTCCTTCCCAGAGCCTTTATAATGTTGGAAAATCATCCAAATTAATTTGCCACGCTAAATTGAAAACAAAAATATTGTCTACAGAACAGTTCATTGGGGTCCTCTATAAGTTTTTAATTTTGAAAGGGGTTCTCGCTAAAAATTTTGAGAAACACTGGTTTAGATAATAAAAGATCGGATAATTGACAGTTCCGATAATGAACTTCCTGCTGTATTTGTTATCAATGTTGCTTCAAACAAATTTGTTTGGACTTGTAATAATCTGCAACTATAATTTTTCAGATTGTCAGCAAACTGGGTAACGATCTTAGGATAGTCTTTACCGATCAGAACTACAAGTTGTTTTCGTCCCCGCAATATGAAACGATGGAACATGTCGTCGAGTTGTATAATTTTCCAAAACAATTTAGAACTCGCGATTTATTGGATATTTACACATTCCAACCAAGATACATCAAATGGTGTGATGACAACCACGCATTACTGGTTCTAGCATCAGCGGAAGTCGGTGAGTGTCAAAAATAAGCGTGTTCAATTTCGTAGTAGTTTAAGTACAAATAACGGCATGTTACAAAATTTTTAATTTTTTCAGCTCAAGAAGCCCTTGCGATTGTACACGACGTCGTTAAAGCCAGAAATATGGTAAATGCTAGCCCGGTTGCAACAGTCATAGCTTGTAAGTGCAACCTTAATCCAGCTCGTTAAGTTTATTCAGGAAGGGACGTTAATTATTATAAGCATAGAGATGTAATACAAATTTTTTTTTTTTTGTGTTAATGATTTGTTTTGCATTTTCATTTATTTTCGTTACTTTTAAGTAGAATAAGTTGTTTGATAAAATCTTGCGGTTTACTATAAGATATGTTAGAATGTTCATTTGTTTTCTTTAAAGTGTTTAGTAGAATTTTAAGTTGATTGGTAAAATCTTTGTAAACACAAACTACTATAAGATGTGTAAAATATTTACTACATCAATAAAGGGCTAAACACATTTTAGATTTTTATTCCTATTAGTATGATTAAAGACGGTGATTCCAAAATTGGAGATCAGACAAGTAGTACCTAGAGACAGTGAAGTACGACCAACTTTTTCTCACTCTAGAACCACATAAATCAAATAAATGCAAACTGTATTCATTTTATTGTTAATGAATTAACGAAAAATATAAATAACAAAATAAAAACATTAAGAAAAATATAAAAATTGCGGTAAAATAAATTTTGGTACAGAATATTCTTTCTCTTCAATATTTGGGGTCTATTTCTATTTGGTTTTAATGTGGATAGATGATTGCAGGGAAAATATTTCTAGGTAAAGATCAGGTTAAGGTTATAGTTTTTAATTTAAAACAATTGTGATTTTTTTTAAAAACTATTAAGAAATAGGTATTTTTTATGGTAATTTATATAAATACAAATTAATACAATTTTATATATAATTTTTTATATAGACAAACATGTTTAAAAAAAATAAGTTTATCAAAGTTATCATTTTCAAAAAAAGCTCTCAAATTTTCAAAACATGCAACAAAGGAATCGCCATAGTATCCCTTTACTTAGAGATGTTGCAAGTGAGAGCCTGGGTTTTGTTACTATATTATCAAAATTAATGTACAAAGCAGACAAAGCTTATACATAAATATATATAATCATTTTAATTTGACTGGTTTTAAAACTGTAGTTTGTGGATCTCTTAGGAGTCCAGCAACCAGGGCCGGCCCTAGGGGGGGGCAGGGTGTGCACCGCACACGGCCCCGCGGATAGACCAGCCCCGCGCTAGCCGTCTAGGGTGCTTTTTTTTAGATCACCAGCCTGTTTTTTCAGTTTTTTACTTTAACTCGGCCCTTATCAAAATATCCGGCCTCGCATTTGTTTTCGCACACGGCCCCGCAAACCCTAGGACCGGTTCTGCCAGCAACTTATATGGGGAAATTACAAATTAAGACAGTGGTTCTGAACCATAGTTTGTGGACCTTTGAGAGTTTAGCAGTTATTGCCAAAATTAATATGAAAAAGTTATGAATAAATTCAAAATTTTGGTTTAAGAAAGTGATTCTGAAACTATAGTTTGTGTGCAAAATTTGGTACAGCAAACTTATCAATTGATTAATATTTTGATTTAAGATAGTGATTCTGAAACTATGGTTTGGGGAACCCTAATGGCCATGGTCAAAATTAATATAATTGCATAGATACATAGATTGTTAATAAATGTAATAATTATGGTTTAAAACAGTGGCTCTAAAACTGTTGTCTGTGGATAAGTGTGAGTCCAGCAAATCATGGTCAAAATTAACAGAATTTTCTTTCTCTTTAATATTTGGGGTCTATTTGGTTTTAATGTGGATAGACGATTGCAGGAAAAATATTCCAAGATAAGATATAAGTATGTTAGAATGTTCATTTGTTTTCTTTAAAGTTTAAAGTGTTAAGTAGAATAAGTTGATTGACCAAGAACAAAATGGGGAAACGAAGGGAGACATAGACTATAAAGAAAGGGGGTCAGCTAGAGAGATGTACTACAGTAAAATAAATTAAATAAATGTTAAGATTACAAACCAATTAGCTAATACAAAATTAATGTATACCCAGTGATTTCAAAAACTTTTATTTTATATTTTCCCGCTAAAAACCGTTCATTACATAACCTAGTAAGAGCTACAAAAAAAAAAGAATTGGACAATGATAGCAAATGGTCCTCGGTTTTCACGATAAAACTGCTGTTATATGCGATATAAGTAATGTTAACAATTAAAATTTAATCGTTAACATATTTTTCAGCGGTACTCAAATTTTCTGAGCGTTTGCAAAACCTTTTGGGTAGCAACGGTTGAACGCTCGTTATTGGTCGATTTTATCCATCTGTGATTGGCCCATTTGGGGTTTTTTGCTAGGTGACTGTCGTTTTTTACATTTCCGTCTTCCGTGGACATCTTGGCGGAACTCCTGTCGTGTTCTTTGTTACGAAGAAACGAAGCCATTTCGTGTTTGTGCAAATCTTATTAATAATTTTTAATTCAACGCGTGTAGGTACGCGTTTTTATTGGTTTTTATTCATAACTAAGACAGAAATTTTGATTCGGAGATTGAGAAAAAAATGATTACCTGATTTATCAATATGGACCGCGAAGGTTCGTATTCACTCACGTCATTAAATTAATGTATAAAAATGTATAAATGTTTTTAGCACCAAGATTTAGACGTGGACCATCGGCATTACCGATGGGGGAGCCAACACCAGGACTATCACGTAGAGGAATGAGGCCACCATATGGAGAGCAAAAACCATGTGCGTCTGGAGATCGATTTGGGCAGATATCTCCTCCTTTCCAGGCAAACTTGTTTCCCGGTGATTTTATTCACACTGATTTGACCAATTTTATGATGAACTTTGGGAAGGACTCAAAAAAATCGTAAGATATATCTTTTTGTTTACTTGTACTGTTGCATTATATCATTTAATGTTTTTTTTAAATCTATGGTTAGACTTTATTGTAATTTATTTATTTTTCATGCAGTTGCTTGATCTTTCCATGTTACCTGGGGACCATTCTGCGCAAAGCGGTGCGTTACTACGCCCAAATGCTCACTTTATTGTGCTTTTACTGCGGAAGTGGCGAACACCGGTGCCTTATTATATGCCATGGAGAGCATTTGAGGTACGTTAATATCTAATGGTGTCCACATAATATTTAAATGTATCTTTGATCTCTCAGCTCAAGCAATCGCATTATAATCGAAAGACGAATGGTGTTCAATCCATTGGAAGACTCCGAACAAGTCAACTCGTTAAGCCTGGAATTGAGTGTATTAAAGTTCGATACGAGGGTTCCAAGAAACAATATGAAATCGCGATCCCCAAAAAAGTTCACAAATCTACCAGAGTATGTATCGTGCTGTTGTACAAATGAAATAATAATTTTAATATCACTTTCTTGGAATAGTACTTTTAATAGCACTTTATTTTCACAGACCGCCTCACGCCCAATTTGCCGAATACAGCGAAGTACACACAGAACATCTGAAGCGGCAAAACCTAACGATGGCGTTCAATCTTTATCAGAGAGAGTATGATAATTATTCTACTTCGTCAGAGTGCTCGACCGTTCCAGAAGAACCAGGTAACTTACAGTAAAAATATTTTTAAATTGTACTAATGATATATGAATTTTTTCATTAGAAGCTGAAATAGAAGATGAAGACTCATATGAGCTAACCCCGTTGTATTTAAGACCCGTACGAGTGCCGTCTAATATTCGAACAAGAATTGTTGATGTATCCGACAATGTGAGTAAACTTACAAGTTTTAATGTACAGGGTGGGCAAATTTCGATGTTTTAATAGGGCATCTCGGTAATTATAAAAGGTATCAAAAAACGGACCTCGCATCCTCGACCTCTTTTTTCGAGAAAAAGTTGATAGTAAAAACTAAAATTGGTTATCGTCTTTTGTTTTCGAGTTATCGTCGATAACTCGATTTTTTGACTTTTCGTTTTATGACTGTATCTCGCTTGTTTATAATAAAAAACAAAAATAATTTTGACGTTCTGGAGGCACTTTTTTGATAGGAATGCAGTGGCGTAGACAATTTTTCAAAAAAAAAAACGAAATTTGAGTCGTGACATAAAGTTGTATTTTTTTAAATGGAACCCATAGTTGGCTATGACTTATTTAAATTCTTTATTTTTTTGTCATTCCAATTATATAAGGGTTGATATATTTATTTTCAATAATACGCAAGTTACGGAGGTTTTTTAGTTTTTCTTTAAACAAAATTATAGTAGGCTGTGAAAACAAAAACAAAACAAGATGTAAAACCTTTTAAAACTCATTTGGTACAAGTCACTAAGGTTTTGTTATTTGTTGTTGTATTAAACATTACAAATATTTGAACATAAGATAAACTACAATAAAACTACATTACTGCAGATTCCGACTTTATCGTTGTTTCCTTATTTTTATATATTTACAATGTTTATCACAACAACAAATTACAAAACCTTCGTAACCTGTACCAAATGAGTTTTAAAAGGTTTTACACTGTTTTGTTTTTGTTTTCACAGCCTACTATAATTTTGTTTTAAAAAAAAACTAAAAAACCTTCGTAACTTGGGTATTATTGAAAATAAATAGATCAACCCTTGTATATTTGGAATGACAAAAAAATAAGGAATTTAAATAAGTCATAGCCAACTATGGGTTCTATTGCCGATAACTCGAAAACAAAAGACGATAACCAATTTTAGTTTTGACCATTAACTTTTTCTCGTAAAAAGAGATCGAGGATGCACGGTCCGTTTTTTGATACCTCTTATATTTACCGAGATTCCCTATGAAAACATCGAAATTTGCCCACCCTGTATATGTATGTATGTTTAAGAGATAGAACTTTGGGCTCATAACAAAATATTTGAGACCCGCAAGTATTTTTTTAATTACTTATTTATTTATTTAGTCGTAAGTCTTTCTACTGTTACATGTAGGACTTAAAACGTTAAGCGCCACCATGTTTAAAAAAAGTAGGTTTTTCTGGCCACCAATTTTTTTTTAAACTTACGTTTCACAACAAAATAATAACATGTTAGCCCGTTTTTAAACAAAAATTGATTTGTATCCATTTGGATGCAGGCGGCCGGCTCATGGGAAAGAAAATAGTGTTTCACCACTATATCTTATCGAATACGAGTATGTACAGGGTGGTCCAAATTCGATGGGATGCATGGGTATCTCGGTTAATATTCAAGATAGAGAAACGGTTAAATGACCAAAAATGTGCAGTTTTCTGAGAGAAACTCAGAACCGTTTTCAAAAATATTCTATCATATCCGGTTTTCGAGTTATTGAATTAAAAGTGTTTTTTTGTCATATTAATAATGTGTCATATCTCCGTTATTGTTGTAAATATCGAACATATTTATGAAGATTATTTTTAGATATTTTTATGTTTAACTAGATTATACTAAAAAAAAAATCATAGTGGGCTGTGAAAACAAAAAAAAACAAGGTGTAAGACCTGTTAAAACCCATGTGGTACTAGCTACCAAGGTTTTTTAATTTGTTGTTGAGATAAAACATCAAACATTTTTGAACATTAGATAAACAGCAAAATACTACATTACTGCTGATTCCGACTATGTTGTTGTTATCTTATATTCAAATATTTACAATGTTTATCTTAACAACAAATTGAAAAACCTTGGAAACTTGTACCACATTAGTTTTATAAGGTTTTACACCTTGTTTTGTTTTAGTTTTCACAACCTACTATGATTTTTTTAAAAAACAAAACTAAAAAACCTTCGTAACTTGCGTATTATTGAAAATAAATACATCAACCCTTATATGTATATTTGGAATGAGAAAAAAATAAGGAATTTCAAAAGGTCATAGCCAACTATCGCTCCCATTTAAAAAAAGGTAAGTTTGTGTCATAACTTTTTAACAGTGAGCTTAGTGAGCATACATTTTTTTTTTTAGTATAATCAAATTAAACATAAAAATATCTAAAAATAATCTCCATAAATATGTTTGATATTTACAACAATAACGGAGATGTGACACATTATTAATATGACAAAAAAAACACTTTTAATTCAATAACTCGAAAACCGGATATGATAGAATATTTTTGAAAACTGTTCTGAGTGTTTCTCAAAAAACTGCACATTTTTGGTAAGTTAACCGTTTCTCTATCTTGAATATTAACCGAGATACCCATGCAGTTCCATCGAATTTGGACCACCCTGTATAGAGGGTGGTGCTTTTTTCGATGCTCACCATTGCTATCTTGGAAACGGTAAGAGATACAAGGTCGGTTAAATTAGAGAAAAGTTGCACATTTTTATGGCGATTAAGAATCTGAAAAGAAATCCTGGATATTTTGATTTTTTTTTGATTTATTACAAAAAAACTGAAAAATGTGATTTTAGAAAAATATTACTATCTTCCCTACCATTGACGCTATTTCATTTAAACTTAGTAATTGCATGTTTTTGACCGTCCTGGGTTTGATGACGTGAACAGAAATTTTCTAAGCCTTCTAGATTTCAAGTTACGATAGTCAACTTTTTTATTTCTTATGGCCGCCATATTGGATTTTTACACCATCAGACAGACAAAAAAATTAGCTTTTCAGATTGGTAACCAACATACCATTTTTCTTTCGAAAAACTTGTTGAAATTTGAAAATTTGTATAAATAATCTATAAAATCGAGAATGCTCTGAAAAACAATTGAAACTATGATATAAGTAAAAGCTACAGAACATTTTATTGGTCTAATGATAACGAAATTAAGATTGTTGGAAACATATTTAGAAGATATGTTAGGCGAATTGCCATTATTAACAATTCAAAATCATCAGTAGTTTCAGCAAGAAGGAGCGGTACTCACAACGTCCGCATTGTAAAAGGAAATTAATTTAGATGTACGGTTTCAAAATTCATGACTTGGTACGTTTGGTCCTGTTCATTGGCCTCCGCGATCGCCATGTTTAACGCCTATGGATTACTTTTACATTGATGTTGTTTATGCAACCCTAACGGAAAATATTGAACTTCTTCGCCGTAAAATCAAAAATGCTTTCGACTTTATTTCGAGACAAACTATCCTAAAAGGCAGTGGACGAAATGAATTTGAGAACTAACCACTACATCATACATAACGGCGCGCACTTTAAACAATTATTTAAATAATTATTTATCTGGTGTTTTAAACTTATTGTCATTTCGTTATTTTATTAGACCTATAAAATGTTGTGTCACTTTTATTTATATTATAATTTCAATTGTTTTTCAGAACATTCGCGATTTTATAGATTATTTATACAAATTTTCAAATTTCAACAAGTTTTTCGAAAGAAAAATGGTATGTTGGTTACCAATCTGAAAAGCTAACTTTTTTGTCTGTCTGATGGTGTAAAAATCCAATATGGCGGCCATAAGAAATAAAAAAGTTGACTATCGCAACTTGAAATCTAGAAGGCTTAGAAAATTTCTGTTCACGTCATCAAACCCAGGACGGTCAAAAACATACAGTTACTAAGTTTAAATGAAATAGCGTCAATGGTAGGGAAGATAGTAATATTTTTCTAAAATCACATTTTTCAGTTTTTTTGTAATAAATCAAAAAAAAATCAAAATATCCAGGATTTCTTTTCAGATTCTTAATCGCCATAAAAATGTGCAACTTTTCTCTAATTTAACTGACCTTGTATCTCTTACCGTTTCCAAGATAGCAATGGTGAGCATCGAAAAAAGCACCACCCTGTATACTCGTAAAAACTTGCACGTTAATACCTACTTACTAACTATTATAATGCGATGGTAGCAGGTAAACAAATAATTAAATAGTTACAGGATTAATTAATCCCTAACGGTAAAAGATTTCCAAAAATAAAGTGTTCATATTTACATTATGTCTTATGAAGGAGAGCTCAATTACATAGTTTTGTTTTTATATCATTTATGTGCTTTTACTTTTGACAATTATAAGTTTTTAATTTGATTTTCGTATGAATAAATTTGTATCAAAACTTTTTTTTTTTAAATAACAATGTGGGTAAAAAAATCGCTGGCCACTAAGGTTTTCTGGTCCACCGGGCCATCCTTAAACCTTTTCTGGTACAGTTAGTTATATGTAATACATGAATATGGGCAGCCGATTCTAAATGTAGGCTGTTGTATCCAAATGGATACAGGTGGCCCATCGGGCCATAATGATTTGTATCCATATGGATACAAATGGAGCTTAACGTGTTAAGTTGTGTTGTGCTGACTTTTTTCCATGTTTTTCTGTCTTGTGCTAGATTTTTTATGTCTTTCCATTTGATGTTTCCATCCGTTGCTGCTTTTTAACTTCGTCTTGCCAGGTTTTCTCAGTCTACCTATTTTGTTTTTCTCTGTGATCTTGCTTTATAGGCTTTTCCTGTTAACCTTTCATCCTATAAATGTGACCCAACCATCCCCGCTATCTTTCTTATATTTTTGTTTCAACTGATTTTATCTTTAGTTGATCTCTGTATGTTTCATTTCTGATTCTATCTTTTTTGGTTTTTCTTTGGATTTTTCTTAGAAATCTCATTTCTGCTGCATTCACTCGGCTACTTTTTTTTATTTGTGAGTGTCCACATATGAAAGTGCCGGAATTACTACCTTTTTAACCACTTCCACTTTTGTTCGTTTTGGGACTTCTCTATTTCCGAAAAATGTTGTTCTTAAACTGTTAAATATTCATCCCACATTTCCTGTCCTTTCGCTTATTTCCTTGTCCATTCCTTAATTTTTATCTATGATCACTCCTAAATATTTAAAGCTTTCTACCTGTTCCAACCTAAGCCCATTTAAAGTGATGTTATGCCTTTTGTTCTCTGTTGTAACGATCATAATTTTCGTTTTTTTTTGTATTTATTTTTATATTAATTTTTTCCAATTCCTGGTTTAGAGTTTCTAGATTATGTTGCAGATTCTTTTCTGTTGACGCGACTAAGAACATGTCTTCTGCGAACATTAGCTCACTTATGTTTATTTTTTCCATTTTTCAGTTGCCTAAGTGAAACGATCTAACTTTTTGTTTTACTTCTTTAATTACTCCATCTATAACTAGTGAGAATAATAATGGACTGAGCACGCATCCTTGTTTTAAGCCCTCTTTTGTTTCAAACTCTACCGATTCTTCATTATGGGTTCTTACAGTATTTACCGTTTTTTCGTACACCGCTTTTGTTATGTCGATTGTTTCTATTTCTATCCCCTTCCTTCTTAGGCCCCTCCATACATGTTTTCTTTTGATTTTATCGAATGCTTTTTCCAAGTCTGTAGAACATAAATGTATTTTCTTGTTTTTTGTTAAGCTCTTTTCGAATATTTGTCTTAATATAAAGACTGGGTCTTGTGTACTCCTTCCTCTTCTGAAACCGTATTGGGATTCTTCTAGTGTGTTTTCTATTTTTTCTTTTAATCTGCCTTTCATTACTCTTGCCAGTATTTTCCCTGACACACTCATTAGTTATTCCTCTATAGTAAGAACCAGGGTTGCGGAGTCAACTCCGACTCCTGATAATTTTAGTAGTTCGACTCCGACAAAATTAAATACTAAGACTATGGTGTGTATAATATAAAAAAAATAATATATACAGGGTGTGTAAAAGCGCTACACGTGGCGATGTTCTTCATAAAATTTTAAGTCGAAAATCTTTATACAAAAATGTTGTACGATGCTTCCTATGGCCTCAGGAACCATTTAAAGAAAAAAAATGGCAACATTGCATACATTGATTTGCATTTGGACATTTTTTTATTAGCAATTTTTACTTAGATATTTATAATATTTGTTCGATCTGAAAGCCTTCAGTTCGTAAACATAGCTGCAAACTTTTGGGTATCGTAAAACACAAACTAGAAATAATTACGAGAAAAACAGAGATGACAGCTAATGACAATGTTGCCATATGTATTATTTTCATTCAAATCAGTGATTTACATATTTTCAACACCAATTATTGAAAGGAAGAACACGATATCTAGGAAAAAATACTATTCGAAATTTATTTTTATTCCAAATTGCAGCTTTTTCATTTGCAAGTATTAAATAATAACGCTTATTAAAGGACTAAATGTCAAAACTTTGAGGACCTCTTGCAGACACAGCAAGCATGGTACAACATTTTCGTATTAAGATTTTCGACTTGGAATTTTACGAAGAACATCGCCACGTGTAGCGCTTCCGCCAATTTTTACACACCCTGTATATAAATAAATGGTTTAAAATTTGAGTTTACATTTTGCTGCAAAGTGCCACCTCGCAATTTTTTGTTGTTACTGGGAGTCCGACTCCGACTAAAACTCCACTGACCAAAACTTCCTTCTAAACTCCGATTCTGACTCCACAGCCCTGGTTAGAAAAATCCCTTTTATTCCGTTTTTTGTGTAATGGTAGGATTATTCCAATGTTCCAATCCCTTGGTACTTTTCTTGATTTTATTACTTCGTTCTTTCTCTAATTCTTTCATGTATTTAATAATTTCCGGTGTAATAACATTTTTACCTGCAGCTTCTCCTATATTTAATTTTGCTATTGATTTTTCGAATTCTTCCATTGTAATCTTTGTTATACCCTGATATCCTTTGTCGCATCTTACATTTGTTACTTCGTTTATTTCATCTGTCTCCACTAGCCCTTTAAAGTATTGTCTCTATCTTTACATTATTTTTCCCTTATCCGTAATCATGTTCCCATTTTTTTAAATGTTTTTCATTCCATTGACTTTTTTCTTAGCTGCTTTAAGGTGCCATAGAACAACTTTTGATTCTCATTGAAATTCTCTTTCATGTTCTGTGCAAACTTTGTACATGCTTTTTCCCTTGCTTTTTTTACTGCAAACTTGACTTCTTTTTTTCTTCCTTATTTTTATTTATTGTAATCCTCTGCTTTCTTTGTATTTAGATAGTTTTTCCATTTTTCTTCTTTTCTTTAATGATCCTTTGTAGTTCTCTAGTCCACCATCCAGTTCTTTTTATGTTTGTGTTTGCTATTTTTGATCTTCCGCAGCTCTCTGTTGCAGTCTCTAACAATTTTTCTCTGAAGATTTTCCATTTATCTTCCAGTTCCTTGAATTTTCTGTTTATTATCTCTTTATTATCTCTTTATTATCTCTTGTCATTTGTTTCTTCCTATTGGATCTTTTAGTTTATGGCTCTGTATTTTCTCCTTTACTGATTTTTTTCTTTTGTCCAGTTTTTTCTCTTTTTGGTTTTTTATTTGCATAAATTTATAATTCTCTCTCCGTTATTATTTCTAGCCTCCTCTTCTTCATTTCCCATTATTCTCTCTATTCCAGCATTAGTTTTTCCTACTCTCCCATAATTATTATACTATTGTCTTCTTCGTCTATTACTTCCCGTAATGTTTTGAAAAAATCATCTTTTATTTATTTTCTTGCATCTTCGTTTTCGCCATATGTAATTATTAATAACCATACTTCCTCATTTATCAGTTTTATTTTCACAATCAGTATTGTTTCGTTTTTGTATTCTTTCTCTATTATATCTGTCCTTTTTAATATGTTTAATTAATTTTGAAATGATTTTAGGTCGAGCTCGGAGCAGTACCCGAAAATTCCAGGTTGCATGTAGGAAACATTTCCACCAGCTTTTACAATGTCTTGCCTATATTTACTTTACCGCAAGACCGACATTCAGACAACGAAAATGTGTTTGTCGATGCTATTTCACTCAGCGTGGATCCTTATCCACCATTTTATGTAGGTCGCACTTCTTCTGATTCTGTATCTTGTGTTACTACAAGTACTACGTCACTTACCACTACAAACGATGACAGGACATCTGCTGTTATTTCCGAACTCGAAGATTACGAGGCGGACCAATTCGAACCTGCACAATGTTATGTAAGTGAAGAACAACAAAAAATCGATGCACAGCAACTTGAATCCGTATGTGACTCTGCTAAGGAGGATAAATCAGAAACAGATTTGGTGCCATCTGAATCGGCACTGTATTACCAGACCAAAAGCGAAAAACAAGAAATTGATTATCAGCCCGCCCAATCACGCAATGTGGCACTGGAAAAAATTAAAGTAATAATAACTAATCAGGATGATCCTAATCTAACGTCTAGCGACGCCGGTAAGTTTTACTTTAAAAAATTAATAAATTGTAACAATTATATGGTACAACGGTTTTATAGATACTTCTTCCGAAGAACCACGTCGTTCTAAATATCGTGCCGATTCTCGGCACGAGGAGATGATTTTCAAAAGCTATCCTTCCGAAGCGATCGAAACTGTTCCGAGTGAAACAGAGCTAGAAAGAGAATTTTTAGCCGAAGATGTTTACGATACAGGTAAAGGTAAAGCTTTGTAAATAAATTAAATATTGTAACATGTAACGGTTTTACAGGTCGTCCCTTCCGAATTCCGAGTCGTCCTGATTTTCGCGCAATCGATGAAGCCAAATTTAATCTGATTGAAGACTATTCCTCCACCGACACTGGAGAAAACGCAACCGACATGGATCTAGATAGAAGTTCTTTTACCGAAGACGTCGCCGACATATCGGATGATGGTAAGGCTTTATAAATAAATTATGACATTTTAAGGTGTAACGGTTTTACAGATTCCCTTGGTAAATCAAGCCATCCCGATTCTCATGGGATGGATCCACAAATGAAAGTATTATTCGAAAGACTCCAGAGCCAAGCCATCTTCCCAAGCAAAACCGAACCAGAACCAGCTTCCTCCGCCCAAAAAGTTTTGGATAAAGGTAAAGCTTTATAAACACCTGTTTTATCATAAACTGCATTATTAATTAACAGTTCGTTCCGATAATCTACAACGTCATTCAAAAAGTCTGCAACAAATGAAAAAGTTTTTTATTGTTGATTTATCAGAAAATTTTATTGCTGACAAAAGTTGGTGCATGGTCTAAAACTAAATATTAAGATGAAAAAAAGTTTAATAAAAAGTCATAGGAGACTAGATTTTAGCTATTTTGGAAATTTTCGCAAGAGTAAAGTGCATTAAAATTATTTTTTGTTGGTCTTAAAATAAGGGCACTTTACTCCTGCGAACATTTCAAAAATCGCTAAAATCTAGTGTCCCATGACTTTCTATTAAACTGTTTTTCATCTTAATATTTAGTTTTCGACCCTGCACCAGTTTTTATCAGCAATAAAATTTTCTGATAAATCAATAACAATACTTAAAAAAAATTAATAAATTGTAACAATTATATGGTACAACGGTTTTATAGATACTTCTTCCGAAGAACCACGTCGTTCTAAATATCGTGCCGAGAATCAGCATGAGGAGATGATTTTCGAAAGCTATCCATCCGATGCGATCGAAACTGTTCCGAGTGAAATTGAGCTAGGAAGAGAATTTTCAGCCGAAGATGTTCTCAATACAGGTAGAGGTAAAGCTTTGTAAATAAATTAACTATTGTAACATGTAACGGTTTTACAGATCGTCCCTTCCGAAAAAAGAGTCGTCCTGATTTTCACGAAATAGATGAAGCCAAATTTAATCTGATTGAAGACTATTCCTCCACCGAGACTGAAGAAAACGCAAGCGACATAGATCTAGATAGAAGTTCTTTTACTGAAGATGTCGTTGACATATCGGACGATGGTAAAGCTTTATAAATAAATTATGACATTTTAAGGTGTAACGGTTTTACAGATTCCCTTGAGAAATCAAGCCATACCGATTCTCGTGGGATGGATCCACAAAAGAAAGTATTATTCGAAAGACTCCCGAGCCGAGCCATCATCCCAAGCAAAACCGAACCAGAACCAGCTTCCTCCGCCCAAAAAGTTATTTGCGTTTCTGATAAAGGTAAAGCTTTATAAACACCTGTTTTATCATAATCTGCATTATTAATTAACAGTTCAAGTTCCGATAATCTACAGCGTCATTCAAAAAGTCTGCAACAAATGGAAAAAAAAATTATTATTGATTTCTCAGAAAATTTTATTGCTGATAAAAGTTGGTGCATGGTCTAAAACTAATATTAAGATGAAAAAAGTTCAATAAAAAGTCGTAGGAGACTAGATTTTAGCGATTTTGGAAATATTCGCCTGAGTAAAGTGCTTTAAAATTCTTTTTTGTAGGTCTCAAAATAAAGGCACTTTACTCCTGCGAACATTTCAAAAATCGCTAAAATCTAGTGTCCCATGACTTTTTATTGAACTTTGTTTCATCTTAATATTGGTTTTAGACCAAGCACAAACTTTTGTCACCAATAAAATTTTCTGAGAAATCAATAATAAATTTTTTTTCCATTTGTTGCAGACTTTTTGAATGACGCTGTATATCGTAACAATTTTGTATTGTGTAATAATAAAAATGCTGATGTGTTAAAAACAATTTCAATGGATTTTTAATTTTTGCAGATGATTTCGATCCAGAGCTGCAAGTAGTCAAGCACTGTGCTAGCCAAGACTCCTTGGACCAATCCATTATTGAACAGTTGATAAGGGAAAGCAACACGTATAAGCAACGTCTATCTGAGAGAAAAAAAGATGCCCTTGATTTTTCGGCCCAGTTGGCCGAAAAGCTAACCTCTATGTTTGAACACCCGTACACTGAGTATACAGGTAAACAGTCGTACACCGTACTCAAACCCACCCGCCATGGGCATCCGTCTAGACGAAAACGTGATGTAAACCAACCCACCTACTCTGGGTACCTGTCGGCAGAAGCAACTTCCTCAGACGAATCGACAACACCAGAGGACATGACCACAAAAGAGACTACTACGGACAAACGGACCATCTCTAGTCATTTACGTAAAGTAGAGGCTCCTGTGGATGAACCGGTCACCACTGACTGCTTATCTACAGAAAATAGTGCTGCAGATGAACCAATCGTCCATGAGTACATAGCTAAAGCAGAGGTCGCTGTGGATGAACGAAACATCTCGTTGAGCTTATCTTCAGGCGAACCAATTATGTCCGAGGAGCTAAGTATAAAAGAAACTACTGGTGATGAACGAATCGTCTTTTGGCCCAAATCTACAGACACAGAGACAGCCGCAGTTAAATCTACCACCTCTAAGGATTTGGATACAAATGTGACTGATATCGATAAACAAATAGTCTCTGAGCACACTATGTACGAGCAAACCGTCTCTTGCTGTGAACCTACTGAAGAAACTGCTACAGAGGAATGGATCATCTTCGAGGAGTTATCAACAGAAGCGACTGCTTCAGATGAACCAGCAATACAAGGATTAAATAATACAGGTACAGGTAAGAGTAATAAATCAACGCTTTTAAAAAAAATTGTTGACACATCTTTAGGTTCATCAAAAATCAACATCAATTTAAATTAAACATAAACCCTTTCTGAGACCTATTCGGTGATGCTTTAATGTTCTAAAAAAAGTTCCATGGCACGCTAGATAATAAAAAAAATCAAAATGGGCATTTCTATAAATCCTTTCTAACCGTTATGCTTGATGTTACATAAATAGTTTTGGCTAAAGAGTTGCAGATTTTTAAACGCAGTGTTAAATGAAAACATTCATTTGTTTCGATATTGTCTAAATTCTTAGATAAATTACAAACTTGCGTTGTTTTAAATGGGAACCATAGTTGGCTATGACCTCGTGAAAAAGCCTTTTTTTTTCCTCTTTTTAATAATGAAGTATTTATTTTGATATTTAGGCTCAAAACAAAAAAAAACATCAAAAAGTCCTTATGAAGCTATAGAACGCCATGAATTTAAATCAGGGTTGAGCAGATTTAAATCAATTGATTTAAATCATGATTTAAATCAAGTGATTTTAAAAAAAAATCATTGATTTAAATCAAGTGATTTAAAAAAAAATTATCAATTTAAATCCCAGATTATATGAGTAGATACAATATAATATTTATAATAAAACAAAATTGTATTACTATTAGCAATTAAATACACGAAATGGTGAATAAACCATATCAATTTGCTCTTGTAAAGTAATATTCATTGTGGAATTGCAATAATTCAAAAAATAAATAACAAGTTCTTGACGTTAGCGAAGTGAACAGTCAGTTTTTTCAATTTCCACGGCACTCTATTGCTTCAATAACGATTTGAAGAAAAATGCCGAATATCTCGAAAAGTATGAGTTTTCGGTATAGGACATACTTAATAAAATATGAAGCTCTTTTAAAGACGAATTCGATGACATAAAAAAATACAGGGATTCGCATTTGAAAAAATCGAGTTACGAGCTTTTGAAAATCATGGAAGTTGCCACCTATTTATAAACCTGTATGTGTGATTCAAATTTTTTTATATCGAGCGAACAGAGAAAATTTTTCTGCATGTCCATACCAAATTACAACTCTGTACTTCAAAATAACTTCAGGAGAATTTTTTAAATAAAGACTTAAAACCTTGAACAATTTAGAAAATTAATTTTTTTTACAACGCTGTATAAAAACCTGTAGTATTTTATATTGATGCAAAGCTAAAATTAAGGCGGTCAAAAATATTAAATAAAAAAATGGGTGTTGTATTTGAAATATAAAATTTGCTATTAGTTCCAAAAAGGTGACTCATCCTGTATATTTGAAAATATTTTTATTGTGTTGTTTAGAAAAAACTGTATAAAACAGCATTTGATTCAACTTCATATCTCAAGCCGTTTAGCCACAATCGACCGATCCAGCACTAATGACTCACCCTGTATATAATTAATTAAACATCACCATTTAGCACTGATTTTTTCAAAATTCTTAATCATTATATTTCATTTTTCATTTTGAAAAAAATTCACCAATGAATTAAATATATTGGTTATTAAATATATTAGCACAAAACAGAAATAGCATGTGAATGTCACTAAATTCGATAATATGGTACATTTGATTTAAATCAAAAAAATCTGATTTAAATCAAATAAATAGATTTTTTTGATTTAAAAAAAAAATGATTTTTATCTACCCTGATTTAAATAGTATTGAAATTGAAACAAATGATTGTTTTAATTTATTACTTGATGGTATACGAGGTGTGTCCGAAAAGTATCCGACCTCATATTTTTTTCGATTGTGAGGGTGTTGTGCACTAAGAATTTGCTCCAAGAGGTCAGGCGATCAACAAAGAATATTACGTTGAAGTTCTGAAAAGATTGCGTGATGCAGTGAGAAGAAAGCGACCGCGTTTCTGGTCAAGCGGTGACTGGCTTCTTCACCACGATAACGCGCCAGCGCATTCATCGAACCTTGTGCAGCAATTTTTGACGAAACACAAAATTGTACAGCTTCGCCAGCCTCCGTACAGTTCCGACATAGCTCCCTGCGACTTTTGGATGTTCCCAAAATTGAAAATGGCGCTCAAAGGAAAGCGGTTCGACGACATCGAGACGATTCAGAGTAATGCAACGCGCGAGCTGAAGGCCATTCCAAAATCTACGTTCGAGGACTGCTTTAAGATGTGGAAGCACCGCTGGGAGCGTGTAGTTCAATCAAATGGGGACAACTTCGAAGGATGCCACGGCCCGGATGACAAAGAATAGCACCAAGCGGAGATATGAACACAGGTCGGATACTTTTCGGACACACCTCGTATAAATATTTTTGGGTTTTCAGTCGTAATGTTTTATTATTATAACAGCGATTTCTGTATTTAACATTTTTAGTACCTAATATATGCCAATTGTTTACAGACAGTTCTTCTGATTCATCAATTATAACTGTATACTCTGCGGCCCATGAGACACATGGTGGTGTTGAGAAAAGACACACTTCATTTGATGCCGATCAAGAGGTAGCCGAGATAGTGACGAATTTGGTGCAAAACCTAGAACACAAAATCAGATTGGATTGTGTGTCACCTCCACCGCTTGTAAACTCCGATGATGAGTTATCTCCTGTACATGACCCCACAAGTAAGACAGATTTTTTTTCTCTCATTATATACAGGGTTCTCGTTTTTCGACGGCCACTATGGGGATCTCGTAAACGGTAAGAGTTACGACTTCGGTTAAATTGGAGCAAAGTTGTATATTCAGGTGCTTAATAATTTGAAGCAAACAGAACTTATCTAGCTCTTTAAGTTTTTGAGATATAGGGAAAAAAGTAAAAAAGTGGATTTTTGTTTTTTGCCCGTAACTTTTTCATTTGATGTCGAATTTCATTTCTGTTTAAACTTTTTCTTTGCCACTTTTTGCAAGGAATCAGAATCCCCAATTATATTTTCCGTGCGACGTTTCGTTTTTTTAAAACCATCATCAGGTCAATTTTTTCTTATGGACGCTATATCTGATTTTAACGCCAACTTGTAGAGCATTGTTTTCTGTATTCGACGTTGTGTAACACTTGGCACATTTTTGAAACAATTGTTGTTAAAAATGGCAAAAACAAATATTTTATTTAAAACAAATCCTAATCGGCATGGCAAATAATTGTCTTAGCCCCTTTTTCATTGGAAGCACGTAAGTAAACCGCATGAAATTACTATTTAAGGGATTTAATTTAAAAAATAGGTATTAATAAATATGTTAGGAAAGCATTAATAACATTGTTCACTTATTAGCAAATATTTTTAGAATATTTTCTTTGGTTAATTGATAAATTTCTCTAAAATGTGTATTTAATCCTTATTTGGCATACAATTATTTATAACAAAAAATAACGAGTTATGCCTTTTATCTGCCTTAATGACTTCTAATAAGCAAAAAGCGTAAACAGATTTCTGGAAGTTTTTTGTAAACTATGAACACTCATACTATTTGATTACGAAAATTTTGTTACAAATAATTGTATGTCAAATAAGGATTAAATACACATTTTAGAGAAATTTATTACTTAACCAAAGAAAATATTCTAAAAATATTTGCTAATAAGTGAACAATGTTAATGCATTCCTAACATATTTATTAATACCTAATTTTTAATTAAATCCCTTAAACAGTAATTTCATGCGGTTTACTTACGTGCTTCCAAGGAAAAAGGGACTAAGACAATTATTTACCCATGCCGATTAGGATTTGTTTTAAATAAAATATTTGTTTTTGCCATTTTTAACAATTGTTTCAAAAATGTGCCAAGTGTTATACATTATTGAATACAGAAAAAAATGCTCTACAAATTGGCGTTAAAATCAGATATAGCGTCCATAAGAAGAAAAATTGACCTGATGATGGTTTTAAAAAAACGAAACGTCGCACGGAAGATATAATTGGGGATTCTGATTCCTTGCAAAAAGTGGCCATGAAAAAGTTTTAACAGAAATGAAATTCGACATCAAATGAAAAAGTTACGGGCAAAAAACAAAAATCCACTTTTTTACTTTTTTCCCTATATCTCAAAAACTAAAAGAGCTAGATAAGTTCTGTTTGCGTCAAATTATTAAGCACCTGAATATACAACTTTGCCCTAATTTAACTGAAGTCGTAACTCTTACTGTTTACGAGATCCCCATAGTGGCCCTCGAAAAACGAAAACCCTGTATATGGCCGTCCTCTGAATTTAAATTAATGTTAAAATTAATAATTTTACAGCTATACCGGAAGCAGTCGGTTTGAAGAAAAAAGGCGACTTTACAAGCGGCCATGAACAAATCCAGATAAAATCTCAGCTTGAAGGCGATATAGCAGAAAAACCGGCGGAACACTTCAAACGGGGTAAATTTAACACATTTTTTCCTTAGAGAATTAATAAAGTACACAAATGTTGTTATTCATAAACTTTTTTTTTTCAGAGAGCAAATTGTCCCCGGATGCCGCACCATTTGTACCGATCAGCCAATTGGATAAAATGAAAATTAATCCTAAAAAAAAAACCACCTTGGGCCATTTTGCACAAAACATCGACTTTGAAAATATTACATCCAGGAAATCATTGACTCCCACGAACGAATCGGCTGATATCGGCAAGTTTTAAGCAAATAAAAACTTTTATTTTGAGTGTATTTAATGAATCTTGAGCTAAACTGTAAATGATTGTTTTCAGTGAGTCATTTGTCGGTCGACGCTAAACCATTTAAGCCGTTTACCGAGGCAATCATAAAACAAATTGACGAGAAGAGAGAGGAAGACGTTATTGCCTTAAGAGAAGCAGAAGACGGCCAGAATTATAAGACTGATTTAATCGAATATTATCTGAACACCGAGGTGCAAGATCACACTGCTGATCTAACAAGATGGGGCCCAGTGTTTGACCTAAAACCAGAATTTTTATTGGAGGTAAGTTTGTTTGTTACAGCAGAACATCATTATCTGATTTAATTAGGACGGTGGATGATTCGGTTAATTAAATAGTTTATATATAATCAATCATGCATGAGAATTGAATTGAAAGTGTAAAAAGGGAACTTATTTTTCGTCGACAATTCTCTCTACTGAAATATTTAATGGTCTAAAACAAATTTCTTAATAACTTATTCTTTACCTTAAATATTTTTAATTTTGTTCAAGTTCTCGATTGACCTAGTACAGTATACTTCAAAAATTCATATTTCTTAATAACTTATTCGTAACCATAAATATTTTAAATTTTAGGCTAGTTGCAGATTAACTTGATACAATATACTTCATGAATTCATATTAGACACATAAACACCATATCATTTAATTGTTATTGGATTTTTACTGATACATGTGTTTCGACAGCTCTGATTCAAAACAAATTTTTTAATAACTTAATCGTTACTAGCTATATTTAAATTTTCATTTCCTTTTACGATTGAGTTAGTGCAGTATACTTTATAAATCTATATTTGAGACATAAATATTACATTGTTTAATTTTTATTGGATTTCTACTAATAAATTGTGTTTTGACAGTTCTAGTGTAAAACAACATTTTTAATAATTTAATCGTTACCAGATATGGTTTGATTTTTATTTCCTTTTTCGATTGAGTTAGTGCAATATACTTTATAAATCCATATTTGAGACATAAATATTGCATTGTTTAATTTTTATTGGATTTTTACTAATAAATGTGTTTTGACAGTTCTGGTCCAAAACCAAATCTTTAATAACTTAATCTTAACCCAATTTATTTTAATTTTTATTGAAGTTTACGATTACCTTGGTACTGTATACTGCAGAAATTAATTTTGTTCGTCATTAGAACAATATTGTTCAGTTTTTATTGTAATTCATAATTACAGAACGCAACCCACTTAACACGTTGCGCCTACGTAGTTATGCAGTGTGCTGAACAAAACGCCTACTTTCGTCATTTTTAGACGGCCTGCGTAACTGTTACGTCAAATCAGTTGCATGTCTATGTAGGCGTTTTGTGTCGTGGTTGCCTATCAATAGGCGCAACGTTTAGTGGGTTGCATACTGTACATTACGCCTACATGGTATGCAATTAAGTAAACGTTTTGTCTATGCAGGTTGCCTAAAAATGCCGAAAGTAGGCGCTTTGTTAAGCACATTGCATACCTATTTAGGCGCAAGTAGGTTAAGTGGGTTGCGTTTTGTATTTGAGTAGGCGCCTATTATTAATAAATATAGTAAGTATGTATAGGCTTTTTCAAGCGGATTCCACACTAATTTACTTTTGCTACATAGTAAATAATACAATTTGTGTAAAAATAAAGTTTTCATGTAAACATATTTTACTTTATCCAACAAAGCAGAACATTTATAAGTAAAAAATATATTAACTAGCATATCCCTGGAATAATTGTTTATTCTGAAAGAAATAATTTATTATTCAAGGGTCAATTTTTTTTTGACATTTAATGCTGTTAAACCTAATTATTAAAGAAATTGGTTTTAAACATAAAAAGTTAAACATCAATGAAGTGCTTTGACACTAACATTTTAAAAAAATCATAAAGTGGAGTTTATTGCTTTAGCCTATAAACGACTCAGTTCTATAATTTTTTTAAAAAATCTGACCTAAAGTAACTAAGGAAAAAAGAGGACAAAAATGATCTGAATAAAAAAAGAGAGTGAACAAAAATATCGGGACAAAAAAGAGGACATGTTCTCTTTAAAAGAGATATTCTGGCAACCCTAGGTTACTGTTATTTTTAATTTTGTCTTCCGAGTTTACCCGCGTAGTATTTATAAATTGTCGACGTTTCGGCCAGCTCTCCCTGGCCATTATCAAGAGATATTATGAAAAACTTTAATTGTCTGAATAAAAATAATGTCAGACAGAAACTAATGTCACTTTATGTTAGTCAAGGCTAACTAAATTTGCACCGTCTCTCATTTGACTGCGTGTTACACCTTGGCAAATCCCTTCTCCAGTCCAGGCTGAAAGTGCGTCTGTCGGCTTGCTGACAGGTAGAGGACGTACCTGCCTCTCTCTACAACAGCTGGTCAACACTGGCTGCCAGCACTGTTTTCAGGATAATTTGTTTTAGCATATTCCACATTTGTTCTAGTTCCATAGTTTCCCAGTCTTTTATTGTATTTATCTTTAGTTTCACTTCCTTCCCAGAGCCTTAATAATGTGGGAAAATCATCCAAATTAATTTGCCACGCTAAATTGAAAACAAAAATATTGTCTACAGAACAGTTCATTGGAGTCCTCTGTAAGTTTTTAATTTTGAAAGGGGTTCTCGCTAAAAATTTTGAGAAACACTGGTTTAGATAATAAAAGATCGGATAATTGACAGTTCCGATAATGAACTTCCTGCTGTATTTGTTATCAATGTTGCTTCAAACAAATTTGTTTGGACTTGTAATAATCTGCAACTATAATTTTTCAGATTGTCAGCAAACTGGGTAACGATCTTAGGATAGTCTTTACCGATCAGAACTACAAGTTGTTTTCGTCCCCGCAATATGAAACGATGGAACATGTCATCGAGTTGTATAATTTTCCAAAAGAATTTAGAACTCGCGATTTATTGGATATTTACACATTCCAACCAAGATACATCAAATGGTGTGATGACAACCACGCATTACTGGTTCTAGCATCAGCGGAAGTCGGTGAGTGTCAGAAATAAGCGTGTTCAATTCGTAGTAGTTTAAGTACAAATAACGGCATGTTACAAAATGTTTAATTTTTTCAGCTCAAGAAGCCCTTTCTATTGTGCACAACCTCGTTAAAGCCAGAAATATGGTAAATGCTAGCCCAGTTGCAACAGTCATAGCTTGTAAATGCAAGCTTAATCCAGCTCGTTAAGTTATTTAAGAAGGGACTTTAATTATTATAAGCATAGAGATGTGATACAAATAATTATTTTTTTTGTATTAATGATTTGTTTTGCATTTTCATTTATTTTCGTTACTGTTAAGTAGAATGAGTTGTTTGATAAAATCTTTGTGTTTAGAATGTTCATTTGTTTTCTTTAAAGTGTTTAGTAGAATTTTAAGTTGATTGGTAAAAACTTTGTAAACACAAACTACTATGAGATATGTAAAATATTTACTACATCAATAAAAGGCTAAACACATTTTGGATTTTTATTCCTGTTAGTATGTTTATGATTAAAGCAGGTGATTCCAAAATTGGAGATCAGACAAGTAGTACCTAGAGACAGTGAAGTACGACCAACTTTTTCTCACTCTAGAACCACGTAAATCAAATAAATGCAAATTGTATTCATTTTATTGTTAATGAATTAACGAAAAATATAAATAATAAAATAAAAACATTAAGAAAAATATAAAAATTGCTGTAAAATAAATTTTGGGACAGAATATTCTTTCTCTTCAATATTTGGGGACTATTTCTATTTGGTTTTAATGCGGATAAACGATTGCAGGAAAAATATTTCAAGATAAAGATCAGGTTAAGGTTAGAGTTTTTAATTTAAAACAATTGTGATTTTTTTTAAAAACTATTAAGAAATGGGTATTTTTTATAGTAATTTATATAAATACAAATTAATACAATTTTATATATAATTTTTTATACAGACAAACATGTTTAAAA
Organism: Elmis aenea; assembly: GCA_947652605.1. Classification (NCBI taxonomy): domain Eukaryota; kingdom Metazoa; phylum Arthropoda; class Insecta; order Coleoptera; family Elmidae; genus Elmis; species Elmis aenea. Next base: position 24,479,799 of record OX393584.1, read on the forward strand.
AAATTAAGTTTATCAAAGTTATCATTTTCAAAAAGAGCTCTCAAATTTTCAAAAAATGCAACAAAGGGCTCGCTATAGTATCCCTTTACTTAGAGATCTAGCAAGTGAGAGCCTGGGTTTTGTTACTATATTATCAAAATTAATGTACAAAGCAGACAAAGCTTTTACATAAATGCATGTAATAATTTTAATTTGACTGGTTTTAAAACTAGTTTGTGGATCTCTTAGGAGTCCAGCAACGTATATGGGGAAATTACAAATTACGACAGTGGTTCTGAACCATAGTTTGTGGACCTTTGAGAGTTCAGCAGTTATTGCCAAAATTAATATGAAAAAGTTATAAATAAATTAAAAATTTTGGTTTAAGAAAGTGATTCTGAAACTATAGTTTGTGTGCCAAATTTGGTACAGCAAACTTATCAATTAATTAATATTTTGATTTAAGATAGTGATTCTGAAACTATGGTTTGTGGAACCCTAATGGTCCAGCAAGCCATGTTCAAAATTAATATAATTGCATAGATTATTAATAAATGTAATAATTATGGTTTAAAACAGTCGTCTGTGGATAAGTGTGGGTCCAGCAAATCATGGTCAAAATTAACAATCAATCATTATGAACAAATGTAATAACTTTTTAATAAATATAAAAAAACACTACTTTTATTATTATTATAGTTGTTATGATGAAATCTAAAAAATAACAACTGAAGGATCTACCAAAATATATTTCGTTGTAGGGGTCTTTAGCCTCACAAAGTTTCGGATCCACTGATTTTATGATATTTATTAAAAAACACATTAACTTCTTTTAGTCAATTTTTTCTACCCTACATATATTTTTTTAATACAACCAAGGTTGTCAAGTGTTTACTTTTTGAGTGGACAGTCGATTGTTTTGACTTCCGGTGCGCTATTTTAAAAATAAAAATAGTGAACATATAAATTATTGTTATAAATAAATAAAACAACTTAATTTTTTTTTTTTTTAATAAGAAATCTTTATTTAGCTTTTAGCTAATTTTTTTAAAATTAATTTTGTTTAATTAGATAAAGAATGATTCTATAGTTAATATGTGAATTGCCTGTAACAGGGTATTAATCACCATTAGGACACTGTATATTTTATATATTATTTAACATTTTATTTTTAATGTAAACGCCATCCGCTTGTTTACTTTTTTTCAAGAAAGCATCTGGCAACCCTAAATACAACACTTTAACGTTCTTATTTAATGAAAATTACCAATGTTGTTAAATAAAAGCAAAATAAAAGGTGACTCGCTAAAATCTAAATAGATTTTTTTGTCCTAGTAATCTTGAATTTCGATGTTCATAGAGAATCTCAAGAGGTATCGAAAAACGGCCCCCGCTTCCTTGATCTCTGCTTTCGAGAAAAAGTTAGTGGTGAAAACTAAAATCGGTTTTCGTCTTTTGTTTTCGAGTTATCACCAATTCTGGACATGATGAATCGATTTGTTGCGATTTTCATGAAAAAGTTAAAAAATTGTAACCGGTTCTATTTTTAGCCAGATTCTCGCACTGATGATCTATGTAAGATGAAATAGAAACTAGTAACGGTACACAAGTGATAGGAGAATTTTGTCCAAGCAAAATGTTGCCGCGGCCAGTGTCCGTTCATTCACACTAGATTTTTACGCCTCGCTGAATATTTTCCACAAGCATTCATAGAATAAAAATTATTTTAATGTTTAGTTTTGTACTAATGCATTAAGTGCTATCACTATGATTCATGTCATTTAATGACCGTGCATACGTGAGAATCAACAACCAACAAATTGTTAAAGAGTATTACAAGAATAACCGTAGCCGCAGTAACAATATCGTCTACAAACACATCTATTGTGATAATTTCGCAATTATGAACGAGTAAGTTTACACATTTATTAAATAACATATTTTTATTAACCACGATTTACTTGCTGTTTCGTTTAACATTACCAAAAAAGCATAATCGAAAGTAGAACAAGTTAATTGAATAAATAAAGAAGCAAATTGAAGTTAATATAATAATACAAACGACTTTTCAGTATTTTTATAGATTAATAACAATTACATTTTAAGTAACCGTGCGCACATTAACTTACAAATATTTAAAATAATTCTACAATAAATATAATTTCGTAATTAAATAGTAATTTAAAGTTTTTTATCGACTACGAAGCTGTATTATTTTTTACAGTATTAAATCGTTGCAAATGTTAGTGATTGTCCAGTATCTTATGTAACAATTTTTTTTTATGCTTGTCTTTTTCCTTGACGCAATACTATAAATTGTCCATAATTGTGCATTTTAATTCATAGAAGATAGCAGGTTTATTAATTACATTCACGTGCAACAAAATACTGTTGTTTCAAATTATTAAATTTGTTGTGGACAGAATGTTTTACGGGGTATCTCAGTTACCGCAACAGAGCGAAAATCTGATTTCGGTCTATTGGGCCATTTTTTTGAGAAAAGAACGCCTATGCAATCAGATTTTTTCATTAGGATTGCATTTTGGCACTACAAACGAAAAATTAAATTTCACCCTTTTTGGAAATTTGCTATAACTTCTTTATCTATTAAATTAGAACAAAATGTTATGCAGATTTTTTTATACAGATTTTTATGCTTAATTTAAAAACAAAATTAAATTTATTTTAACTACCTTGACTTTCGGGATATGGAGTAAACTTACACTTTTTTAAATAGAAACCCTAGTTAACCATGATTTTATGTGGAAGAGTATTGTTTTGGCTTTTCAAAAATATATAGTTTTATATATTTGTTGCAAAAAATAACCGAGATATGGCCAATTTTGTAAAAATTTGATCATCGAAGTTTGCCAAGTTGCCATGATTTCGTAAACCGGTGATGTTTGCAAATTGATTCTATTAATTGAAATTTCTGTCTGGTCATTACAGTCAAATGAGGATAACTCTCACTGAACATACGGCAAGTTATTTCAATAATCTTGTGAAATTCTCCAAGAAAATAAAATAAGTCCAAATTGTTCGTGTTTGAATACTCTTGATAAGCCATTTTCATGGATACTTCAGGCAAACGCTATGAAAGTGGTTGACAGTTATTATTATTGGCTTTTGTTGTCATTCCAAAGCCTACTATTTAAAAATGTTGTAATTTTTCTCAACTTTATCAAAAATTCTTAATAACTCGAAAATTATTGCAGATAGGTATAGGAAACGCTAATAGAGATTGATGCATTATTAAATAAAAAATAATAATTTGACATTGTATTTTAAATAAACGAGTTTTACTGGTCTGAAGTTGCATTAAAAGGAAAATAAATTTTGGACACCCTGTAAGTAATGCATCGATTGGAAAAATTCTAGTATGAACTCCAAGGTTGCTTCTATGCATAGTCTTTTTTCTTTGTATCTTTTTAAGTCCCCGTCTAAATCAATCAGCCGGTATAACATTTTGTCCTAATTTAATAAATAAAGAAGTTATAGCAAATGTTCAGAAATGATGAAACTTCATTTTTCGTCTGTAGTGCCAAAATGCAATCCGATAGAAAACATTTGATTAGACAAGCATTATTTTCTCAAAAAAATGGCCCAAGAGACCGGTCAGATTTTCGCTATCTATTGCGGTAAGCGAGATACCCCGTAAAACATTCGAATTTGGTCCACCCTGTACAAATAGATTATAAACATAAAATTTTTATTGTATGTGCACATTTAAACCAAACACTATTGCTTTAATTCTCAAATTTTTTTATTTGGAAACAGCAAAACCTGATTGGTTGACTCGACGCTTTGTTTGACACAATTTAAATATTTTCAATGCTTGAAAGACCAGAAAATTTTACTACATGAAAATTTTTGAAAGTAATTCCAAAAAAAAAAATTATCAAAAATTAAATACTGCATTAAAGTGACATAAATTTGCAAAGATGCCTTAACAAGTTCGTGTGTGCATAGGGGAACCGTCAGTTACCGTTTAAATTATGAACTTTTATTAAGAAATACTTTTGTGTAATGCCCTAAACATCGAATAATCTGATTTGGTTGTCCGATTCTTTGTACTTTTCAATTGGTATTTATGAATTAAAAGGTGCATTTTTTTTTTAGCCTAACCAGCTTAATATTCTACATTCAAAACGAAGAACACTTAGGTAAATTCACAGTTCTGTAACTAAACGATGAATAATTTCACCTTTTTGTTTAGTAAATGTATCAGATGTTGCGCCAAATATGACTTTGAATAAGTATTTGCGAGAGAAATCGCATCTAATGGGTACAAAAAATATGTGCCAGGAAGGAGGATGTGGGGCCTGTATTGTTGCAGCTACTGTAACCGATCCAGTCACATTACGAGAAGTTACTTTTGCAGTTAATTCCGTAAGAATACGCTAAATTAATATTAAATTTGGATAAAATATCGACTATGAACCTATTTATTGTACAGTGTCCCGATTTGGTGTTCGCACCCCTGTAAGTACAAAACCATTTAACTTAAGATAAAGAAAATTGGTAGGCTCAGAGCCGGTCATAGGGTGTGCGGAGCTGAGTGCGAAACCACATTAGGGCCGAAAAAAATAAACTTTTATTTAAACACACATGTGTTTTCAAATCAAAAATATCGCCAACGCGGAGTCGTGTGCGGCGCACACTCTGCACTCTCCTTTCGCCGGCTCTGGTTAGACTTGCATTATCAACAATTTAACTTTTGACATCACTGCGACATGTTTTTATGCATTTGTTTTTCTATAATGCAGCCATTTTTAATGTTTTTCAAATTGCACCATACAGAACCGGTCAAGTGGGAAAGTGCAATACACCCTGGCCTTCGGCTTAGGGGGCCCCAAAATGACCTGTAGATTGTGATGTGTGATTTTGTAAATTTTGTACCACCGAAAAACAAATATTTATCGGGTGCAGCTGTATTCAAAATTGCTTCCTATTTCCAAAAATGTAGATATATACATGGTGTTCCATTTGAATTGAAATAACAAAGTTGGGGTCATTTCCGGCGAAACCGGAAGTGAAACAATAGTGTACATATGTTCAAATAATCGGGTTTTTTACACATATCATTTGCCTAAAATTTCATTTAATTAAATAAAAACCAAAGAAAAAAGGGGGTATCCAGAACTCAGTTACATGCGAATAGGGTTTTATATGTTATTATGATTTAGGTCCAATGGATTACAAACTATACTGATATTCAAAAGATGTTTCAAGTAAAAAGAGTTTATTTACCAAATATCTTTTTAATTATGCAATAAAAACTGGATGGTTGTATTTAAGTATTTACTTTCGGATTTGGCCGATTCCTGTTTATTCACGAAAACCGCTATGGCGTCAGTCAATTCTGCATATAAACTTTTGTCGTAATTTTTTCCCCCCCATCGTTGTAAGACGTCCCATTTTCGAATAAAAGTGCAGGTACGGGGGGTGTGAAACACCCTGTATAAATCCGAAATATTGGATATAGGAATAACTGTGATTTGTTTAACCCTAATTTATTACAATTTTTTATTATTACTGTATATATTTCATAATTCAAATTTTTTTAATCCAATATAAAAATGTTCCATTTGAAATATTTATAGGGGGCCCCTAAAAAGTTTCTGCACCCGGGCCCCGCAACATATACTAACTGCCCTGGCACCATAGGTCATGTGAAGCATCATTTTAAAGAGAATTTCATTCTTAAAGCAGCAGTTTAAAAATGTTAATGTGTTACGGCGGAGAAGTTTTGAAAAAACTTTTTAAAGGTAGTCTAAAGCTCTAGAAACTTAAACATTGCATTTTACCTATGTAGTCGTCTAATGATATTTTACAGTTTTTTTTTAAACTTTCCCTATGTAACAAACATTTTTTAACTGCTTAAGAATGAAATTCTTTTCAAATGATGCCCCGCGCTTGACCCATGGTGCTACTTGAAAAAATTAAAAATTGTGGCACAACAGAAAAACGAGTGAATAAATATATGTCGCAATGTCGCAGTGGTGCTAAAAGATGTTAAATTGTTTTTAATATAAGTTTGCTAATTGTCATTATCTTAAGTTAAATGGTTTAGTACTTATACAGCGTGTCCAGAGTTCGAGGTTCAACCTGGGTAACTTTTAAACCGTAATAGATACAAGGTCGGTCAAATGGGACAAAAGTTATCCACTTCATAGAGCAATACAGCGATTATTTTGTTTTGAAAAAAAAAATCAAGGCTTATTTAATATTGATGAAAAACCAAAAATGTGTCATATCTTTACATGAATTTATCTCAGTTGCTATGAGATATAGCAAAAAAAGTATTCAATAAAAGTGGTAGATATTTTTGATCGCCATGAAATGGCGGCAATTATTTTTTTTAATATTGCATATTTTACGAGATACAGAAACTTGCATTTTTTAAAATGCAAACCATAGCTGATTTTAGTGTAATTCGAGAGCTTATTTTTTTCTCCTTTCAATCAGGGATGGAAAACATAACGTAACGATACCCGATAACGTTATAATAACGATTCAACTATAATTTTTTATACAATAACGTAACGATATTTTTATAACGTTATAATAACCGATAACGTTTCGTTAAAAGTTATTATGTATCGTTATTTTCAGAAAATATAATATTTTGTTTGTATTTTAGAAATTAAAATGAAAATAAAATATCTTAACCTCAACGTAATTTTGTAGGTACTATTTTTTAAATTTACATTTACAGATCCCAAAAATAATTTCAGAGTTACAAATAAAAATTATTTTTATACAGCATGTTTCTTAAATAATGCGAAAAAATTCGGGAGGTGATACTTAATCGAAAATTAAGATAGGTCTTTCATATATTTTTCTTCTTTAGGGTCTCCTTTCGGAGTTACACCCCCCTAAAGGGGATCGGTAATTGGGTTTTTATTTTATTTCCCAAATTTGGATAAATGTGGGAGATTTATGCTTATAAAAAGGTTTCCCATAGTAATATTTTTAATCATCTCCCACCTTCACAGGGGGCAAGTGCAACCCCTGTTGGTTTTTTCATTAGGACTTTATGGTGGGTTGAAATCTAGCAATTTTAAATTTTCTTCAAAAACTTGATTTATTTAGAATTTTTTTTTATTCTTTAATTGTTCTCGTTAAACCTACAGTTTTTGAGTAAAAAATTATATGAAAGAACATGAACCATCAAACATTCCAATATAAAACGATATTGGATAGAAGTGACGGGTGTAATTCATTTTGACGCTAAAACGCCCGTCAATTTTACCCAATATGAACATAAACATCATATTCACTCATTTAATTTTTTACTCAAAACTGCAAGATTTACGAGAAAAACTAAAGAATAAAAAAAGGTTCTAAATAAATCAAACTAACAAAAAAAAATTTTTGCAAAATTTCAACTCACCAAAAAGTTCTGATTAAAAAACCAACAGGGGTCGCACTTATCAGCCCCCTATGAAGGTGGAAGATGATTAAAAATAATACTATGGGAAACCTTTTAATAAGTATAAAACATCTACCAAATATCATTCTCCTACATTTATCTAAATTTGAGAAATAAAATAAAAACCTAATTTTATCGCTCCCCTTTAGGGGGGTGTAACTCCGAAAGGAGACGTCTAAGAAAAAATTGTTATATAAAAGACCCCACTTTATTTTCAATAAGAATCACCTTCCGAATTTTTTCGCATTATTTAGGAAACACCCTGTATAACATAATGTATGTAACGTTATATAACGTTATATAACATAACAATTCATTTTTTTAACGTTATTTATAACGTTATGTAACGAAAACAAATAATAAATAACGTTATACAATAACGTAACGATTTAAAACGTTATTCCATCCCTGCTTTCAATGATGTGCCACATTTTTAAATTTGACGGCTCCAATATTAAAAAACGATTTTGATGGAAAAAAGTTAAGCAAACCATGAATTATTAACGTCGGGTTTCATCTATTAGCTGACACATTTTTGGTTTTTCATTAATATTAAATAGGCCTTGAATTTTTATTCAAAAACAAAAGCATCGCTGTATTGCACTATGTCCCATTTGACCGACCTTGTATCCATTACGGTTTAAAAGTTACCCATGGTGAGCCTCGAATTCTGGACACACTGTATAGGGTGTTGCTTGTTGCATGACCAAACGGCCAAACTTAAGGAGCATGTTCCTTGAGTCAATTTAAGCAAAAAATGTTGTATAAACCATAGTCCAAAACTCAGTTATCGAGTTATAGATCTTAAAAAATTATTAAACAAAGGGTCAATTTTAACATAAAAAAGTATAAAATACCGCTTTTATCTTATAAAATATTGATTTAACAACATTTTTTTTTTTATAAAAGATGCATCGCAATCTTTTTTGTGTTTTATGGTGTACCTACTCGATTTTGTTTTATTTGTTACGGTTTATTTGCTACGGCAACCAACCTAGTTATTTTAAATAGAATGGCCTGTATATCATTACATTTTTGGATTCCTCTTTAAATGTACTTTATAAAATGTGAAAGGTCGTATAGGTCCAAAAGCAACCGTTTTCCAGTAATTAATTTTTTTCTCGAAAACTTCGAGCAATGTAGCAGTTTCAAAAATGAATTATTTAAGAATTCAACGAATTCGATCAAAAGTAACAAATGTCCTGTATTAAATTTCAAAATTTTAAATAACACAAATCACCACACATTTCTTAAATATTGGAAATTTTTGAAATTATTACATCGCTCAACATTTTCAAAAACAACAAACCCGAAAAACGCTAGTTTTAGGCCTATATGACCTTTCACATTTTATAAAGAACATTTAAAGAGGAATCCAAAAATGTAATAATATACAGGGTGTTCCATTTAAAATAACTAGGTTGGTTGCCATAGCAAATAAATCGTAAAAAACAAAACAAAAATCGAGTATACAATAGAGCGCCAAAAAATAGCGTTGCATCTTTTATACAAAACACTTTATTGTTTAATCAATACTTTAGAAGATAAAAGCGGTATTTCATACTTTTTTTATGTTAAAATTGACCTTTTTTTATAAACTTTAAAGGTCTATAATTCGATAACCATCGAATTTTGAACTATGGTTTAAACAAAATTTTTTGCTTAAATTGACTCAAGAAACATGCCCCTTCTATTTGGCCGTTTGATCATGCAACACCCTGTATACAATTCTGGGATACCCTGTAAATTATATTTTTTAATTTTAATCTAATGAGATGAATGAGACTAATATTTGTTATTTAGGGCAGTGTTTTTTAAACTGTGGGTGGCGACCCAAAAGTGGGTCGCGAGAATTTTATTTTGGGTCACAAACCATATTGAAAATAATAAAGTTTTTATTTATTTAGCCAGACCGAAAATTAATATTTTATTTATTTTAAAGGTAATTTTTTGTAAAACGATCTTGAGTTTTAGTTGATAAATAAATTTAATAGCAAATTCAATATGTGTTTTTTTATAATTATAAAAATAATAAAGGTTATGAATGGTTAATATGATTTTAAACAGGGACCCAACTCGCAAAAAATACCGGTCCAGTGCCGATTACCGGTTCGATAAATTTTAACTTTTCGATTTACGTTCCGAACCACCGGTTTATATTTTATAATGGTTCGGCGCCAACTGTTCAGTTTCGGTTCCAGTTTAATGCCTTTTTTGTCTTTGATAGAAAATTTTAAAAAGTATACACTGTGTTTGAGATTTTTGGTCGAATAAAATCAAAATTATGAAAATAAAAAATATACAATGTCATTATGAAATATAATTGATCCAAATTGAACCAATTATAGCGATTTGAACCGGTTTGCACCAGTCGGTTCGGTTCGATTTTTTGGTTTTTTTAACTCGAAAGCTCAGTTCCGGTTCATGGTTCATGAAAAATGTACCAGTTCGTTAGGTTTTTGTTCCAGTTCCGGTTCGGTTCGTGTCCAAGGTTATGAATGGTTATAAATGGTTAATATTATAATTTTAAAGTATCAAAATTTTGTTGGGTCGCGACAATTTTTTGGATGGGAAAGTGGGTCGCGAAGAAAAAAGTTTAAGAAACACTGGTTTAGGGGATACTTAACGCGTCTATGAAATTTTAAGGCAATTACTTTAAATATTTTCGATTTTTCCCGAAATGAGTGTCAAGACTTTTAGTCAACCCTTTTCCATTTTCTAAAAACAGCATTCACATATTTTATGCCTCACTCTCTGACTCAGATCAATTATCAAATATCTGCATAATATGTATATGGTATTTTTTAGTGTTTAATTCCAATCTATTCTTGTTATGGATGGAAAATTCACACAATTGAAGGGTTGCGAGATAGCAAAAACGATCTTCATCCTATACAGAAAGCTTTAGTACGTTTTAATGGTACGCAATGTGGTTTTTGCACATCTGGAATGATCATGAATATGTACCCTTTATACAACTCAGAGAATCTGACGATGCAAAAAATCGAAAATTCATTTGGTGGTAATATTTGCCGATGCACTGGTTATAGGCCAATCCTTGCCGCTTTCAAATCGCTGGCGATTGATGCTACTTCAGATCTCACAGACATTGAAGATTTAAAAATTTGTAAACATTTGCAGCCCGACTGTGATAAAATATGTACTGTATCCTGTAAAAACTTTGAACGATCCGTAAGCTTTAGTTTTGGAAACACAAAGTGGTTAAAACCTTTTACGATAAATGAAATTTTGGATATTTTTAATACGTACCCAAACGCTACGTACATGCTTGTTGGTGGTAATACAGCAACAGGTACATGCAATTTCTTTTGATTGAATTGTTTGTAACTTTTTCCTCCTTAGGTGTTTACAGAAGATCAAAAAATTTCGATTTGTACATCGATATTAAATCTGTAAAGAATCTTTTGGACTACAAAGTCGTTGGTGATAATTTAGTGATTGGTGCCAATATGTCATTAACAAATACTATAAATCTGTTTTATAAAATTGCAGAAGCATATAATAACTTTTATTATTTGAAGAAACTTGCTGATCATATAGATTTGATAGCCAACGTTCCAGTAAGAAATGTAAGTTGTACATAAACTTGTCCGACGATCTGTATAAATCTAAAATGTTACTTTATACAGGGTGTCCACCTAGTGCAGGGATGGCAAATAGGTGGCACGCGTGCCAAACTTGGCACGCGAGATATTTTCGACGGCACCCTAAAGAATTCTATGAATAATTTTTTTTTAAATTTTAATTTTTTTCGAAAAGTTTTATTAATTTTTAATTAGTATGCTAATTATCTACAAGCTACAACTACATGTTATTTAAATATCAAAAAAATAAAAATACCAGAAAATAACAACTTCTTCTTATATCGATACAATAATTTGTTCATTACTATATCTTCATATAAAATACCAACTGTAGCGATGCACGGAACTTTTGATTGCATATAGTAGCGTAGCAAGATGGGGGGGGGCGGTCCGCCTCGGGCGGCACTTTTTTTGGGGCAGCACTTTTAGTCTACCCAAATGGGGTAAAAATGAAAATCTCGGCGTAATGAAGGATCAGTAGATATAATAATCAGTTCCCGCACTAGCGCTATAAAAATTAATTTTAGAAAAAGGAATTCTTACCGATGTTAGAGGATAAAACGGGCAACTTGACCTTGCTTCACTGAAAACCCGCTCCCTTGTAACGACAGAAATTCCAAGTTTCTAATAAAATTTACGATACGGTACCAGCCATTCAATAAAATTTCAAACAATTCATTTATTTTAGGCATTAAATTCCATGCAGTTTTAAACTCTATTGTAACAGGGACTTTTCGCCCTTATTAAAAATAATTTCGTGGGAGTGGGGGCGATCTGATTTTTTAAAAAATCAGAAAAGGTTCTACTGTAAAACTGTAGTTTTGGAAGATGATAAAGTATTCTCCATTATCTAACTTGCTTTAAAACACGTTTGAACGTCTAAAATTTAAAAAAAAAATCGCCTGCGGCGCAATTTCTTTTACCCCCACTTTTTTGGCAAAAATCAAAAATTAACAACCCTTATTTATAGGGGCGGCAAATTTAGGGACCGCCCCGGCCGGCGCAACCCCTAGCTACGCCACTGATTGCATATGTATTTAGTGACACATAAAATCATGACGTTGGCAATACTGAACGAAATAACTGACAGTTGTTTCTGGTAGGTAGGTAGGGTAGGTTAGGTTAGGTACTGGCACGGGGAAAAATTTGTATTAAATTTTATGTTATTTTGGCACACTGATCAAATCCTATTTGCCATCCCTGACCTAGTGCGTATTTCTTTCATAGCTGCTTTATTATTCAAAATTAAGGTTTGGGACTCAATTTGTTGGATATCGTATACATAATCTAAAATTATTTTCAGCTATACAGAGTGTTTGGTTTCCACGCACCGATGTGCAGCTTTTTAATTTTAAATATAACACCCTGTATATTTTTTATTTTTTAGATTCCAATTTGAATTCTCTTTAAATTTAGGAGGGTTTATGTACATAAAATCAATAGTTTTTGAATTATTTACGTTTGTTTTGAAAATATTGACGGTTACCGATCTTTAACAAAATATTCATATTTAGCGATTTAACAACGTCAGTGTAAAATAATTTGGGTGTTTTGTTAACAATACTCTTATAGTGTCTTCTGAACAATTCAACTTTTTAAATAGTACAGGGTGGTCCAAATTCGATGGGATTGCATGGGTATCTCGCTTAATAGTCAAAATAGAGAAACGGTTAAATTACCAAAAATGTGCAGTTTTTTTGAGACAAACTCAGAACCGTTTTCAAAAATATTCTATCATTTCCGGTTTTCGAGTTATCGAATAAAAAGTGTTTTTTTGTCATATTAATAATGTGTCATATCTCCGTTATTGTTGTAAATATCAAAAATGTTTATTAAGATTATTTTTGGATATTTTTATGTTTAATTTGATTATACCAAAAAAAAATATTTTACGCTCGCCGTTAAAAAGTTATGACACAAACTTACCTTTTTTTAAATGGAAACGATAGTTGGCTATGACCTATTTAAATTCCTCATTTTTTTCTCATTTCAAATATATAAGGGTTGATGTATTTATTTTCAACAATACGCAAGTTATGAAGGTTTTTTAGTTTTTTTTTTAAAGAAAATCATAGTAGGCTGTGAAAACAAAAAATAAACAAGGTGTAAAACCTTATAAAACTCATGTGGTACAAGTTACCAATGTTTTTTAATTTGTTATTGAGATAAATACGAAATTTTTTGAACATAAGATAAACAACAATATCCTACATTACTGCTGATACCGACTATATCGTTGTTTTCTTATTTTCAAATATTTACAATGTTTATCTCCACAACAAATTAAAAAACCTTGGTAACTTGTACCACATGAGTTTTGTAAGGTTTTACACCTGGTTTGGTTTTTGTTTTCATAGCCTACTATGATTTTCTTAGAAAAAAAACCTAAAAAACCTTCATAACTTGCGTATTATTAAAAATAAATACATCGACCCTTATATATTTGGAATGATAAAAAAATGAGGAATTTAAATAGGTCATAGCCAACTATCGTTTCTATTTAAAAAAAGGTAAGTTTGTGTCATAACTTTTTAACGGCGAGCGTAAAAATTTTTTTTTTAGTATAATCAAATTAAACATAAAAATATCCAAAAATAATCTTAATAAATATTTTTGATATTTACAACAATAACGGAGATATGACACATTATTAATATGACAAAAAAACACTTTCTATTCGATAACTCGAAAACCGGAAATGATAGAATATTTTTGAAAACGGTTCTGAGTTTGTCTCAAAAAACTGCACATTTTTGGTAATTTAACCGTTTCTCTATCTTAAATATTATACCGAGATACCCATGCAATCCCATCGAATTTGGACCACCCTGTACACAGTAGTCGATTTTTAAAAATTGAAAACCCGTTTTTTTCACATTTTCGTGTAGATTATTTGATCGTCTTTAAAAAATAATGAGGGTGTATTACGTCTAAAACTAATATTTCTCGAGTTATTGCCGTTTTCATGATAAATTATGGCTAAAAATACAAAACTTACAAGAATTCAAATAGTACACATCAAAAGATGGAAAAAAAATCACAAAAGTGTATACGACACCAGATCTAAGCGCATTCAGAAATATTAACAAGAGTAAAGGGACCTTATTTTAAGAGTTACAAAAAAAAAAACTTTATGGGGAAAGACCAAAGGTGAAATATGACGTTAAAATTTCCATTTTTATTTTTGAAGTAATTTTAACATCCAAAAAGTCTGCAACAAACGGAAAAGTTTTTTATTATTGGTTTCTAAAATAATTTTATTCTTGAGAAAAGTGTTGTATGGTATAAAACTAATTTTAAGTTAATAAAAGTTCAATAAAACTTCATATTACAATAGATTTTAACGATTTTAGAAATATTTGTAAGGGTAAAGTGCCCTTATTTTAAGAAATTTCAAAAACTTAAAAAAAAAAGTTTTTTAGAATTTAAACATTTTACTTAATATAAAATATCGTTTTCCCTTGATTTTTTTTTAACTCTTAAAATAAGGGCACTTTATTCTTGCTAATATTTGTAAAATTACTAAAGACAAGTGGCGTATGAATTTTTATCGAACCTTAAAATTAGTTTTAGACCATGCATAAACTTTTCTCAAGAATAAAATTTTCCAAGAAATCGATAATAAAAAACTTTTCAATTAGTTGCAAACTGTTTAAATGTTGACACTACCATAAAGTTCAAAAATTAAATTTTAACATCTAATTTCGTATTGGTCATATTTTTGATTTCCAAACAAATTTTTTTACCATAAATTTTTTTTGTAAATCTTAAAATAGGGGCACTTTACTTTTTCGAATATTTTAAAAATCGTTAAAATCTAGTGCCATACAATTTTTTTTTCATCTTAATATTAGTTTCAGGGCAAGGTCATCAACTTTTATAAAGAATAGAATTTTCTAAAAAATCGATAATAAAAAAACTTTTGCACACTTTTTGAATAAGGCTGTAGATCTGTTGACCCTTAAATTAAAAATTATTTTGAAAATCTACAGAGTAAATCTACCGGAATGCGTCTAACAAGAACATTCTTGAAGAGAGTTTATTTCACCCCGATCTACAGTGTGTCCAAAAGGTATGGAATATGCTATATATCTCAGTAAATATCCACTTTAGGAGAAAATGTTTTAAGTAAAAGTTGTTTGGTACTTAGTTTTTCACCATAAGACAAAATTAAATTTTTTTTTTTGAACAACAAAAGCGCAATGAAAAACAATTGTTTTTTTTTTAATGGCAAGGTACCCCTATAGTATACTCATTTGATAGATAATTTTTTTTCTTTTCAATGACGCAAAACTTTAGTACCCTTACTTAAGCAATTTTTTGAGAAAAAAGCAAAAATTATTTTAATTGATTAGTATTTATTTCTAACAAAAACATAAGAACTAAATTTTTTTGACGAAATCTACAATAAGTGTTCAAACTGTGAACCATTTACAGCTTGGCAATGATAAACTCGGTTTTTAAACCCGTTTATAACATTCCCAACCATTTCAGGTATAATTTCTCTAATACGATCTTTTAAATTTTCGATATTCTCCGGCCTCTTAGCATAAACTTAATTTTTAAGGTGGCCCCATCATTGAAAAGAGAAAAGAATTCTCTATCAAATGAATATAATATAGGGGTATATTGTCATTTAAGAAAATTCAATTGTTTTTCATTGCGCTTTTGTTATTCGAAAAAAATATATTTAAATTTTGTCTTATGGTGGAATACTAAGTACCAAACAACTTTTATTCAAAATATTTTTCCCTAAAGTGGATATTTACTGAGATATATGGCATATTCCATACCTTTTGGACACACTGTATAAGCAGCCAATAGGCAATATTTCCGGCGTATTTTACTAGCGGTTGTTTAAACGGGTGGAAGTAAAACGTGCATTTAATTTTTATGTGACGTGTGACGTTGAATCGTAAAATATAGTTTAATTTAAATCATGATCTTAATTTTAAGAATCAACTGATTTAAATCATGATATAAATCGTGATTTCAATCAACCTTTATTTATTTTCACGATTTCAATTGATTTAAATCAGGCCAACCCTGCCTAGCACTATCTCGTGAAATAAAAACTTTCAGGGTTAGAGTAGGATATATTACGTAGGATATATTATGATTCATTATTTAAATTAAGAGACATTTTTAACATACAGATCGTGAAACAAGCCAATCTGATGTATGTAAAAAAAAACAATACTAAGCTAATATATTCAAATGTTTTCAGACGGGAACTTTAGCTGGAAATTTGAAAATCAGACACGATAACCACGATTTTCCATCTGACATTTTCCTAATTTTAGAAACAGTCGACGCTGTTATTACAATTGGTGATTATGTTCTGTTAACTAACGGAGACATTTTTGAAATTTGTTTTTTTACAGTTGATAAGGATCGCAAAGAAATCGTTTTAACACTCGAGAATTATTTGTCGTTTGATATGAAGCATGCATTGTTGACAACTATAAACATACCTGCTCGCGATCAAACATACAAATTTGAAAGCTATAAGGTGATTATCAAAACAATCCTATCAAAAAGCGCTTAAAAAGTTTTGATTTTGTAGATAATGGCTCGCGCTCAAAATACACACGCTCTCGTCAATGCCGGTTTTTTGGTTAAATTGAATAAACAAAATGTTGTGGAAACGGCAAACTTGGTCTATGGTTCTATCAACCCAACGTTTATTCATGCCACAAACACAGAAAAATACCTCATTGGTAAGGAATTATTCAACAATAACACCCTGCAAGGAGCTTTCAACGAATTAAATAGCGAAATTAAGCCGAATCGTGTTTTACCAGACTCTTCTAAACAATTTAGAAAGCAGTTGGCAATTTCACTGTTCTATAAGGTGAGTACATACTTTAAAAATTATTTAAAAAATTGTATTGGGTTGTTAAAAAAATCCTCTGATAAATGTGAGCTGCTAACACACAAGACACAGACACTTTGTTGTAGTTGGCCTCCAGGTTTAGGGTTTAGAGGGCTAGCATTTTTTTACCTTTTATACTACAGCCATTGGCGTAGGTAGAGGAGGGGGGAGGGGGATCAGAAACCATAAAACATCCTGCTGCTAAAAACCTTTAAAAAAAGCAGTGTGATCTAAAAAAAGGCCCTCGGCTTTTTTTAAGTTTATTAACCCCCCCCCCATTACACAGGAAGTAAATAACACATGCGATTACTAGCCCTACCAACCCCCCCCCCCTCTTATAACTACGCCAATGCACCGACAAACAAATACTTTAAGAATAGAAATTTGGAATGTATTTTAAAACAGTATGTAAAAGGTCTAAGGTCATCTCATAATCAATTTTTCTTGCAGTTTGTATTAAGTATTACACCCGACAGTCAAATATCTCCCAGAAACAAAAGTGGTGGGCCAAAATTTATTCGTCCAGTGTCAACAGCAGTCCAAGATTACGCTACCAATAAATCGCTTTATCCTTTAACACAACCAATACCAAAAATAGAAGCTATTGCTCAAACAACAGGTACCATAAATACTGGCCAATTCGAACTTTAACTTTAAATTAGATACAGGGTGTCACAGTTATCGGCGCACAATTTGAAGTGGTGATAGAGGACGTTTTTCTAAAAAAAAAATTCAAGTAAAACTTTTTCCTAAAATCAAATGCTAAGCAGATATCAACACGTACTTGATTTTTTTACACTTCTGCATTTAAAAGACTCTGTAGCCGAAAATATCAATTTTATCGTAAAATACCTTCAAGCTTTTTAATAGAGCATAAAATTCTCTACAAAATTAGTTTCAATTGTTTTTTGTCTATAGGCGATGGTTTAAAAATTATAAGGCAGTTTTTACAAAAAAATGTTGAAAATTTAAAAACTTTAATTGTTTCTTAGACTTTGCAACCGCTGCGCTGTATCTTTAAAACGAAAAGTTGTACAAAATTAACCGGACCGCCTATTCCGGATAACAAATTTTATGAGCTAAATTTTTGGTCCAGCAAAAGTTTTCAGAAAATCTAACCGTAATTTTGTTTTAATATGCGTCTATGTTTTTAAAAATTTGCAAATCAACATTATTGCTTACACATTTCAGGTAAAGCTCAGTATATAAATGATATTCCTGATCAACCAGGGCAACTATATGCTGCGTTCGTTCTTGCTAAAGTTGTCCCTCATTCCAAAATAATCAAAATCGACAAATCTCAAGCTATGGTGAGTTACGTGATTTCTTAAGACAAACGATTTTAAGAGGTAGCTTTCAGAAATTAAATGGTGTTATAGCTTACTTTGACAAAAACGATATACCCGGAAAAAATTCTTTTACTCCAAAAGAAACAAATTGGTTAATAGAAGAAGAAATTTTTTGCAGTGGAGTGGTGCAGTATTATTTTCAACCGATTGGGGTAATTGTAGCTAACTCACAAGAAACGGCTGAAGAAGCCGCAGAATTAGTTAATATAACTTATACACCTGGCAATACAAAACCCTTGTTCACCATTCGTCAAATTATCGCAGAAGGAGCACAGGACAAAATTACTCTAGAAAAATCTGTAAAAGCAAAATCCAAAGGTAATTTTAAATACTTTTGTTGAGCAACTTTTTTATTTAAAATTTTCAGGAAATGATGTGAAACGTATTATAAAAGGTTCGAATTACTTAAATGATTCATTTTAAATAAATACGTTTACAGGGTGTCCCAGATTACATTTCCAGCATGGGGATCTCGCTTATTATAGGAGACAGAGGGTTGTTTAAATTAGATAAATCATTCCTTAGTATGAGAGAAGTCACAATCAATTTTTAAAAGTACAAAATTGCTCGTGCTTCAGAAGTTGTAGCAAAAAATATGAAAATGTTGAATTTCTTTTTTTTTCTCATAACTTTTTTGTCTTAATCGTTAAATCAATTTTATTTGTACCTTTTGAAAGTACTTTTTTTATGTAAAATGTAACTATTATCTTAGATTTTTTATCACGTTCTACATAAAAAAGTACTTCCAGAAGGTACAAATAAAATTAATTTAATGATTAAGACAAAAAAGTAATGAGAGAAAAAAGAAATTCAAGTTTATCATATTTTTTGCTATAACATCTGAAGCCCAAGCAATTTTGTACTTTTAAAAATTGATTGTGGCTCCTCTCATACTAAGGAATAATTCATCTAATTTAAACAAACCTGTATCACTTATAATAAGCGAGATCCCCATGCTGGAAATGTAATCTGGGATACCCTGTATAGGGGTAGTTAATAAAAACACTTATGTTATTTGTGAGTATAATCTCTTCTTGATGAATATGTAGACTAGTTTTGAAAATTTCTTTTACCGATGAAGAGACGAGAGTATCGAAACTAATCTAAGTATTCTTTAAGAGTTCACAAAAAGTACAAGTGATTTTTTGATTAAACTTATACATTTTTAAATATTATAAAAGGGTCATTTGATATTTTTGGACAATATCACTATCACATGGAAACACAATGTTGCTTAGTAATTCCAACAGAAGATGGTTTAGATATGTACCCATCCACACAAAATATGGATTTATGTCAAACTGCCTCAGCTACTGCATTAAATATTCCCGTTAACAAGTAAGCACATACTAGCGTATTATTGGATGCTTTGATAAAAATGTTCGAATGATATAGAAAGAGCATTTTAGACTGCATTCATTTATTGCATACATTTTTAAGATTTTGATATTCTTTCTTAAAGTTAAGCAAATCTGTACTGTTTTGCAAACATCTTTCAATTTATAATAGTAGTAATATTTAAATAGAATGTTCAACGAATCAAATAGCAATATTTCAGTTTCAAAATTATTTGTCATTTGATATTCCAGAATAAACGTTAGTGTACGTCGGTTGGGTGGTGCATTTGGTGCAAAAATTACTAGAAACAGTTTGATTTCATGTGCTGCAGCAATAGCTGCTTACAAACTACAAAAACCTGTCAAGTTATCGTTGCCGTTCACAACGAATATGAACGTTATTGGTAAAAGATTTCCATGCTCGGCCGATTATGAAGTTGGGGTAGATGATGAGGGTGTTATTCAATATTTAAACCACGTATTTTATTCGGATTGTGGTGCTGGCGGAAACGAACCAGTCTGTGAAGAATGCACAAAAATGTTTATGTCCGCTTATAAAACAGACACATGGAGTATAAATGCTTACAACACTAAAAGTGATACACCTGCGAATGCTTGGTGCAGATCTCCTGGTAAGTTTTTTTCCAAATACAAATCGTTTAAAACACCTTTTACATGATAAAATAGTAAAATTAATTAATGGCTCCGATGGAAGAACACAGGATTGTGGTTCGAATTTGTTTGAACTACAAGAACTGAATCGGCACCATTTGTTCCCCCCCCCAATTTTTATACAGGGTGACTTGTGGGAAACGGACGTTTTTTGAATGAACAGAACTCGGATGATTTTCAAGTTTTTTTTGTTTTTTTTGCAAAGTGAAGAATAACATCTGCCATTTGCTATAACAAAGTCAAGTATCCTCTTGAACGAAAAGCATATACTGCAAACGCATCCATGGAAGTTGTTAGAAACACGTTCCCTGGCCGCGTCATTTCGCGTTTCGGTGACTTGCCGTGGCCCCCAAGATCACCAGACTTATCTTTCTGCGACTTTTTCTTTTGGGAGCACTTAAAAGAACGTATTTTTGCCCACAAACCGCGTACACTAAGGGAGTTGAAAGATGCCAGTACAGAAGAGACGCATTTAATTGACGCACAGCTGCTAAACCGAGTCATAAATGACTTGAAACTTGCATTCAGGAGGGTCGCCGCCACCTGATGGATATAATTTTCCATAACTAAATAATTATGGTAAATCAAATAGCATATGTTGTTTCTCAATTTGTAATAAATAAGTTTGCTTTTTCTTGAAAACCAACCGAGTTCTGTTCGTTCATTTGTAAACTTGATTTTAAAAAACAACTATTCGTTTAAGAGGATACTTGACTTTGTTATAGCAAATGGCAGATGTTATTCTTCACTTTGCAAAAAAAATAAAAAAATTGAAAATCAACCGAGTTCTGTTCATTCAAAAAACGTCCGTTTCCCACAAGTCACCCTGTATATACAGGGTTGCGCAAAAGTATGAAAACAGGCAAATATCTAGAATAATATTGTAGATATAACAATGAATGTTGTATCTGAGCGTTATGGTATTTTCCGGACTCGACGAAAATATTAAGGTTGCAATACGACTTCCGGTTCAACCGGAAACGGACTCAAGCTTTAAAATTTTAAATAGAACACCCTGTATATTTTTACATTTTTGGATTTCTCTTAAAATTTACTTTAAAAATTGTGTGAGGTTATATGGGTCTAAAGTCAACCGTTTTAGTAAAATTTTGAGTGATACAGCACTTTATTTTTTTTAACATTTAATTTATTTAAAAAGGCAGAAAAATATCGTTTAAAAATTAGATTGGCAATAGATTAAATAATACTTAGCGCTAGCTACTTTTTCAAATTATTATACAGGGTGTTTTTTACGTTTGGTCAAACTATTGAAACTTTAAACATCGATAACTCATTTATCTTAAATACGACACACTATTTGTTTTTACATAGTCTTGTAGAAAATTTGATTGTCTTTCAAAAACATTAACCATGTTTTATACTTAAAACTAATATTCTACGAGATATCGCTATTTTATTGTAAATTAATAGGGCAACGTAATATTTTCGAGTAAGCTATGAAGGTAGACAGCGGTAATTTTGAAACAATTGAAAGATAAAAACAAGAAAGTTGTAATATTATCTTCTCCTTTTCGAAATTTTTTATAATGTAGATGTAATTTTACCAATCTTACGTTTATATCGAGAAAATCATAAATTATTATAAGTTTCTTGTTTTTATCTTTCAATTGTTTCAAAAAAATTACGTTGCCCTATTAATTTACAATAATATCGGGATATTTCGAAAAATATCTGTTTTAAGTATAAAACATGTTTTTGAAAGACAATCAAATTTCTACAAGACTATGTAAAAACAAATAGTTTGTTGTATTTAAGAAAAATAAATTATCGATGTTTAAAGTTTCACAAGTTTGACCAAACGTAAAAAACACCCTGTATAACAGTTTTTAAAATGTAGCTAGCGCAACTTGTTAATTAATCTATTTTTAATCTAATTTTTAAACGAAATTCTACTGTCTTTTGAAATAACTTTCATGTTTAAAAAAAATATTGAAAGTGCTGTATCGCTCAAAATTGTCATAAAAATGTAAATTTTACGAAATCGGTTGACTTTAGTCCCATATAACCTTATACATTTTTTTAAAGTAACTTTTAAGAAGAATCCAAAAATGTAAAAATGTACAGGGTGTTCTATTTAAAATTTCAGAGTTTGAGTCAGTTTCCAGTTGAACCGGAAGTCGTAATGCAACTTTAATATTTTCTTCGAATCCGAAAAATATCATAACGCTCAGTTACAAAATTTTATTGTTATCGAGAGTAAATGAAGTGTGGTACTCTTAATAAAAATACAAGTTATTGGTATCGATGGATTCGTTAGAAGATGGTCCATTTAAATAACCGCTTGTGCCACCATAGTTCCATTTAAAATAGTTCCTTTTTGTCAAAAAACAGATTTCGCAACCTTCAAAGCAAATTAAAGTAACCTAAATGTCATTTAAAATTTACAAAAACGGTTTTGGACAATTGTTGACATATTAAAATTCAATTTATGCAGGTCACGGCATTTAAATAAAAATTAAATTTTGTTTTTACAATTATTTGAGGTTATAAAAATTAACCAAATTAGTGCAGTTGTATCCAAAATCGCTTCCTCTTTCCAAAAATGTAAAAATATACTGGGTGTTCCATTTAAAATATCAAAATTGGGGTCATTTCCGGCGAAACCGGAAGTGAAACAATTGTGTGCATGTGATCCAAAAAACCCGTTTTTTGCACATATCATATGTCTAAAATTTCATTTAACTAAAATGAAAACTAAAGAAAAAAAAAGGGGGTGTACCACACTTCATTTATACCCGGTATGTGTATGTATAGAAAAAAAAGCCTTATTATTACTATTTGAATGCTTTTACACTTTCTGAAATTCCTCTTTTTGAGATCACAACACGCATTTTCAAACAAAGATAATAATTTTCCAGCAACAACCGAAGGATTAGCAATGATAGAAAGTATAATGGAACACATAGCAATTACGTTAAACAAAGATCCCTTAACAATACGTCTCGCAAATTTAAATCAAACAAAACACCCGCAATTATCAAAACACATCGAAGACTTAATAAAATGGGCAGAAATAGATAAACGAAAGCAAATCATCGCAGAATTTAATAAGGTATGCACATGAAGCGAATGTCCAGACAATAACGTTACAATTTTTTACATTAAAACACGTTTTTAGGAAAATCGCTGGATTAAAAAAGGATTATCTATCGTGCCAATGGCGTATCCTTTTTCTATATTTGGTAATTGGAGTGTTATAGTATCAGTTTATCATGGAGATGGAACAGTGTCCATTGCACATGGTGGCATTGAAATGGGACAAGGAATAAACACCAAAGTAATTAGAAAAAACCTTTAGGAATGAGATTTTAAGAAATAAATTTTAGGCTGCCCAGGTTTGCGCATTTTCTTTGGGTATTCCACTGGAGAAAGTCAATGTGAAACCAAGCAATACTTTAGTATCACCCAACTCCGTTGCAACAGGAGGTAGTTTAACAAGCGAAGCCGTTTGTTTTGTACGTAACGTCCCACCGACATTTACATTATATTAAAACGATCCTTAACTCTTCAGGGCATCCTTCAAGCTTGTGATATTCTTAAAAAGCGTATTAAACCTATACAAGATTCGATGGGCGAGGGAACGAAGTGGCCTGATATTATTAAAAAATGCTACTTGGAGTACGTGGACCTATGTGCAACATACATGTAAGTATGGCGTTATTGCGTGAAGAAACTGCCAATGTGCAATAAAATATACAGGGTGATTGAAATTCGAGTTTAAACAGGGGGATCTCGCTTATTATAATAGCTAGAGAATAGGTTTTAATTTGGCAAAGTTGATAAATTGGTGTCATTAATAATCCAAAAAGAAATTAAAAATATCTCAGAGGAGTTATAGACGATTTTCAAAAATCGTAGTTTCCGGTTTTTCCTCATTTTCTCGGATACTGTTTGAGATATTTCCAATTTCTCTTCGGATTATTAATGAGCACCAAATTTAGCAGCTTTGCCAAATTTAAACCTATACTCTACTTATTATGATATGCGAGATTCCCATGTTTAAATTCAAATTGCAAACACTCTGTATATGTCTGCATCAATTTCTTTAAAGGTTTTCTCCGAAGTCGCCAAATGTCAATGGATACATGATCTATGGAGTTTGTGCAACGGAAATACAACTTGATGTACTTACTGGACTC
Source organism: Elmis aenea (assembly GCA_947652605.1). Lineage (NCBI taxonomy): Eukaryota > Metazoa > Arthropoda > Insecta > Coleoptera > Elmidae > Elmis > Elmis aenea. The sequence goes on from OX393584.1 coordinate 24,504,211, forward strand.
CATCAAATATTACGAGTAGATTTGCTGGAAGATACGGGGGATAGTATGAGTCCTGAAATTGACATAGGCCAAGTAGAAGGAGCTTTTGTTATGGGACAAGGGTACTGGACTACTGAAGAACTGGTTTATAACGAAAAAGGAGAACTGCTCACGAACAGAACCTGGAATTACAAAACACCAGGCTTTAAAGATATCCCTATCGATTTTAGGGTCAAATTTCCTAAAAATAATCCAAACCCTGTTGGAGTTCTTAAATCTAAGGGTATTTTTATTAAATAATCTTTACATAATATACCTTATAATTTTGTGTAAAAAGTGCCTCATTAAGGTACTGCATTATTTTGAAGAACACGTTTACACCCACTGATTTAATATGGCAATAATTTTAAAATATATCTGTATAAAAGTGTGACTATGCAAATATTTAATACAAATAAGCTTTATAATCACTTACCATTTTTTCATGAAAAATCTCTTGTGGAAATGCTTTGCCAATTTTGAGACTCTCGTCTCTTTGTCAGTAGCAAAAAATGGCGGAGCATTGCCAAGAGACTCTCGTCAAAAAATATCTATACAGGGATGCGCAAAAGTATGGAAACAGACAAATATTGCAGATATAACAACGAAATTTTGTATCTGAGCGTTATGGTATTTTTCGGATTCGATGAAAATATTAAGGTTGCAATACGACTTTCGGTTCAACCGGAAACGGACTCAAACTTTGAAATTTCAAATAGAACACCCTGTTAATTTTTACATTTTTGGGTTCCTGTTACAATTTACCTTAAAAACTGTATGAGGTTATGTGGGTCTAAAGTCAACTGTTTTAGTAAAATTTACATTTTTATGAACATTTTGAGTGATACAGCACTCTCAATTTTTTTTTACATTTTAGTTATTTAAAAGGGCAATAGAATTTCGTTTGAAAATTAGATTGATCATAGATTTAGTAACACTTTGCGCTAGCTACATTTTTAAATATTATACAGGATGTTTTTTACGCTTGTTCAAACTTGTGAAACTTTAAACATCGATAATTCATTTTTCTTAAATACAACACCCTATATGTTTTTACAGTCTTGTAGAAAACTTGATTGTCTTCAAAAACATTAACCATGTTTTATACCTAAAACTGATATTGTACGAGATATCGCGATTTTATTGTAAATTATTAGGGCAACGTAATTTTTCGAGTATACTATGAAGGTAGACAGCGGTAATTTTGAAACAATTGAAAGATAAAAACAAGAAAGTTATAATATTATCTTTTCCTTTCGAATTTTCGAAATTGTGTATAATGTAGATGTTTATCAATCTTGCGTTTATATCGAGGTTTCTTATCAGGGCCACAATGTTTTTCATATAATTGATTTTGATCGTTTGCAAAGTCTTAAAAACCGATTGATAATGTATTAAGTAAGCGAAAAGAACGCTGATTAAACAAAAGTCAGTGCCTATTGTAGAATACGTACCAAATATAAATGTTGTAGGTCAAAGCGTTCTTGATTTATCAATAAAACAACAATTTTTCATCTCCACTTCATGGGGCTGTAACTTAGCAACATAGCAACGATGCAACTTTCTATAAGGCATGATGGGCTATTTTTCAATGTAGATTCACCAGTAGAAATTATGCTACATCGTTCAGAAACACCCTGTATCTGCAATAGTATTCTAGATATTTGTCTGTTTCCATACTTTTGCGCAACCCTGTATACGTTGAATATATCAAAAATATGAATTCCCACATAATTCAAGTATTTGTGCAAATGCAAATTAAAGTAATTAGTCAATTAATTATAAATGCAACAAATTAATAATAAAGTACTAATGCAAATATTTATCTATTTTAGCTACTGCTGAACCACCTTTATGCATGACGTGTTCTATTCCTTTAGCAATAAAAAATGCTATAGCTTCGACACGCTCTGAGTTGGATCCAAAAACACCTAAATGGTCTCCTATAAGTAAATAAAACTGCACAACACACTTTCATCTTGATACATTTGTTATTTTTTTAGATGGACCATCTTCAGTTGAAAACAATTTTTTGAATTGTTTGCACGACTATCAACACTACACAATATGAGTTTTTTTTTTAAATTGTAGTAAATTGTAAGAAACATTAGGATATTTGATAATTCGAGGTAAATACGGTAGCACCTCGATTAAGCGAACCCCGATTTTACGGATATCATATTTAATGTACAAAATTCTACGGTTCTGCGTCCCTAGTTATTACGTATCTGATAGTTTTTCCTATATGAGGTTTTTGTAGTTTACGGTGAGTAATTTATTTTTAAATCTTAATGCATGATGCTATAAATTCGCATAAAACTAAATTTTTGTATTGAATAACGGATTTTATTGTGTTTCAGGATATATAATTTGATATACAACAGACTTCTGGTTTCGTGAAAAGGTATTCTGTAGATATTTTGATTTAACAGGCGTTTAGATTAACACATTGGCGACGATGACACCTGCCGGCAGATCACACTAACTCATAATCGTGGGACGGTGAGACCTACCGGCGGTCTCACGTCTTATTTAACTAATTGAAAATGTCTGTGTGTCGTTCACAGGTTATACTTTCATGCTTTCTGGTCACATGTTTTTTCCGCTCGCGCGGAGGCTCCTATAGGGGGGTTGACCCCTCTTCAGTCGTTGGAGGTACAAGGATAATGGGTAGGGATGTGGATAGTAAAGGATGGGTAAGGATAGGTGGAAGTACTGCCACAGCATTTGCCTTAACCATAAACCACCTGAAACCTCTACAATGACAGTCGACCCTGGGAATCGAACCCAGGACCTCCCGATTACAAGTTAGGTTGTTTTACCAACCAGCCACCAAGTTCGGTTCATGCTTTCTGATTCGTCTATACAGAAGGCAAATAAACTAGTGTGACCTGCGCGCGGGTTTCAAAAGCTAGAAATATTGAGAAGTAACACGGTACCAAGTGGTCAGGAGTTTCTTGTTTTTCGCTCCGTCCTTAGTTAAATCAGGGTTGGGCAAAGTTTGATTTTTATTTAAAAAATCAAAAATTATTGATTTCAATTTAAAAAAACAAAAAAATCACGACTTTTTGATTTTTCTGATTGTTTTAAGAAACTTGCCTATTTTTCTGTTTTACAGCTAATTTATTCATTATTCACCCTACATTATATCTTCTATACAGCGTCATTCAAAAAGTATCAACAAATGAAAAAGTGTTTTTATTAAAAATTTCCTAGAAACCGTTATTCTTGATAAAAGTTTGTGGATGACCTAAAATTTATTTTAAGATGGAAAAAACTTCGTTAAAATTTATACGATACTAGATTTTAGCGATATTAGAAATATTCCAAGAGTAAAGGGGCCTTATTTTAAAAGTTACAAAAAAAAACTTCGTAGAGAAAGATTGTTCAGATTTCAAAAATACGACCAAAGGTGAAATTTGTTGTTAAAATTTCAATTTTTATCTTTATAGTAATTTTAACATCAAAATGCGAAAATTAAAAAACTTTTTATTATTGGTTTCTCAAACAGTTTTATTCTTAAGAAAAGTTGGTGCATGATCTAAATCTTATTTTAAGTTAAAAAAAAATCGATATAAATTCATAACATAGATTTTAACGATTTTAGAAATATTCCAAAAGAGTAAAATTCCTTATTTTAAAAGTTTTAAAAACGTTAAAAAAAAGTTGTTTACAATTTGAAAATAATATTAAATAAATTATCGTTTACCCTTGATTTTTTTTAAACTCCTTAAATAAGAGCACTTTAATCTTACGAATTGTTTTAAAATCGCTAAAAGCTAGTGTCGTATGAACTTTTACCGACCTATTTTAAACTTAAAATAAGTTTTAGACCATGCACCAACTTTTCTCAAGAATAACATTTTCCGATTAATCGATAACAAAAAACTTTTCTATTAGTTGCAAACTTTTTGAATGTTGACACTACTATAAAATTCGAAAATGAAATTATAACGTCAAATATCGTATTGTCATATTTTTAATTTCTAAACAATTTCTTTCCACGAATTTTTTTGTAAGTTTTAAAATAAGGGCACTTTACTTTTGCGAATATTTTTAAATTACTTAAAATCTAGTGTCATATGATTTATTTTCCATCTTAAAATTAGTTTGATGTCATGCATCAACTTTTATCATCAGGAATAAAATTTTCTGAGAAATCGATAATAAAAAACTTTTCCAATTGTTGCAGACTTTTTGAATGGGCCGTATATCTTTTGACTCTAAAATTAATAATTATTGTGAAAATCTACGAAGTATATCTACCGCAATGCGTCTCTAACAAGAAAATTCCTGTAGAGACTTTATTTCTCCGCGATCTGTAAGAAGCCAATAGGCAATATTTCCGGCTTATTTTACTAGCGATTGTTTAAACGGGTGGAAGTAAAAAGTGCATTTAATATATATGTGACGTGTGACGTTGAATCGTCAAAATAAATAAAGTTCGATTTAAATCATGATTTTAATTTAAAAAAATCAGCTGATTTAAATGCATACTGAATACAATACTCCAGTGTTTCCCAAACTTTCGACATCAGCTGTATACCCCTTCTATAATTTTTGTAACACTGAGTACCCCTCGTTAAAAAAAATAATAAAGGAAAAATAAAATTTATTCATAATAAAATACAAATACTGCACCCCCAGTGGTACGCGTACCACACTTTGGGAAACACTGCAATACGCCGTCGCCAATGATTTAATTGGTGTCCCTCCAATGAGTCCGCTTAATCGAGGTTGTATTGTATTGTACTAGAAAATATTTAAGAAATAAAAACTGTAGTTAAAACATTTTATTCTCTCCTTATAGTTATGTAAGGCCTTTTTTTATAGTTTAATATGAAAATAGGATTGTTTATGTTTAAAATCGCACGTGTTGGCAAATCTTTTATTTAAAAATGTAACGGAAGAGACTTGAAAAAAAAAGTCAATCTATTGAATACCTACTTAAAGATTATTGTTATAGTACTGCTATCGCCACATACAATGACGTTGCTATCTAATCTTCTAGCGCACTCCAAATATATAATAACATGTGAATATCGATGTAAAAATCACGAATGCAATGATTTTATCAGATTTTAATTAATAAATTCGAAATGTGACTGTGAGCTAAACAATTGTAAATTTAGTTTGACCCGAGAGCTGGTGGAATCAACCGGTGTCTTCAAGATTTCTTCTGGTAAGTAAATATCATTAACAATTGTCAATAACGCTGTGGTAAACCGATACAAGCAAATCATACCTATATTAAATAAAAATTATATTTTGACTTATATTTATTATTAACAATTTTACCGCTACTTTTTTTACGAAACTATACGTGTGCTATTTTATTGAAAATAGATTTTTTTTTCAGTTGAAAAAACACCATTTTTAATTGTTTTAAATTAATTTGTATGGTTCAAAACAAATTGACTATTTATAATTAAGAGAAAAATTCATTAGCAATTGCAAATATACAAAATATTTTTTTATACACGCAGCTAATTTTTCTTACGTTAATGAGTAAAAATTAAATAGCAAAAGCAAATCATTCTTACCATTTGCCATTTTTGGCTTATAAAAATTATTAAATTTTTGTAAAAAGAAAACTTGCGTTTATTTTTTTTTTCGCGTAAGGGCCAGAGGCTGATATTCTATCAAAAGATGTGATAATTTATATACAAACGATCAATAAGATTAGAATTTTTAAGTTTTGTATTTCTTTGGTGCAATTTCAAACGCGATTTTAAAAAAGCAGTGTATTTAGTTGTATCATAAAGTGTTTCGATTGCCTATTAAATCTGGTCAATTCACAGTTCGCCTTTGTGGCTAATCTGTAAGTAACTGGCTTCAAATAATCCTTTATTATTAAAAAATATATTGTCACACACTAATCGTACGCAGCTCTTTAAGTATTAAAATAAAGCCTCTGGTTTAACAGATTTTTAAGATAGCTTAAAAGATCAACTCTGATTGCAATTTTTTTAATTAATAACTTATCTATAAATATATCTTACATGATACATCGGTATTGTCTAGCTTAAGTCTTATAATATAAACCTCCTTTGATACTATAATCTAAGGGGCGTAATATACATCTTTAAGAAATTTAATTTAACTGCAACATAATGGCAAACAGAACAACAATTTGTTGATGAATATTGATCAATTTCATTTTCTATTTATGAATATTAAGCAGGAACCCGAACCGCAAAGAATTACGGTTCAGTTCCGGCTACCGGTTCGATAAATTTTAACTTTACGGTCCGAAACACCGGTTTTATTTTATAATAAACAAATAATAACAATGTAATTTACTGATCATTTTGCTAATTATCTTAACAATTTTACAACTTACGTATTTGAGTATATAACAATTAAAACTTTTCCATAATAAAACTACTGAGCTTACGTCAAACCGTAAAATATTAGTTTCACTTTTAAGTTCACTTGTTAGATCGTTATAAAATTTCAGTCATTCATAAAATAGAGAATTTTGAGTGTAATTTCGTTTCCTGGATGGCAATTTAAAGTCTTTACAGTTTCTAGTCGGATCATTATGAACATCAGAGTTTTGGGTTATATATTTTAACAAAGAATTTGGAAGCAGGTTATTTATAATGTTGAAAATAAAAATAATCGTATTAAAAATTATCCGATGTTTTATACTAAGCCTCTGTAGAGTATCTAGAGTAATTTTGTTGTATCTGGAACAGTGTAAAATAATTCTCATAGCCCTATTTTGCAATTTTTGAAGCCGGCTTAAGTCACTTGTGTTCGAAATGGGGGACTATGATACTTTTTTATATTAAAATTTTAGTAAGGACTGGAAGTTTACTGCTTAATCTACCATGAAAACTTTTTTTTTTTAGAAACCTTCTTGATTATATAATCAATATTATAATGATTCCTTAACCGGTTCGGCGGCAACGGTTCAGTTCCGGTTCCGGTTCAATGCAAAATATGACAACAATGCATATTTATGAACTGAACTGTCTGAAACTTTTTCATTTTTGGTCAAATGTAATCAAAATTACGAAAATAAAAAATTTACAATGTATAATTGGTCCAAACCGTTGTGTGAACCGGTTGAAGCGGTTTGAACCGGTTCACTCCAATCGGTTCGGTTTGAACTTACGGTTTTGTGATTTTTTAAATAAAAGGTTTAGTTCCGGTTCACGGTTAAGGAAAAAAACACCGGTTCGTTCCGGTTCGGTTCGGTTCGGGTCCCTGTTATTAAGTCATTTTAAATATAATAACCCAGAATTAGCTTCATTTTTACTATTATAAGCCAGTGATAACACCAAGAAATTTTAACCATTGATGGTGTTAAACTATAACCCCTTCTTGACGTTACAGAAAATGTTGCTGCATTTAAAAAAAATAACTGTGTCGTTTTAAAAGTTTTGCTGGGATAAAAGACGAAAGATCGGTTAAATGTTGTAGTATTACCGCCTTAAATATCTCGTTTATTTTAGAAATAATCCCAACAAAATTGCTCATTATTACATGACGAAAAAGCATAAAATTACATAAAAATATATGTACTTATGCGATGTTTTGATGTATGTACATTAAAATAGCGTAATTCAACTTTTATCAAATGGCACCAGTGTGGTTTTAATTAAATGATAGTACATTGTCTACAGTTTCCTGTCATTTTAACATCTTATTCTTTATTTCGAATCAAAATGTCAAGCATCTGTATGCCATGAAAGAAATGTCTTTGCAAAAGTGACCAATTCAATTAGTTTTAAAATCCAAAACATTTTCGTTGTAAACTTTTATTTAGGCAATAATTTGTCTTCATAACTCACTTAAACCTTTGAGATTTTGATTTATTTTCGAAAAATTATCATCAACAGTATGTAAATGTTATGGAAAGATAATGTAAGTTTACTATCGGATTTTAAGTTGAAGCAAACTGAATATCTGAAAATTCAAAACGTTTTTTTAACATACATGCAAATTTCTTATATTTTTATGCGATTTAATGGAGTTTTTTTGCCGTTTAACAATATTGTATAAGGTTTGTTTGGATTATTTTTCAACACAGAATAGATATTTGAGGTTGTTATGATCTCTAGAACACCACGTATGTATGTTGGGTTGACTAAAATTTTGTGGTAACGGTATAAAAACAACCGCGTAACAACCTACTAACAAGTTATCTTCGCACCCTTGGGGATGGGTTTGTACCGCTTACATGCACTTATTGTGGCGAAATCCCATGTAACCAGGCGCTCGCTTGCGCTGAGATCCTCTCAGTCCACCACTGAAATCGTTTAACTGCGTCCGAACCTGGAGAGACCTCGACTTCTTCAGGTGAACACTCGTCACACGTTACAAAAACAACACAGCTACAGAAATGCAGCTTGGATCAGGGCCCGATCCAGGGGGGCGCGAGCAGGGCAACTGCCCAGAGCGGCAAATTTGGGGGCGGCAAAATTGGTAGAAAGAGAAAATTAAAATCAATAAAAACCAATAAAAAGCAGAGTATACAGAAATACATCAGAGTATTAGTGTACTTTAGAGTGGGTACAATAATAGTTCTCCAATGGTAAAGTGTTTAGGATTAGTTTAAAGTTAATCATTCCACTTTGAAATTTATTTTCATTCTAATTCTCTTACTTAATGTTACTTACTGTTTTACATACAAGGTTGACTGAGAGTATTGTACAAAAGGACTTTACCATAAGGGCATAAGGTGATCATTCGTCCCCGATTTTCGGGGACAGTCCCCGAAACAAGACCCAAGTCCCGGATAATTCTTGTCCTGATTTACATAATTTTCTCATGAATTTTTAAAATAATTAATGGAAGCTATGGTACGGCATTGCTGCAAAATTATGCAAATCCTATAGTCTGGCAATATATTGTAACAATGTAATCGCTCATTGGAAACGAAAACTGGAATAGGAGGAAGTTTCGAAATGAGCAAAACTGTCCGAGTTTTAACTTTCCGCTCTTTAATTGAATTTTGCATGATTTCCGCGAAAAATCGTCGAGTTTTTTTTCATAACCCTTGGTTAGTGTCCCCGAAACTTGTGAGAAAAAATTGGACACCTTACTTTAGCATGCAAAATTAATTAGTTGCAAGTGTTGGCTCTCCTGATCATTTCTCCCAATCATTTTACGACGTAAAATTACGACGTAATTTTATGAAAGGTGAAAAATTTGCGTTTTAAATTATTTTTTATGGGTAAAACTTGGATCTTCCTTATTTATTATCATATTTCGGCGATTTTTTAAAATTATTCTCATCGATTGGCCAAATTGTACTGTGAAAAATTATTCTTTACCTGTCAAATAACTTTAAGTGCGACCTCGTAAATTTTGGAAAGCGCGTGTAGCGTAAAATGACACATATGAGAACTTTTTTTAATTTATATAAATAGGTCACTACTATATCAAGACGAAATTATTACAAAATATTAACGAAGTTTTTGCAACAAACAGAACTCAGATATCTTTGTCTTTGTAGCGTCCTGGCGTGTAGAGTTTTTTTAAACACTGTTATTTTCCGAAAATAATGCCAACTGCACTTTTAAAATTTAGATCACATTAAACTTACCTTCATGCAAGATATAATAGCGCTTATTTATTTCCCATTTCATATTTATTTAGTAAAAATTTCAAATAATTCTAGAAAAGTGAGAAATGCCTATAAAACGCATGGGAGCGAAAATGGTAACCAAATTGAAAATGCAAGTGAAGAATCTTAAGTAGTTTTTGATTATGAAAAACTTTTATGTTTACACTTTTGTCGTAAAATAATCATGGAAGCCAATATTTGCAAATATTTAATTTTGCATGGTATAGTCCTTTGTACGATATTTTCAATCAACATATATTGTGATATATGTTATACCAATCTGTCGTTGCATATAATAATAATTTGAATATCCCTCGCGAAGCAGTAAAATATTTAATTTTTATGTTGTTTTTTTATTAATTTAAAAAAAATATTTTGTGTTGTTTCTTTTTTTTTAAGAAAAAACAGGTACCTATCTCCTACTTATATTTTTCATTTTATGTTACTGATTTTTATGGATTTAAATTTTTTTATGAAACAAAAGACTTGTTATTCAATAAATATCTGCAAAAATTACACTCACTGCAAAAATTATGCGTAAAAAAAATAATTTATAAAATTAAATATAAAGGGCGGCAAAAATCAATTTTGCCCAGAGCGGCGGAAAAGCTAGATCGGGCCCTGGCTTGGATGGGACTTCTGCAGCACACTCTATTCCACAGACCTCGCCACCACCTAACATATCTTGCGGTTACTCAGACTTCTGATATATATGCGACATTCACCCTCTGCCTTGCCCTGGAGACATGCCGATAATAATGGCGCAAATGTTATAGATGAATACCGTTTCTTTATTCTTCACATTAGACAATAGAGGATAACACATTAAAAATATTTTGTCAACCAAATATATTCGGTTTTATAAGACAGACGTACGAGCTCAATATTATCAAAACAAGTATTTTTGAGTATATTGTAATAAGAGAGCAACATGTATGGGACGGGATTATTCAAAGTAATCTTTTCAATGTAATCTTCTCATTGTTTCAATGAATGATAGCACTGTTGTGAATGAAGATTAGGTTTGATACAACGTTATAAATGATGATTTTAAATCACGTCTAATAATTACTTAATTTTTGATAAAGCATCGCGGTATTAACTGTACTTAACCGTTTCAATCAGTACAAACTGTAATTGATCAATATTACAACTAAAATGTGTCACTTTGATATTCTTCTATCTCACTCTGATTTTGCGTCAGACAATGTGGATTTGTAAATTTGTTGATTAAAATAACAAACGTGTAACAAGATTTCCAAGATCACTTTTAATTAAATTAAAATATTGATTGCTTAATTTATTTTCTACTACAATATATAAATTACAAACACTTTTAGTTACAAAGTTTCTCTGACACGCAAAATAAAGGGTTTGTACCACTCGTTTTTTTTTGCAATTATATATTTATCCCAAATTAATTTTAAGGAAATTTTTGTTGTTAACGACCCTATTACAATTTATTTGACACTCGAGATACAATCCGAAAAGAAAATTTAAATTTTGTAAGTTACAATAACTCAGGTTTTTATTGCAGCTTCAAAAATTTGCAGAGTTTGAAATATTTTTGTACATTATGATGGCACAGTCATATTTCGTTTAACCTAATTATTTATTAAGGTTCGGATTATTTAGGTAATAATTTTTAATATACAGGGTGTTCCAATAAGAACTCCCTCGCTCTGTTACTTCTTTATTTAAAGAAATAAAGCTGTCATATTTATCTCAAATTATTTAGAGGGTTGCAAGTCACTTAAAATGTGGTTACATTTTATACACTGTGCACAAAAGTAATTTAACGCGTCAATATCTCGTCGTGTGATAACTTTACAAAAACAAATCGAATAAAAGTTGTTTGGGTCATTTACTACATGACCTTTACTTGTTATAACCATTCAGAGTGTTTTGTTTTTGCGCACCGATACGTAACTTTGTTCCTTTAAATAGATCACCCCGTATATTTTGTATTTTTAATATGCGTAATTGAATTCTCTTTCAAGAATGTAACAAGTTTCATGTACCTAAAATTAATCGTTTTTGAGTTGTTCAAGTTTTTTTTTGCAATATTGATTAACAAATTGGCAATGGCAAAACGAATTCCTTTGATCCTTTTGTTAAAAATAATCTTATAGTACTTGCTGACTACTTAAGGATTTAAAATAAAACACAGGCTCTTTCTTATGCCTCATCCAATTAGCTAAATTTCAAACACAAATAAGTCAATATTTTTTAATTTTTCTATCGATAAATTATTTACTAGAAATAATTTACGTATAAAATTAATATTTCTCGAGTTATTGCGATTTTGTGATTATTTACGGGCACCAACACAAGATTTAATAGAATGAAAGTAGTTTTCAGTTCATTTTTGCTTTTAAATTGCACCTTATATTTTCAAATGAATCATTTAAAGGCTTTTGAAATTACTTATCGTATTACCTATCATGTTTATCTATTTTTTGCTCAAAAATAATTTATGAAAGAAGCAAATATTAAATCAAATATAATCATGATACGACAGAAGATAAGTAAAACGTAATTAGTAGTAGGTATTTAATAACTTTAAAAATCATGAAAAGAATGTATAAATACGTTCAACAAAAATATACAAAACATTTTGAGATATTCAATTTAATATCAGTATTTAATTTTTTTTACAAATCTTTACACCATATTTTTAACTATATCATTTAAAAGCATATATAAGATGATACATGAATTAACTTTCTTGCAAGAATTGTTTAACACAACGAGCAAAATTGCTCTGATATTTGCTCGCTGTATTAAAAAATTCTTGCAAAGTAGCATATGAAAAAATATAGGACATAAAACAATTTTAAAAACTAATGAGAATGTTTTGATGCACATAATATACAAAAAATGAACGTAAACATAATTTAAAATATATAAATAATTAGGTAGTAACTGCTTTCTAGTGTTAATTGTTCATTTTTTATGTTTCCATTTCTAGCAGCTCATAAACTTTTAGCTACGTTTCATTACTTTTTACTAAGTTGATTGATCTAATGTTCGCTATTTTCACAAAAACCAGTTTTTTTCAAAGGTAGTTAAATTGCATATTAGGAAATTTCAATAGCTTTTAATAAAAAACTGTTTAAAAAATAGGTTGTTACTTGAAAGAAAAATAAACAGAAAACTGGATAGTAAACTCAAATATTATTTTTTTTTAATATTCTTGTTTAGTTTATGTTTTTGTTAATTATTTGTACATTATACAAAAATATTATGCGAGAGATAATTTCAAGGCCTTTTAAATTAAGCATGTATGTAAATTAATTCATATATTTAAAAAAAATAATAGCTACATTTTAACGTACACCTATCAGGGCCGTGGAAAGGTAGGGGCAACGGAGGCACGTGCTAAGGCGGCGAAATGATGGATCAACAAAATTTCAAATTATCTGTCAACACTTGGTAATTTTTAATCATATTTATGTACTCTGTCTGTTGCATTGATATATAAGATGCATTACATTAATCAAAAGTGTTTTTTTATGATTTTTAAATTCGTAACAGACTAATAAAAAGCTTATCCAAAAGGCGCTATATTTAAATTTGCCCTGGTGGCAAATGCTCTAGCCACAGTTCTGATACATTAACATGTATACAGGATGTCCCAGATTACATTTTCAGCATGGGGATCTCGCTTATTATAAAAGATACAGGTTTGTTTAAATTGGATGAATTATTCCTTAGTATAAGAGGAGCCACAATCAATTTTTAAAAGTACAAAATTTCTCGTACTTCAGATGTTATAGCAAAAATATGGTATTGAATTTTTTTTCTCTCATAACTTTTTTATTTTATTCAGTGGATCAATTTTATTAGTACTTTCTGAGAGGTTGTACAGATTTTTTAAATTAAATGAATTATTTCCCAGTGTTTGAGGAGCTACAATCAATTTTTAAACGTACAAAATTGCTCGTGCTTCAGAAGTTGTAGCAAAAAACTTTCACAACTCTTTTGTCTTAATCATTAGAACAATTTTATTTGTACCTTCTTCAGGTACTTTTTAATAGAGAATGTAACTGTTATTTTAGATTTTTTTTTATCAGTTACCATTTTTGAGATACTACCCCTAATTTCGTTTTTTTTTTTATGGACCCCGAAGTTGGCTATGAAATAATTAAATGTGTTTTTTTCTTTTATAAATGAGATATTACTTGCTATATCTATTTTTATAAATAAGTCACAAAATCAAGATAAATCATATTTTACCCATCACTAATCAAGCTATCTATGAAATTAAAAACAAAAAACAACTAATTAAATGTCACATGATAGTTACTATTTGTGCGGTATCATTTATTAGAATTTTATAGTATTGTTGTGTAATTCGATAGTCTTTGTAGCAAATTTGCTATCAAATAATTATGGCCGCATTTACAACTAATTAAAAATGTTATATGTTGAAATGCTACATTCCTTGCCATAGAAATTGTGTAAAAACAGATAATTCTTATTCGTTATTCATTTATTTTGGATTTTTGGTTGGTTTCGCGAAAAAATTATATTCTTATAAATTTATTTCCAAATTCTGTAATTACGCACCCTTCGTTGCCTTCTTTCGAGATATAAGTATATTCGCTCACAGTACTCACAGTTTTTATGGTAAAGAATATAGAATTTCAACATGTCAATCTTTTCGCTATTTTTAAATGTAGCCATCATTATAACAATTACAGCAAAGACTATCGAATTACACAACAATAATATAAAATTATAATAAATGATACCGCAGACATATGGTAACTGTCATTTTACATTTAATTAGTTGTTTTTTTGTTTTTATTTTCATACATTGCTTGATAAGCGATGGGTAAAATACGATTTTCCTTGATTTTGTGACTTATTTATAAAAATAGATATAGCAAGTAATATCTCATTTAATATATTTAAAAAAAAACACATTTAATTATTCCATAGCCAACTTCGCGGACCGTAAGGAAAAACAAAATTAGGGGCAATATCTCAAAAGTGGTATCTTAAGTGATAAAAAAAATCTAAAATAAGTTACATTCTCCATTAAAAAGTAACTTTGGAAAGTTCTAATAAAATTGATCAAATGAGTAAAATAAAAAAGTTATGAGAGAAAAAAAAACACATTTTTATAAAATCTTAGGTACGAGAAATTTTGTACTTTTAAAAATTGTTTGTAGCTCCTCACACACTGGGGAATAATTCATCCAATTAAACAAACCTGTATCTCTTATAATAAGCGAGATCCCCATGCTGGAAATGTAATCTGGGACACCCTGTATACAAGTATATTATTAATATTCCATAGCCAACTTCAAGGCCCATAAGAAAAAACGAAATTAGAGGTATTATCTCAAAAATGGTAGGTGTTAAAACAATCTAAAATAATGGTTACATTCTACATAAAAAAGTACCTTGAGAAGGTACAAATAAAATTGTTCTAATGATTAAGACAAAAAAGTTATGAAAGTTATTTGCTACAACTTTTGAAGCACGAGCAATTTTGTACTTTTAATTGATTGTAGCTCCTCACATACTGGGGAATAATTCATCCAATTAAAACTGTATAACCTTTTATAATAAGCAAGATCCCCATCCTGGAAATGTTATCTGGAACACCCTGTACACTTATAATTATATATATATTTTTAAATCTTTTTAGCTTGATATTTGCATTAATTTATTGTCTTTTATAAAACCCTAAACACTATTGAGTTTGAAAGTAAATTCTTCTTTTCTCTTAAATTAAAAGACAAACTGAATCACCCGGTATAGTTTAAGATAATTTTATATTAAATGACTTGTCAGTTATTAGTTATTATTATTCATATACCTCGTTGGTCGTTATGATTAACTTAATCAAAATACATATATTAAATCTGTCTATGATACTATAGGCAAGTAAATATTAACATATTTTTTATTAACTAATTTTTACAATAAAAAAATACAAATTAATTGCATCACTTGAAAATGTTACAGTTTTACGAAACTGTATAACATATTACAATTGCCGACTACATCTACAAATATTTTTAAATCTAATCAATAAGGAAATTCAAATATACAAATGTGATAATCGCTGTTTAAACACAAAAAAGTTTTAAGATTGTAAACTGTTCTACAAGTAGCTACTGTATTTGCTTCAATTTAAAAATAACAACTGCTACAATTTGCTAGTATGTGGAATCCCAGTTGCGTTTATACAATTTATTAAATAAAGAAATTATTACACCATTAAAGAGTGGGGACGTTAAAACAACCAATTAAAAAAAATCTAGACGTCTATTCATTTAATCGACTCAAATGTCAGGTTAAAATTTCACGAAATATTTTTTTAGTAAAAGAGGATGTTCTTCAAGTAGTCTCTTGAATGTTTGATTGTTAAATAATCTATTAAAGTACGAGTTGATTATTATGATAAGAAGTTACGAAAACGTTATCAAAATTAAGAATGAATTTTTGTTTACCGCAAAACGGTTTAGTATCGAAGGTGACCCGAAATGAACTTTCATTTGTTCCCCCTCCAAATATATCAGTTAAATTAAACTTTTTTGTTATTCTTCATAATAACGATCAGATCTAGATGAATATTTCTTGAAATCTTAGCTTCGGGCACACAGTTCGCGCTGAACAGGCAAAAAAGTCATACGAACAAATAAGTAGAACCATTATACCGGGTGTAAATCAAGTGTGGTACACCCCCTTTTTTTCTTTACTTTTGATTTTAGATAAAAGAAACTTTAGACATATGATATGTGCAAAAAAAACGGGCTTTTTGATCACATGCACACATTTGTTTCACATCCGGTTTCGCCGGAAATGACCTCAACTTTGTTATGTTAAAAATAACACTCTGTATATTTTTACATTTTTGGAAAGAGGAAGCGATTTTGGATACAACTGCACTATTTTGCTTAATTTTTATAACCTCAAAAAAGTTTTGAAACAGAACTTAGTTTTTTATTAAGGGTGCCGTGAGCTGCATAAATTGATTTTTATTATGTCAACTATTGTCCAAAAAATGTTTTTGTAAATGTTAGGTTACTTTAATCGGCTTTGAAGGTTGCGGAATCGGTTTTTTGACAAAAAGTCATTTTTTTTAAATGGAACTATGGTGGTACAAGCGGTTATTTTAATGGAACATCTTCTAACGAATCCATCGATACCAATAACTTATATTTTTATTAAGAGTCTGCTTCACTGTGACTAACTACAACAAAACAAATGATCGTTGTTTTATGTTTAAAACTACTATAGTCATTTAATTAAAAAGTCAAAAAATTTTGGTAATCACTTTTACATAATTAGATTAAGGATCTCTTAATAAATCTTCACAATAGTTTGAAATTTTTGAAGTAGGCTCTTAATAAAAATACAAGTTATTGGTATCGATGGATTCGTTAGAAGATGCTTGATTTAAATACCCGCTAGTACTAGCATGGTTTCATTTTAAAAAATTGACTTTTTGTTAAAAAACCGATTCCGCAACCTTCAAAGCCGATTAAAGTAACCTAAATGTCATTTAAAATTTACAAAAAACGTTTTTGGGACAATTTTGACGTAATAAAAATCAATTTATGCAGATCACGGCACCCTTAATAAAAAACTAAGTTCTGTTTCAAAACTTTTTTGAGGTTATAAAAATTAAGCAAAATAGTATCCAAAATCGCTTCCTCTTTCCAAAAATGTAAAAATATACAGGGTGTTTCCTTAAAAAAAACAAAGTTGGGGTCATTTCCGGCGAAACCGGAACTGGAACAAGTGTGCATGTGCTCAAAAACCCCGGTTTTTTGCACATATCATATGTCTAAAATTTCATTTATCTAAAATCAAAACTAAAGAAAAAAAGGGGGTGTACCATACTTCATTTACACCCGGTATAATTTTAAAATATCATCAGACTGTTAAAAAATTAATTGCGATCAACTGAAACTCGTTTAACCGATTGCCGCATTAACCGAAGTACATTTTCGGAAAGTTTTATGTGCGTTATTACTTTTTTTGTAATTGCAGTGTATTATTGTATAATTTAATAATCATTATGTAAAAATAAATTAATCCAACCTAAAAATAGAGTGCAAATAATTACGGTAATGTACTCAAATCCAGATTTTGTAATAATAACTAACCAAAAATTCGTGTTATCCAAGTTTTTGATTATCAACTTTATTTTTTTCAACTAATGTTTTTTTTTAGCAACCTTAGGACATTGCACAAGAAATGGCTTCATTAACAATCGAATTTAACAATGGTCCCGATCAAGTTCTTCCTGCCGATAATATAACAACTGCAGATCCTGAGGGTAAAGTACGTCTTAAAATACCCGAAAATGGCGAAGGGCTAGAAGTAGCTAAACCATGTTCAGTTCCTGGACTTTTACATCGAATTGCTAAAAACTATCCAAATACTGCAGCTTTGGCCACTAGAAATACCGACAACACTTGGAATAAAATTACATACAAGTAAGTTACACAGAACATTATCGCTGTACGTTGTGCAGTTAAAAAACTTTTTTTAAAAATAACTTTTGGGTTTATTTACTTTACTAAATGGCACTTGTATGGTTTGTTTAAGCAGGGATGGAATAACGTTTTAAATCGTTACTTTATTGTATAACGTTATTTATTATTTGTTTTCGTTACATAACGTTATAAATAACGTTAAAAAAATGAATTGTTATGTTATATAACGTTATATAACGTTACATGAATTATGATATACAGGGTGTTTCTTAAATAATGCGAAAAAATTCGGGAGGTGATTTCTTATCGAAAGTAAAGTGGGATGAATGAACCAGAAATTACGACCATAAAGTAGTTTGAAGAAAGTAACGGGAAGGTGGTCATTGGGTTTATAAAGAAAACTCTTTACATCTGCTAAATATTTCGAGTCTATATTTGACCCTTCATCGGTAGCTAAAAATTACACGTGAGTTAAATAATGTCCCTAGAATCCTAAATACAGGAACTTTTTTAATAAAAAAGATACTCACCGATGAGCGAGGATAATTGGAAGCAGTATTATAATAAACATTAAAGTTTTCGAAGATAAAATTTTACATTGAAGTTACTTGGTACTTGATTGAAATTCGTTTAAATTTATTTTGATGAGCACATGGAATATTTCTTAAAATTGAAATTTTGACAGTATAAATAAAAAATTGAAAGTTAAAATTATAGAAAAATCGCCATGTGGTTAGATAACAGGATTTGTCTGTTCTGTATTGTATGGTGACAAATCCTGTTATCTAACCACATGGCGATTTTTCTATAATTTTAACTTTCAATTTTTTATTTATACTGTCAAAATTTCAGAAGTCGCACTTTTCAGCCTCCTGTGAAGGTGGGAGATGTTTAAAAATATTACTATGTGAAACCTTTTAATAAGTATAAAACATCTACCGAATATCATTCTCCCACATTTATCCAAATTTGAGAAATAAAATAAAAACCCAATTTTACCGATCCCCTCTAGGGGGGTGTAACTCTGAAAGGAGACCTTAAAGGAAAAAATATATATGAAAGACCCCCCTTAGTTTTCGATAAAAAATCACCTCCCGATTTTTTTCGCATTATTTAAGAAAAATGCTGTATAAAATCTGTAAATGTAAATTTTAAAAATAGTACAAAATTACGTTGAGATATTTTATTTTCATTTTAATTTCCAAAATACGGAAAAAATATTATATCTTCTGAAAATATAAAGATCGCCATATAAAAATTTAATTTATAGAGAATAACGATACAAAATAACTTTAACGAAACGTTATCGGTTATTATAACGTTATTTAACGTTATAAAAATATCGTTACGTTATTGTACAAAAAATTATAATTGAATCGTTATTATAACGTTATCGGGTATCGTTACGTTACGTTTTCCATCCTTGGTTTAAAGTGTAAATCCTATAGCATTTTTTTAATTTTTCCAGTCATAACAATATTTAGATACTTGTTCAAATGCTAAAACGTATCAGTAAATAGCCGCAGGGCCGGATTAACTAACAGACAAAAACGACAAATGTCTGGGGCCCGTAATTAAAAGGGACCCGATTCGACCCTGGAAAAATTGTAATTAATAATAAAATCGTAAAATTCTCAAAGACCCTCCATAAATGGGGTCCTAACGGTAAATTTTGTTTAGGACCCCCTAAAGGCTTAATCCGGCACTGAATAGACCATAAAAACATATTTTGCGTCTAAATAAAATTGTTTAACGTCAATTTTTTTGGTTTAAAATTGGTTTCATATAAAACGATCAATTATGATAAACTTCCAAGTCCAAAAATCTGTACTAATCATTATTTATGCATAGGGATTGTCTTAATCGATAACTGATACTTGACATTTTTTAGAATAAAATTTATATAAAGAATTACAGTGTTTACGTTACTGGTATTATAAAAACATTTACTATATGATTTTGACTGTAAAACATACTCATCCATTAGCAAAAAAAATAAATTACGCCTTTTTTACGTACATTGAAATTTAGAATATATTTTTCCACCATTTATTAATATGGAATTTTTGTTGGGCTTATTTCTAGCAATAAATGAGATAATTGAGATGGAAATGATTTCTTGGACAACCCACACAAACTGAATAGCTAGAATGTTTTTTTCTTGATTTATCTAGTCACAATTTAAAAAAAAAACAAAGAATTTAATTAAAGATTTTGATATTTAAATTAATTGTTTGTACTGTACAACAACTTTCAACATTTCAGGCAATACGAACATCAAATAAGAACTGTCGCCAAAGCGTTTATTCATTTAGGCCTGGAAAAACATCATTCGGTCTGCATACTTGGTTTTAACAGTCCGGAATGGTTCATCTCAGATCTTGCAGCTATTTATGCAGGGTAATAGACTCTAGTGATTAACAAAAAACAACATTTAAAATTATTTATTTATTTAAAGGGGAATTGCTGCTGGTATTTACACAACGAATTCAGCAGAAGCGTGTCTTTACAGCGCAGAACATAGCAGAGCCAATATTGTTGTTGTCGAAGATCAAAAGCAATTGGACAAAATCTTGCAAGTGAAGTCGCAGCTTCCTCTACTGAAGGCTATCATTCAATATTCGGGGACACCGACAGCACCAGACGTATTAAGTGTATGTATTACTAATTACTCGTTTTGCTGCTAAAGTAAGAAATAAATGCAGTGGTGGTCTAAGTAGGGTGTCATCTTGCCGGAAATGATCCCAACTTTGTTATTTTAAATGGAACGCCCAGTATATTTTTACATTTTTGGAAAGAGGAAGCGATTTTGGATACAACTGCACTACTTTGGTTAATTTTTATAAACTCAAATAATTTTTGAAACAAAATTTAATTTTTTATTAAGTGTGCCGTTACCTGCATAAATTAAATTATTTTATGTCAACAATTGTCAAAAAAACGTTTTTGTAAATTTTAAATGACATTTGGGTTACTTTAATCGTTTGTTTAAAAAAACAACTACTTTAACAAGTCTTATGTATTATTAAACAGCAGAAAAAGTTACATAAAATATATTTGAAATTGTGAGATTTGTCATAAAGGCGTTATTTAACTTTTTTTAATGCACTAGTACAGTTTGAAGTTAAAAATTAATAGTTATTGTCTTATTTTATTCTTCAGGCTTTCGCGGCTATCGTCCATGTTACAATCTTCGTTCCCGGGTTTGGAACCGCGTCTTCTTGACAAATCAAGACGACGCGGTTCCAAACCCGGGAACGAAGTTAATGTCTTTTCGGCCATGTTGCCAATTTCTGGAACAAATGCACGTATCTATAGGCCATGACAACCTTTTTGCATGAGTGTGAATCAGTACAAGCATTTTTGGATTTAAAAGTTGTTTATAATGAACTTTATTTAGCTTCAAAAACTAAAAAAATAACTTTCATCGAAACAAATAAAATGCCAACATAAGCGAAAAGATTTTACTATGTGATTTTGACTTTAGTCTTTAATAAAAGTTATATAACGACATTTTAATGCATATTTAATTTTCGTATTTATTGTAATGCCATTTTAAAAACGCACCAAATTAAAAAATTTGTGTTTGCTATCTATTTGAAGTAAAAATGAAACAATTACTTTCGTTTTCCTTTTCTGTAATCGTTTTACAAGCGACCTAAGACCACATCAGTATTCCAATACGTATCAATTAAAAAACTTGTATGTGTTGCCCTGTACAACCTAATAATAGTTCTAATTGTTTGTTTTTTTTTAAGTGGAAACAACTTATGGAAATAGGCGAAAAACAATCCGATGAAGAACTAGATAGAGTTTTGAAAACGGTGGCCACCAACCAATGTTGTACTTTAGTATATACGGTAAAAGAAAAAAGTATATTGTTTTTAAGCTTTAAGTAAAACGTTTATTTGTAGTCCGGTACTGTGGGAAATCCAAAGGCTGTTATGCTCAGTCACGATAATTTGGTATGGGATATTCTGTGTGTTAGCAAAAGATTTGGAATGATCGAAGGAGATGAAGTCTTGATAAGCTATCTTCCTCTAAGTCACGTAGCAGCTCAAGCAGTCGACATTTATCTAGCTATAACATCAGCAGCAACCGTATATTTCGCAGACAAAGATGCCCTTAAAGGCAGTTTACTAACAACAATAAAAGAAGTGGAACCGACTCGGTTTATATCAGTTCCTAGAGTATGGGAAAAAATGTACGAAAAAATGGTGCAACTCGATCAAATAACGAAAGGAGTAAAGAAAAATTTACTGACATGGGCAAAAAAACAAGGACTTGAACACAATTTGCAAAAAATGAAAGGGTAAACGCCATTTTGGCAAAGTAAATCACGAACATGATTTTATTTTTTTTTTAATTGCAGACATAATCGTACGTCGTTCGGTTACACCGTAGCTCAAGCGTTGATTTTCAAAAAAATTAGAATGGCGTTGGGTCTACGTCGAAGCAGAACAAATGTATCAGCCGCAGCGCCCTTATCAGCAGATATTAAAAAATATTTCTTGAGCATCGACGTTCCTATTACGGACGTGTTTGGCATGTCCGAATGCGGTGGTGGCCATACGATATCGATAGAAACGTGCAGCGCGCTAGATACAATCGGCCTTACCATACCAGGAATGAAGACAAAAATATATGAACCCGACGAAAAAGAAAATGGAGAAATTTGTATGTACGGACGTCACGTCTTCATGGGCTATCTGGGAGAGCCGAACAAAACAACCGAAGCCATCGATAACGACGGATGGTTACACACGGGGGACATTGGTCGAGTTGATGAACGTGGATTGGTATACATAACTGGTCGTCTAAAAGAACTACTAATTACTGCCGGTGGTGAAAATGTTCCTCCAGTTCCGATCGAGCAAAAGGTTCTGGCAGAATTACCCCAAGTTAGCAACGCCATTCTTATCGGCGACCAAAAAAAGTTTTTGTCCATGTTACTAAGTTTAAAAACGGAAGTCGACAGTGAAACTGGGATACCTTCAGATGTACTCATTTCAAGTGTTAAAAACTGGTTAAAGGACTTGGGATGTCCAGCAAATACAGTAACGGAAGTACTTGAAGCTGGCCCTGACCAGCGTGTAATGGCTGCCTTACAACTTGGTATTAAAGCTGCTAATGAACACGCAACTTCCAACGCTCAAAGAGTACAAAAGGTCGCCATCATGCCCGCTGATTTTTCAATCGCAACTGGCGAACTAGGTAATTAGCTTTGTAATGAAAAACTAAACTAAAAATTACTCCGTCGAAATGTGTTTTGATCTTATTTTTGATCAGATTATAATATTAGCAAATACCCCGAGGGGATTTACTTATATAAAAAAATTTAAAAAATTATGTTGAGCACAGAAGGTGGCCTAATGAATAAATGCTGTCCTTTTAAAAATCTTATTTTCCTCTTGCTTATCATTAACATTAAATAATGTTGAAAATAATTAAAAACTAGTATCTGAGTTGGCTAAGTTTCCAGTTGGGGTTTAGTCTGCCTTTATCAGGAACATCTTCAAGGTCTGGTTGTCTAACAGCAACTGAAAGTTTCAAGCATCTTCCAGGAGTAATGGAGAGGTAACCATTACGATGGTCAAGATTCTTGACGATTGCTGTTGTGTCCCCAATTGATGTTCAACCAAGCACTTAACCCTGAAGATGATCCCGATAAAGTCATACAAAATGTCATTTAACAAAAACCTTTTACGTAATTCCAACTCAAAAACCTGGACCAATAATGATTGCTGAAGCCCAATTGTTTTACTGTTTTTGTGTTTGAAGGGTGATACGTCACTTAAAGATTAAAATATTTTATTTTGTTTTTATTTATTTCTTTTAAGCATTTGTCATGGGACAATTAAGTAATAAGTCAAAATATGGCCATTGAAGGGTGTATCAATAACTTTTCACCTCTTCATCAAGATCATTATTTTTGCCGATCAGTTTGGAATTTTGAATGTTTTATTATATTTTCCTAGAATTTAAGTCGAAAATGTCATTAAGTATTTTGTTTTAGGTCCCACTTTAAAAATCAAACGAAATGTGGTTGTCGAGAAATATACAGACCTGATCGAAGAATTCTACAAATAAATAGTTTTAGGTTTAGGGGTAAAAATAAAAACTAATTGTAAAAATATTATTTACTTAAAAAATAATGTAAATACCGTCGAAATATACTTTAAAACTGGGATGCTATCTTACAATGTTGTCTTTTGAAATAAATAGATGAATGGTGTACATATTTGCAATACCTTTTTATACACATTTATAAACTCTATTGTAAAAAAATTATTTAATTAAGAATGCTAGCTACTGGGACATTATGAGGCACAGTCATATTTCGTTTACCCTAATTATTTATTAAGGTTCGGATTATTTAGGTAATAATTTACAGGGTGTTCCAGTAAGAACTCCCTCGCTCTGTTACTTCTTTATTTAAAGAAATAAAGCTGTCATATTTATCTCAAATTATTTAGAAGGTTGCAAGTCACTTAAAATGCGTTTAAATTTTATACAGTGTGCACAAAAAGTAATTTAACGCGTCAATATCTCGTCTTGTGATAACTTTACAAAAACAAATCGAATAAGAGTTGTTTTTGGTCATTTACAACATGACTTGTAATTGTTTTAACCATACAGAATGTTTTGTTTTTGCGCACCGATACGTAACTTTGTTCCTTTAAATAGATCACCCCGTATATTTTGTATTTTTAATATGAATAATCGAATACTCTTTCAGAAATCTACCAAGTTTCATGTACCTAAAATTAATCGTTTTTGAGTTGTTCAAGTTTGTTTTTTTTTTGCAATATTGATTAACAAATTGGCAATGTCAAAACGAATTCCTTTGATCCTTTTGTTAAAAATAATGTTATAGCAGTTAAAGATTTAAAATAAAACACAGGGTGTTTCTTATGCCTCGTCTAATTAGCTAAATTTTAAACACCAATAAGTCAATATTTCATTTTCCTATCGATAAATTAATTATCTTTAAAAATTATTAGGAATAATTTATGTACAAAATTAATATTTCTCGAGTTATTGCGATTTTGTGATAATTTACGGGCACCAACACAAGATTTAAAAGAATGAAAGTAGGCTTTGGAAATATGACGAAAATTTGTTTTAAATGTCAAATACATTGCTATTTTTACGTGTTGTATTTTTTGCTTGATTGCAAACTTAGTTTTCAGTTCATTTTTGCTTCTAAATGGCACCTTATACTTTCAAATGAATCATTTAAAAGCTTTTAAAATTGCTTTTCGTATTACCTGTCATGTGTATCCATTTTTTGCTCAAAAATACTTTATGAGAGAGGCAAATATTAAATCAAATATATTCATGAAAAGACAGAAGATAAGTAAAACGTAGTTAGTAGTATTTAATAACTTTAAATCATGAAAAGAATGTATAAATACGTTCAATAAAATTATACAAAACATTTTGAGATGGCCAATTTAATCTCAGTTTATAATTTTGTTAACAAATTTTAACACCATGTTTTTAATTATATCATTTAAAAGCATATAAGATGATACATGAATTAACTTTCTTGGAAGAATTTTTTAATAAAACGAGCAAATATTAGAGCAATCCAAGTAGCCTATGAAAAAAATATTATACATAAAAAGTTTTTAAAAACTAATGAGAATGTTATGATACGCGTAATGCGTAATTTACATAACTGCGTATGCGGTAAATTGCTTATGCGGTGAATTGATATTCGGTGAATTGCTGTCGGTCAATTGCTGTCGGTGAATTGTTTTTCGGTTAATCCTTCAAGCGGTACTTTAAAATGAAGAATGTAACTGTTATTTTAGATTTTTTTTATCACTTACCATTTTTGAGATATTACCCCTAATTTCGTATTTTCTTATAGGTTGCGAAGTTGGCTATGGAATAGTTAAATGTGCTTTTTCTCTTTTAAATGAGATATTACTTGCCATATCTATTTTTATAAATAAGTCACAAAATGAAGAAAAATTGTATTTTACACATCACTTATCAAGCTATCTATGAAAATTAAAACAAAAAACAACTAATTAAATTTAAATGTCACCTGATAGTTACTATTTGTCCGGTATCATTTATTAGAATTTTATAGTATTGTTGTGTAATTCGATAGTCTTTGTTGAAAATTTGTTATCATATTTTTATTGGCACATTTACAACCAATAAAAATTATATGTTGGAATGCTACATTCTTTGCCATAGAAAATGTGTAAAAACAGATAATTCTAATTCATTATTGATTTGTTTTGGATGTTTGGTGGGTTCCTCGAAAAAACCATACTCTTTTAAATTTGTTTCCAAATTTCTGTAATTAAGCACCTTTCGTTGCTTTCTCTCAGGATATAGCTCTAAGTATATTCGCTCACAGTTTTTATGGTAAAGAATATAGCATCTCAACATTTCAAATTTTTTAAATGTAGCCATTATTACAACAATTACTACAAAGGTACAAAGACTATATAATTACACAACAATAATATAATGATACCGCAGACTAATAGTAACTGTCATTTGACATTTAATTAGTTGTTTTTTGTTTTTATTTTCTTAGATACCTTGATAAGTGATGGGTAAAATACGATTTTCCTTAATTTTGTGACTTATTTATAAAAATAGATATAGCTAGTAATATCTCATTTAAAAGAGAAAAACAAAGCACATTTAACTATCCCATAGCCAACTTCGCGGCCTATGAGAAAAAATAAAATCAGGTGTAATATCACAAAAATGGTAGGTGTTAAAAAAAATCTAAAATAATGGTTACATTGTACATAAAAAAGTACCTTGAGAAGGTACTGATAAAATTGTTCTAATGATTTCGACAAAAAAGTTATGAAAGTTTTTTGCTACAACTTCTAAAGCACGAGCAATTTTGTACTTTTAAAAATCGTTCGTAGCTCCTCTCACACTGGGGAATAATTCATCTAATTTAGAAAAACCCGTACAACCTCTTATAATAAGCGATATTCCCATGCTGGAAATGTTATCTGGGACACCCTGTAAATACTTATAATTATATATATTTTTTTTAAGTATGTATCTTTTTAGTTTGATTAATTTCATTAATTTATTGTCTTATATAAAATCCTAAACACTATCGGATTAGAAATTAATTCTTATCACAATTAGGTAATAAACGGATATGATTTCTTAAAACAAAAAGTTGACTGTTGCCAGTCTGACATATTTTATCGTAGAAAAACATTGAATCGTCGTTTGATAAAGAATTTCCTGCTATATAAAAAAATATAAGGCGCTAGGGGTTTTCTCTTGAAATGAAAGACAAACTGAATTACCCGGTATAGTTTAAGATAATTTTATATTAAATGACCGTTCGGTTATTAGTTATTATAATTCAATATAACTCTTTGTTCGTTATGATTAACTTAATTAAATATTTTAAATCTGTTTATGATACTATTGGCAAGTAAATATTGACATATTTCTCATTAATTTATTTTTACAATAAAAAAAAACAAATTAATTGTATATTAAATATGTCTATGATACTATAGGCAAGTAAATATTAACATATTTCTTATTAATTTATTTTTACAATAAAAAAATACAAATTAATTGTATCACTTGAAAATGTTACAGTTTTACGAAATTGTTTAACATATTACAATTGCCGACTACACCTACAAATATTTTTAAATCTAATCAATGAGGAAATTCAATATTTGATTTTCCTCATTCCACAAATGAGATAATCACTGTTTAAACACAAAGAAAGTTTTAAGATTGTAAACTGCTATACAGGTAGGTACTACATTTGCTCCAATTTAAAAATAACAACTGCTACAATTGGCTAGTATGTGGAATCCCAGTTGTGTTCATACAATTTATTAAATAAAGAAATTATTACACCATTAAAGAGTGGGGACTTTAAAACAACCAATTTAAAAAAATCTAGACGTCTGTCTATGTAATCGACTCAAATATCAGGTCGATGATCTGGTGTAAATTTGTAGTGTATTTATATAGTGCGGATGTGTAAGTGAAACACCACTGGATTGCAGCCTCACACCCCTAATTAGGCTTATTTGTTGTTCGAGTAAGACTGAATCTGTACTAATTTATTAACAATAATTTACGGTATATATACAAAAAAACATGCTGAATAGACATACGTCATGAGTAATAAAGTTATATCAAAAATGTAAAAATAATTGTTTAGCACATATTTTGCAATTGGCTTATTGTTAACTCGGCAGTTCACATCGATCACAAATAGCGAATTGCAAGGTAAGATACGTTGAAACAGGAAATGAATGAATAGTATTACATTATAAAATAAGTTGAAAAATATTAAGATAAAAAATAAAAATTAAACAATGTTCAGATGGTCTGAACAGGGGATGTTCTTGAAGTGGTCTCTTAAATGAAACATGTCGCGGCCTTTGTAAAAAACGCCATACTGTCAGGGCAAAAGCTCCAGCAAACACTTACTCACACAGTAAATGAGACACTTGCTTGGCTATAATTATATTTATTATAATTAACAATGATATTAAACTTGTAATATACAAATAAACAAACACTCAAAGAGTTGCCAAACGCAACTAAAACAACTTACTTCCAAAAGCCAAAATGGAAGTCGCTGAGAGCGCAAGGTTTAACCTGCCTGCAGACCACGAAGTCTGAAGAGCAAGTCCTCGTTCAATCTACAGTTTTTGCAAAAACCACCCCCACGCTGAAGACGCTAACATTCCCTCGCGACCGTTACAAACTTGGGTGGCACATGTCGGCTATATCGTGGGAAAGTCTAATTCTAATAATAAAGTTCTCTTACAGTTCTAACAATCGCTAGAAAGTCTAATCTTATCAATAAAGTCCTCTACACTTTGACTGATAACGCCATTAAGTCAAGACCATATACAGGGTGTCCCAGATTAGATTTCCAGCATAGGGATCTCGCTTATTATAAGAGATACAGTTTTGTTTAAATTAGACGAATTATTCTTTAGTATGAGAGGAGCCACAATCAATTTTTAAAAGTACAAAAGTTCTCGTACTTAAGATGTTATAGCAAAAAATATTAAAATGTCGAATTTCTTTTTTCTCTGGTAACTTTTTTGTTTTATTCATTACATCAATTTTATTAGTACTTTGTTAAAGTACTTTTTAATGGAGAATGTAACTTTTATTTTAGATTTTTTTAACATCTACCATTTTCGAGATATTACCCCTAATTTCATTTTTTCTTATAGGCCGCGAAGTTGGCTATGGAATGGTTAAATGTGCCTTGTTTTTCTCTTTTAAATGAGATATTACTTGCTATATCTATTTTTATAAATAAGTCACAAAATCAAGAAAAATCGTATTTTACCCATCACTTATCAAGCTATCTATGAAAATAAAAACAAAAAACCACTAATTAAATGTCAAATGATAGTTACTATTTGTGTGGTATCATTCATATATTAGAATGTTATAGTATTGTTGTGTAATTCGATAGTCTTTGAAGCAAATATGTTGTCATATAATTATGGGCACATTTACTACTAATTAAAAATTTTAAATGTTGTAATGCTACAGTCTTTGCAATAGAAACTGTGTAAAATAGATAATTCTAATTAAATATTGATTTGTTTTGGATTGTTGGTTGGTTTCTCGAAAAAAACATATTCTTTTAAATTTATTTCCAAATTTCTGTAATTACGCACCCTTCGTTGCCTTTTATTGGGGTATATCTCTAAGTATATCCGCTCAGCTTCTACCCATGTTTATGGTAAAAAATCTCAACATGTCAAATTTGTCTCTATTTTTAAATGTACCATAATTATAACAATTACTATAAAGACTTTCGAAGTACACAGCAATAACATGAAATTCTAATAAATGATACCGCACACAAATAGTAAGTGTCATTTGTTTTTTGTTTTTATTTTCATAGATAGCTTAATAAGTGATTGGTAAAATACGTTTTTTTTTTCATTCTGTGACTTATTTATAAAAATGAAAATAGCAAGTAATATCTCGTTTAAAAGAGAAAACAAGGCACATTTATCTATTCCATAGTCCAGTGGTTCTTAACCTTTTAGTAGTCGCGGCCCCCTAAATATCCTAAAATATTTTCGCGGCCCCTAGTTTGTAGTAACAAATATCTTACGATTTATTTAAGAAGATATCTCTCCGATAGTTCGAGTAAAATAAGGAGCAAATATTGCAATATTTTAAGAAATAAAAACCTTTTATAAACTTTTCGCGTCCCCCCCCAAATATCTCGAAAATGGTAGGCGTTAAAAAAAAATCTAAAATAACAATTACATTTTCTATTAAAAAGTACCTTAAGAAAGTTCAAATTAAATTGTTCTAATGATTAACACAAAAAAGTTATGCAAGAAAAAAGAAATTCGACGTTTTCATATTTTTTGCTATAACATCTGAAGTACGGGGAATTTTGTACTTTTAAATTTATTGTGGATCCTCTCATACTAAGGAATAATTCATCTAATTTAATCAAACCTGTATCTCTTATAATAAGCGAGATCCCTATGCTGGAAATATAATCTGGGACACCCTGTACATGCAGCAATGTGTGGGATAGTATTATGCATCTACCATCTACCCTATAAATATGAATACTTAGGTCCGACGCAGAGCGATTATATAAATTTTTTAAAATTATTAAATTATTAGTTTTTTTTTAAAATATTGATAACGCCATTAAGTCAAAACCATTTACATGCAGTAATATGAGGAGTAGTATTATGCATCTACCCTATAAATATGAATAATTAGGTCCGACGCAGAGCGATGATGTGAATTTTTTTAAATTAGTGAATTATTAGTTGTTTTTTTTTAATATTGATAACGCCATTAAGTCAAACCATTTATATGCAGCAATATGTAGGACAGTATTATGCATCTACGCTATAAATACGAATACTCACTTCCGAGCTTCCGACGCAGAGCGAAGATATGATTTTTTTTTAAATTATTGATTTATAAGTTGTTGTTTTTTTAAATTTATAATTCGTTTTGTATTATAATTGGCTGTTGAGACGAGTTGCAGGGTGACTATTTTAGTCAAAAAGTAATATTTTTTGTTACCGACCTATTTCGTTCACTGTTAAAAGTATAAAGTTTCTACATTGTACGTACCTACTATTAATATTGATGTATGACATACTCGAACAAGAGTGTATGACTTGCGAGCTTGCGACCGCTCGTTCATACACAGTGCAATAGCGTAGGGGCCCCTACTTTTAGGCCGCTAGAGAGACCGCTAGTTTAGTCCTGCGAAACGCCGCATTAACCGAAGTAAATCTTCGGAAAGTTTTGTGTGCGTTATCATTTTTTTTATTGCAGAGTATTATTGTATGATTTGATAATCATTGTGTAAATAGAAAATAACTCCAGCCTAAAAATAGAGTGCAAATAATTACGGTACCTAATGTACTCAAATCCAGATTTTGTAATAATAACTTACCAAAAATTTAGTATTATCCAAGTTCTGTTTCTTAACGAATGTTTTTTTTTAGCAACCTTAGGACATTGCACAAGAAATGGCTTCATTAACAATCGAATTTAACGATGGTCCCGATCAAGTTCTTCCTGCTGATAATATAACAACTACACATCCTGACGGAAAGGTACGTCTTAAAATACCCGAAAATGGCGAAGAGCTAGAAGTAACTAAACCATGTTCGGTTCCTGGACTTTTACATCGAACTGCTAAAAAATATCCAAACACTGTAGCTTTGGCCACTAGAAATCCCGACAAAACTTGGAATAAAATTACATACAAGTAAGTTACACAGAACATTATCGCTGTACGTTGTGCAGTTAGGAAACTTTTTTTTTTAATAATTTTCGGGTTTATTTACTTTACTAAATGGCACTTGTATGGTTTAAAGTTAAAATCCTATAGCAATTTTTTTTATTTTTCAGTCACAACAATATTTAGATACTTGTTTCAATGCTAAAAGGTATCAGTAAATAGTCGCAGGGCTGGATTAACCAACAGCGATAACGACAAATGACCCGATTCGATCCTGGAAAAATTGTAATTAATAGTAAAATCGTAAAATTAACAAAAACGCTCCATAAATAGGGCCCTAAGGGAAAAATTTGTTTTGAGCCCACTAAATGCTTAATCCGGCACTGAATAGACCATAAAAACATATTTTGTGTCTAAATAAAAGTGTTTAGGGTCAATTTTTTTGGTTTAAAATTGTTTTCAAATAAAACGATCAATTATGATAAACTTCCAAGGTTCCAAGTCCAAAAATCTATAGGTACTAATTAGTAGTATTATTTACGCATAGGGATTGTCTAATCAATAACTGATACTTGACATTTTTTTTAAATAAATATTATATAAAGAATTACAGTGATTACGTAACTGGTATTATAAAAACATTTACTATATGATTTTGACTATAAAACATACTCTGCGATTAGCAAAAAAAATCAATTACGCCTTTTTTACGTACATTGAAATTTAGAATATATTTTTCCACCATTTATTAAAATGGAATTTTTGTTGGGCTTATTTCTAGCAATAAATGAGATAATTGAGATGGAAATGATTCCTTGGACAAACCACACAAACTAAATAGCTAGAATGTTTTTTCTTGATTTATCTAAAGTCAGAATTTAAAAAAAAAAACAAAGAATTTAATTGAAGACTTTGATATTTAAATTAATTGTTTGTACTGTACATCAACTTTCAACATTTCAGGCAATACGAACATCAAGTGAGAACTTGCGCCAAAGCGTTTATTCACTTAGGCCTGGAAAAACTTCATTCGGTCTGCATACTTGGTTTTAACAGCCCGGAATGGTTCATCTCAGATCTTGCAGCCATTTATGCAGGGTAGTAGACTCTCGTGATTAACAAAAAACAACATTTAAAATGTTTTATTTATTTAAAGGGGAATTGCTGCTGGTATTTACACAACGAATTCAGCCGAGGCGTGTCTTCACATCGCAGAACATAGCAGAGCCAATATTGTTGTTGTCGAAGATCAAAAGCAATTGGACAAAATCTTGCAAGTGAAGTCGCAGCTTCCTCTACTGAAGGCTATCATTCAATATTCGGGGACACCGACAGCACCAGACGTATTAAGTGTATGTATTACTAATTACCCATTTTGCTGCTAAAGTAAGAACAATAAATGCAGTGGCGGACTAATTAGGGTGTCATCTTGCCCGATGACAAGTGGGCCCCCTAAAATATTAGATAATTTGTTAAAAGTGTTAATGATTTTTTTGTAGCTTGAAAATTTAATGAAAGTTTCATTATTATTACTGTATGCAACTAAAATTGGGGTGAGTGGACCTCCTTGTAGGTGAGCCCCCTTTGTGTCCCGGCAACAAATATTTTTAGACCCGGTCCGCCACTGAATAAATGTATGAATTATTCAAGTGATTAATTATGAATTTAATATGTAAGTTAAGTTGCGAGACAACGAAAATATATTCTACTCATATGATTTTTAAGTAAAATCATATACCAATTATCTACCGCGATACATAGCTAACTTTGTTAATATAAGACTTAAGGAGTCGTTAAAGTTTGGAAAGTTGAGCGGAATTACAAAAAATATAAAAATTGATTCCTATTACAAACGTGTTAACTAAGAAAACTGTAAAAACTGAAAAATTACATAATTAATTTAAACACAAATATTTTTTAACTATGACACATAATAATAAAAAATAATTTTTTGGGCCAACTTTCATTAATTGCAATATTTTCTTAGTTAAGGGGCTAACGATGTACACATCATACTTAAAATTTGCTAAATAGGAAACATAATTAGCTGTATTCTTATATTCCTATTAATTTTTTAATTTGCTATATGGGTTATTATACAGGGATGCGCAAAAGTATGGAAACAGACAAATATCTGGAACACTATTGCAGATATAACAATGAAATTTTGTATCTGAGCGTTATGATATTTTTCGGATTCGATGAAAATATTAAGGTTGCCATGCGACTTCCGGTTCAAACTTTGAAATTTTAAATAGAACACCCTGTATATTTTGACATTTTTGGATTCCTCTTAATATTTACTTTAAAAAATTTATAAGGTTATGTGGGTCTAAAGTCTTAAGTCAACCGTTTTCGTAAAATTTACATTTTTGTGAAAATTTTGAGCGATACAGCACTTTCAATTTTTTTCAACGTTTAAGTTATTTAAAAAGGCAGTAAAATTTCGTTTGAAAATTAGATTGACAATAGATTATTTAACACTTTGCGCTAGCTACATTTTTAAAATATTATACAGGGTGTTTTTTACACTACGTCAAACTTGTGAAACTTTAAACATCGATAACTCGATTTTCTTAAATACAACACACTATTTGTTTTTACATAGTCTTGTAGAAAATTTGATTGTCTTTCAAAAACATTAACCATGTTTCATACCTAAAACTAATATTTTTCGAGCCATCGCGATTTTATTGTAAATTATTAGGGCAACGTAATATTTTCGAGTAGGCGGTAATTTTGAAACAATTGAAAGATAAAAACAAGAAAATTGTAATATTATCTTTTCCTTTCGAATTTTTGAAATTTTTTGTAATATATCATAGATGTAATTTTACCAATCTTACGTTTATATCGAGATTTCTTATCAGGATTACAATATTTTTCATATAATTGATTTTGATTGTTTGCAAAGTCCTAAAAACCGATTAATAATGTATTGAGTACGCAAAAAGAGCGCCGATTAAACAAAAGTCACTGGCCAATCTTATCTTTAAATTTAACGTTAACCGTTAACGAAATCCCCATGCTGTTCACTATAACTGGGACACCCTGTATATACATATATACAGGGTGTGTAAAAATTGGCGGAAGGGCTACACGGGGCGATGTTCTTCGTAAAATTCTAAGTCGAAAATCTTAATACGAAAATGTTGTACCACGCTTGCTGTGTCTGCAAGAGGTCCTCAAAGCTTTGACATTTAGTCCTTTAATAGGCGTTATTATTTAATACTTGCAAATGAAAAAGCTGCAATTTGGAATAAAAATAGATTTCGTAGTATTTTTTCCTAGATATTGTGTTCTTCCTTTCAAAAATTGGTGTTGAAAATATGTAAATCACTGATTTTAATGACAGTAATACATATGGCAACATTGTCCTTGGCTTTTTTTTTTTTTTTTTTAATTAAAACACTAGGTGTTTGAACACTAAAACTGGTCTAGAAGTAAGACCAACCATTAGTTTGTATCTGTTAAATCTTAAATCTAAGTTACTTAGCTAAAATCAGTCCAGCGACGTATTTTAGTTGTCTCTGTTATTCTTAGGGAAATAAAGACACTAACACTTGCACAATGCTCTGCTTTTACACAGATCACTTAGAAAGTTCGAACGGTTTGGTTCTCTTCAGTCTACGACATAAGTTTTGGTTGTCTAGCAGCTGGAGAACTTCTGGATTTTCGTGTAGGTGAAGCCTGGCTTCATGCTTCTTTGCAAATCTTTTGATTTCTTCTTCAACGGTTAAGATACCCAGGTCTCGATGAAGGTCGGCGTTTCTGACAAACCAGGGAGCGTTGGGCATTTCATGTAACACCTTGTTTTGGACAGTTTGTATCTTACGTATATTTGTAATTTTTGCACACCCCCATAGTTGTATTCCATACAACCATGTAGGTCTAATATACATTTTTTTTCTATCTGTCATAGTTTCAAAAAGATTTTTGTAATTTTTCACTTTTTTGCATTTTTTTAAAATCAGGCAACAATTGTTACTTTTTAAATGGCATTCAGTTGTTTTGTAGTTCTACCCTACTTTACTGATTTAACTGACTGTATTGCATGTATTGCAGTAAAACGCGAGATCTTAAAAAAAAACAAATTTGCAGATAATACGACGCTTCAAACAATTTTTAAAATTCATATTTGAGGTGGACTTTATATCAGTTTAAACTTTAAACACATCTTAATACCACATCGTAGGCAACACATCTATATTTAAACAGTAAGGGTAGTTCCCTTTATAACAAGTGTTTCGACTCCTTCAGTACACACAATTTGTTTCGTCTATTCACACCAATAAACACTTCATAAAATTTTACACACCGTATTGTTTAATTTACCAATACCTCACGTTCGTTGTAATGGTTTACGTTAAAAATCGAGTTTCTTTGTATAATTGATTCGCGTATTTTATGTTTAGGTTTGAATTTAATCGATATTTATTAGACAAATTATAAACAGCAACTCACTTCCGTAACAAATAACAATTAACATGCCATTTAATTCCAAAATATCTAAAACAATTTTTATGACTTAGGCAGCAAATTTGGTAATTTTTACTTGCCGAACTATACAAGTCTATTAAATCATTATATTTAAATATAAATATATAGGGCGCCTTTGAGAGCATTACCATCGCGAAATATGTCGTTTGTTTAAAAAAAAAACTACTTTAACAAGTCTTATGTGTTATTAAACAGCAGGAAAAGTTGCATAAAATATATTTGAAATTGTGAGGTTTGTCAAAAAGGCATTATTTCACTTTTTTTAATGCACTAGTACAGTTTGAAGTTAAAAATTAATAGTTATTGTCTTTTCGGTCATGTTAACAATTTCTGAAACAAATACACGTATCTATAGGCCATGACAACCTTTTTGCATGAGTGTGAATCAGTACAAGCATTTTTGGATTTGAAAGTTGTTTATAATGAACTTTATTTAGCTTCAAAAATTAAAAAAATAACTTTCACCGAGACAAATAAAATGCTAACATAAACGAAAAGATTTTAAAATGTGATTTTGACTTAAGTCTTTAATAAAAGTTAAATAACGACTTTTTAATGCATAATTAGTTTTCGTATTTATTGTAATGCCATTTTAAAAACGCACCGAGTTAAGAAATTAGTCTTTTTATTTGAAGTAAAAATGAAACAATTACTTTCGGTTTCCTTCTCTGTTATCGTTTTACAAGCGACCTAAGACCACATCAGCATTCCAATACGTATCAATTAAAAAACTTGTATGTGTTGCTCTGTACAACCTAATTACAGTTCTAATTTTTTTTTTTTTTTATAGTGGAAACAACTAATGGAAATAGGCGAGAAACAATCGGATGAAGAACTAGATAGAGTTTTGAAAACGGTGGCCACCAACCAATGTTGTACTTTAGTACATACGGTAAAAGAAAAAATTATATTGTTTTTAAGCTTTAAGTAAAACGTTTATTTGTAGTCCGGTACTGTGGGAACTCCAAAAGCTGTTATGCTCAGTCACGATAATGTGTTATGGGATATGCTGTGTGTTAGCAAAAGATTTGGAATGATCGAAGGAGAAGAAGTCTTGATAAGCTATCTTCCTCTAAGTCACGTAGCAGCTCAAGCAGTCGACATTTATCTAGCTATAATATCAGCAGCAACCATATATTTCGCAGACAAAGAAGCCCTTAAAGGCAGTTTACTAACAACATTAAAAGAAGTGGAACCGACTCGGTTTATGTCAGTTCCTAGAGTATGGGAAAAAATGTACGAAAAAATGGTGCAACTCGATCAAATGACGAAAGGAGTGAAGAAAATTTTACTGACATGGGCAAAAAAACATGGACTTGAACACAATTTGCAAAAAATGAAAGGGTAAACGCCTTTTTCGCAAGTAAATCACAAACGTAAAATATATATTTTTTAATTCCAGACATAATCGCACGTCGTTCGGTTACACCATAGCTCAAGAGTTAATTTTCAAAAAAATTAGAATGGCTTTGGGTCTACGTCGATGCAAATCAAATGTATCAGCCGCAGCGCCCTTATCAGCAGATATTAAAAGATATTTCTTAAGCATCGACATCCATATTATGGACGTTTTTGGCATGTCCGAATGCGGTGGTGCCCATGCGACATCGATAGAAACGTGCAGCGCGCTAGATACAATCGGCCTTACCATACCAGGAATGAAGACAAAAATATATGAACCGGACGAAAAAGGAAATGGAGAAATTTGTATCTATGGACGTCACGTCTTCATGGGCTACCTGGGAGACCCAAACAAAACAACTGAAGCCATCGATAATGACGGATGGTTACACACGGGGGACATTGGTCGAGTTGATGAACGTGGATTGGTATACATAACTGGTCGTCTAAAAGAACTACTAATTACTGCCGGTGGTGAAAATGTTCCTCCAGTTCCGATCGAGCAAAAGGTTCTGGCAGAATTACCCCAAGTTAGC
This sequence comes from Elmis aenea, assembly GCA_947652605.1. Classification (NCBI taxonomy): domain Eukaryota; kingdom Metazoa; phylum Arthropoda; class Insecta; order Coleoptera; family Elmidae; genus Elmis; species Elmis aenea. The sequence goes on from OX393584.1 coordinate 24,542,452, forward strand.
AACGCCATTCTTATCGGCGACCAAAAAAAGTTTTTGTCCATGTTACTAAGTTTAAAAACGGAAGTCGACAGTGAAACTGGGATACCTTCAGATGTACTCATTCCAAGTGTTAAAAACTGGTTAAAGGACTTGGGATGTCCAGCAAATACAGTAACGGAAGTACTTGAAGCTGGCCCTGACCAGCGGGTAATGGCTGCCTTACAACTTGGTATTAAAGCTGCTAATGAACACGCAACTTCCAACGCCCAAAGAGTACAAAAGGTCGCCATCATGCCCGCTGATTTTTCAATCGCAACTGGCGAACTAGGTAATTAGCTTTGTAATAAAAAAACTAAACTAAAAATTGCTCCGACGAAATGTGTTTTTTAAATTATGTTGAGCACAGAAGGTGGCCTAATGAATAAATGCTGTCCTTTTAAAAATCTTATTTTCCTCTTGATTATCATTAACATTAAATAATGTTGAAAATAATGAAAAACTAGTATCTGAGTTGGCTAAGTTTCCAGTTGGGTCCTTTATCAGGAACATCTTCAAGGTCTGGTTGTCGAACAGCAACTGAAAGTTACAAGCATCTTCCAGGAGTAATGGAGAGGGTAACAGTTATCGTGGTCAAGATTCTTGACGATTGATGTTCAACCAAGCACTTAACCCTGAAGATGATCTCGATAAAGTCATACAAATTGTCATTTAACAAAAAACCTTTTACGTAATTCTAACTCAAAAACCTGGACCAACAATGGTAGCTGAAGCCCAATTTTTTTACTGTTTTTGTGTTTCAAGGGTGATACGTCACTTACAGATTGAAATATTTTATTTTGTTTTTATGTATTTGTTTTAACATTTGTCATGGGACAATTAAGTAATAAGTCGATACATGGCATATACCTTATACCATTGCCTTCAATATATCAATAATTGTTCACCCTCTACATCAAGATCAATATTTTTGCCGATCAGTTTGGAATTTTGAATGTTTTATGACAGAGGTTCCCAATCTTTTTACGATATTGTACCGGTTTGTAGTAGACAATATGGTGGCGTACCAGTAAGTAAATATTTTTGGAAAAACGAGCCCAAAAAAAATTTCCTGAATTCTCAAGAGATTTTTTTTGTCGCTTGTCTCTCTAAAATATTTTGTCGAGCAAAAAAAAGGACTAATCCTTCAATAAAACTTTCCTAAATTCCCAACTAATGACTTTTTTTAGGTAAATATTTTGGAAACAGAATGCAATGCTTTATGTACAGTTGTAATAAAAACAATTTAATTCGTAAATACTTTTATTACACTAAATATAAATGCATTTGTATCATATACAGGGTGTTTCTTAAATAATTCGAAAAAATTCAGGTGGTGATTCCTTATCGAAAATTAAGGGGGTTCTTTCATTTAATTTTTTTTCCTGAATTACACCCCCTTTATTTTATTTCTCAAATTTGGATAAATGTAGAAGAATGATGTTTGGTATTTGTTTTATACTTAGTAAAAGGTTTCCCATAGTAATATTTTCGATCATCTGCCACCTTCACCGGGGGCTGAAAAGTGCGACCCCTGTTGGTTTTTCTGTCAGAACTTTTTGGTGGGTTAAAATTTTGCAATTTTAGGTAGGTTTTACGAGAACAACTAAAGAACAGAAAAAGTTTCTAAATAAATCAGTCTTCCAAAAAACAAAATTAATTGCAAATTTCAACCCACCAAAAAGTTCTGATAAAAAAACAAACAGGGGTCGCATTTTTCAGCCCCTTGTGAAGGTGGGAGATGATTAAAAGTATTACTATGGGAATCCTTTTAATAAGTATAAAACATCTACTAAATATAATTTTCCTACATTTGTTCAAATTTGAGAAATAAAATAAAAACCCAATTTTACGCTCCCCTTTAGGGGGGGTGTAACTCAAAAAGGAGACGTCTAAGGAAAAAAATTTACATAAAAGACCCCCCTTAATTTTTGGATAAGGAATCACCAGCTGAATTTTTTCGTAATATTTAAGAAACACCCTGTATAGATATAATAATAATTCTAATTATTGTAGTTAATGTGAGGGTTGCGCCTGTTTACTTTTTATCAGTGTAGAAATATCTAGTTCAATTTTGGTCAGTTTAAGGCGAACATCAGACTCAATATTAAGCAATGATTGGTTATTTTATTTTCGGTCTGAAATTAGCGGGCATCAATCATTTTCGATCACCCAACATAAACCGATAATTATTTTAAATGTACATATGTGTCTACCAATCTGTCACTATCTTCTACTTCTTTTACACACGTGATATCACATAACAAAGATGCTATAAAAAAAATATTAAAAAATAATTATTTCATTTGCTTATCGCGTACCGGTAGCTTGACATTCGCGTACCGGAACCGGTACGCGTACCATAGGTTGGGAACGCCTGTTTTATGATATTTTTCTAGAAATTAAGTCGAAAATGTAATTAAATATTTTGTTTTAGGTCCCACTTTAAAAATCAAACGAAATGTGGTCGTCAAGAAATATACAGACGTGATCGAAGAATTCTACAAATAAATCATTTTAGGTTTAGGGGTAAAAATAACAACTAATTGTAAAAATATTATTTACTTAAAAAATAATATAAATACCGTCGAAATATACTTTAAAATTGGGATGCTATCTTACAATGTTGTCTTTTGCAATAAATAGATGAATGGTGTACATATTTGCAATACATTTTTATACACATTTTATACACATTTATAAACTCTACTGTAAAAAATTATTAAATTAAGAATGCTAGCTACTGGGACATGGTTCGCCGTCGGCACTACTGTCACTACTGTCCGAGTCTTGCTTACAACAGCGACATTGCTGCCGGTGGCGACTGCATTTCGATCGGTGATAACCACTGCACTTAGATCTATAAACGGGAGTAACTAATTCAACTTTGATATTTGCTGTAGCCGTAACTTTTGTCGTGAACGGACCACTCGAACTAGATTCCGGGCTACTGTATTCTACAGTTACTTGGGGCTCGACCACGATGCTCTGATTACAGCTTTCTTCGGTTATAGTCGTTAGACTTGGTTCACGGGTCGCCTTCGATTGTGTACTACGCCGCTGCGGTCTCGCAAAAGAAGCTGGCTTAGGTGTAGGTGGAGGAGGGGGCGGAGGTGGAGTCGATATACGATCGCTGTGTTCTAACGGCTGAACTTCTCCTTTGGGGCCCACAACCACTAAGAGAATTGGAAAGAAAATTATGCAGTTGGCTGCCGACCCACACACAGACACCATTATCATCATAAACAGATGGTGCTGGATGAATTCGAAATGAGAGGTAGCTAGTACGGCAATACATATAAGTAATCCCAAGTCGCCTTTCAATATTGGTTCTACGTACATTTCCAAAGACATAGATAAGCGGCGTTCGCGCGTTCCTATAGCACTAAGAAAGCCAGTCAAAATTAGCATTACATTTCGACTAACAATTATAAAATGTAGCGCACCTACAGTTCCGCTGAGAGCGTTAATGTTCATAAGGCACATTAGTAATATGCTCACGAGTGTACTAAACACGGGACACCAGAGTTTTGTCCATTGCACTAGCGCACACGACACTAAAGTTCCTGTGACTACGGTAAGTAAAAGTTGCACTGCTAAAAGTCTGTCCAAAAGTAGGAACTGATTAAAAAACGAAAATATCAACCCGATGGGGTAGTTCTTCAGCCCTCGGTTGTTGAATGTGTTTGAGATATCTCTTATTTGCTTTAACGTCTCAACTATTTTACTGGTGCTTTTAAGATTTTTGAGGTAGAAAGGCATTTGTGTATATACAAGGGGATGTGATTTGGGAATTTTTAGATCAAATTCAGTCTTCGAAGTGTAATACTGAAAAGGCTTCGGTATTAAATTTGCTTGAGAATTGGAGTAAGACATTTGGTCGTTACTATTCCACACTGATAAATAATTGTAAAAAGCCTTTGTGTCTATAATACCGTTATTTACGAGTCGTTTGTTAAATATCTGACTTTTATCGACGGGAAACTCGACGACTCCTGTTTGTGCTAACAGCTTAAAAGCCAAGACGGCTTTTTCTGTCGCATTTGGAAACCATTTCTCGTTATTTAGGCAGTTTTTGCTACGATTGTGGTCGAATTCTTGTTGCAAATCGAGGAGAAAATCTCTAAAGTTTGCCAGCCAAAAGTCGTTCATGTTCAAGCCACCGTTTGAATCTTTGAGAACATGCGGTACGTTCGTCAGCGATGAATGATATTCGTAGAGCAGGGGTTGGTTCAGTGGATATTCGAGTTCGGTCGTCACTAAATAAAAATTATAAAATCCGAAAAATCTATTCTGCGCCTCCAGATACTTGTATTCTTGAGTACTTTTGGGTAGGAACGTGGACAGACGGACATCGTATTCCAATTTAAGACCGTTAAACACACAAAAGATTATGAGAACAGCATACGTCAAGCTTAGAAAAACTTTTACAAACGGTTTTAACAATACTGCCGCTAGATATTGATTCACTAGCCACTTTAGCAAACTTTTCTTCTTGTGGCATATTGTTTCGGCTGTAATTAGGTTGGTGGTGTGTTCCTGAAACCAATAACAACCTATGAAACAAGGAAAACAAACTAGTAATAATCAGAGAGTCGAACCGGAACCGAACCGACAACCGAAAACCGAAATTAACCGGTATTTTCAGCAGAACCGAAACCGAAACCGGAACGAAAAACTGCAGAATTTAAAAACCGAAACCGTAACCGAAACTTACGGAACGAAATTTTATTAACGGTTCATTTCGGTTAGAACGAAAAAATATAATAACGGTTAATTTCGGTTCAATTTTTTTTTCGCTTTACCATTCTACACGAAAAGATCAGTTTTAAAAACTAAAAAAAGTTGTTTTTGAGATATGTAATTTTGCAATCCGGAATCAAGTAACAAATTCCACAAGTTATAACTGTAAAAGTAATTGAGATTTGTATTTTACTTCTTCGACCATGGGACACTTTGTGTTAAAATTTTATTACGGTCTGGTCAGTTTCGTCCCTCGGCGGGGTTACTATACAAACACGTGTTTTATCTATTGTAGCAATAAAACATGTGTTTCTGTTTTGGTTCATCTTTTTTTAAATTGTGAGAAAAAGTTCTAAAAGTTCATTGCTGTTTTGTACAGTAACAAATTCGTTCGCCTTTGTGTCTTGTGCTAAGTGAAGAGTTAAAATCTACAGAAAATTTCAATGAGCTCGAAAATAACCGATCCCAAAATAACATCAGATCTTGAAATGTATCTTTTAAAAAAAGAAAAGGATCTAAGAAGAATTATTAATGACAAAGAAGTTGATTCAAATTGTAATTTAGTAAATTTAGCAAATTTAGCAAACCAAATTGTTAACTTCGAGCCAGCTAGAGAACCTAGGAATACTAATGTTTTAAAGTATTGGTCGGAGAAAAGCGTTCTTTTCCCTGAATTGGAAATCTTGCCAAAATAATATTAGCTGTACCAGCTACACAGATCAGCGTAGAACGAAGTTTTTCCGTATTGAAATTAATACTTACGGATAAAAGGACGAATCTGTCCCACCAAAATTTGCAAAACATGCTAATGTGCCGCTTAAATAAGGATTTTTAATTTTTTTCTTATATTAAAAATATAAATGTAAATAATTTTTGTATTATATTTTGTTTTCGTTTTTGTTTTTGTTAATAAACTTATTTAATCTTATTGAGTTCTTATATTTTATCAATTTCTTAATCTAAAGACGAAGAATAAAAAGAAATTGAATTAATATTCAGACTTACTTTTAACTTGTTATTCGAACCGGCAGTGGCGTGCGGTGGGTTTTAATGTAAGGGATGCTGTCGAATATATATATTTTTTTAAATCCTTAAAAATCTATTTAAATCTTCATCACCCACATATATATATATATATACATGCTTAAATCCCGTAAAATAGCATGACAATGTATTATTATTAACTAGCACTACTAATAACTTGTAATAATCCAAAAAAGTTTTAATTTAAAAAAAATTCAACTTCTTACTAGTCTGTTATAATTCGTGATGTACATACCCGCGAGAGAAACTCTCGTATTTTTAACGAACCTAAAGAAAATTGTAACTGATAATTTGAGAAATAAAAAAATAAAATTAATATACTCGAGCTCTGCAACTTATTAATATAAAAAGACTTTTCTTTTACAGACTGAAAATTTAGAGCTATGACTGTTTTAACAAACTCTCCACTATGCAGTTGCATGTTGCATTCATGTTTAATTAAATCGTATCCAACAATAAACGCTAAGCGCGAACACAATACTACCGCATTACCGGTGATCGGTGAATGCGTTTTTAGCTGTAGATGCTGTTTTCAAACCAGCATCTACAGCTAGTATATAGCTCCATCAACTGATACTTAATACGCATGCGTTAACTTCTATATCTCTATGCTATGAGTCCAGCCCTAGATGCTGAGCGCTACACCGCATTCACGGCCTTAAATGAGGCAGTCAGACAAATGCGATATATTATAAGATCTTTTTCCCCTTAACTTTAAAATGTAACTTTTAATGGACATAATAGTTCAATAAATACTCTCTACAAATTAATTTTAGAAAAACAAATTATATATTAAATTAATGTATGAAATATTTCAAAATTTTAAGGGATGCGCCGCATCCAACGCATTCATGGACTGCACGCCACTGCGAACCGGAACAGAAACTGAACCGGAACCGAACCGAAACTGAACCGTAATTTTCAGCCAAACCGAAACCGGAACCGGAACGAAAAACATTTTCACGGAACGTGACCACAAACCGGAACGAAATAAATTTCGGTTCGACTCTCTGGTAAGTACAAATTAAACATTTTTATTTTCGGAAAGAAACATGCACTTGCAAAAAAAAATTGTGACATCGATTATTTTGGGTTGGTATTTCTAGGTGTCTACGAATAAAAATTAAACTTACCAAATCGACTTCATTGTTGTTGTTGTTTGGTGATGTAACAGTCTTCTGGTCATTACGAAAGCACGGGACATCAGCCTTTCGACACCGTGCTTCTAGAGCAAGTAACGCTGGAAAGACCAACAGAAGGGCTGCTGAATGGAACAAAACGATCATCCCACTTTGGAGGCAAAATATTCGTAAAGCTGGTACAGGAACAATGGCTGCAGCTAAAAATGCTGCCGAGTGGGTTAACGCCGATAGCAATATTGTAGGACCCGAACGTTGCACAATTTGTGAAGGTGCAAGTTTACGCGACTTTGTAGATAGGAGGATAAACATATCGCGCATGGCCAAACCCACCGTTACAAAAGGAAGGACGTGAGTGCTCAATAAGTTCATTGGAAAGCCCAAAAGGCTGCAAACACCCAAGCCAGCTGCAGCCGAACCGGCTAATAATATAACTCCTAACGCGGCTAGCCCACCTTGGACCAACCAAGCATATCCCGCAACGGCGGCTAGGACTATACCCAGTTTGATGATATCAGTGCGCGAATGTTCTGTTAAAATTCGATTCAAAGTTGCAGTTGAAAATGTGTTAAAAAGATAAGATGATGATGTTGCATTACTTTTCGTAAGACGATCGACTTCCTGAAAAACAAATACAAATTTGATGAATATGACATAAAAATCTACACCTGAAGATTTCTTACTTGTGCAAATCGATTCTGCCAGGCATTCAACACCAAAGACGCCTTATCTGGAGTCCAACCAATGTGATGTACTTTATAGTTTTCGGACCAAAATTCGTACAACTCACGTTCACCCATCAGTTGCACCACGGTCTGGAGAGCTTTGGCTTGTTTGATATGTCCAGATTTGTTTTTATGGACGCCACCAACAACGAGATCTTCCGGCCAATGCATATACTTGGCTGCAAAACCGTAACAGCCGCTAGTCAGCTCGGCTCCAATATCTACAGGATGGCTCGAATTACGGTTGGGAGCAGTAATTGGGCACTCGGGATCATGAGGATTCAAACACGGCTTCTCTTGATAACCTGAAGTAATACCGGCTCTGCGGAAGTAATCTTCCAGAGAATGGTAATCAAATTGTGACTCTTTTTCTTTGATATGGGCAACTAGCTGACTAGGATTTAAATTTGTCCACTTTACGTTATTTCCTATGCCATACCTATAAAACATAAAATTTAGAAGAGTTGCAACCATGGCTTTAGGGCAGGTACAACTCACGGTATATGGACTGGATAATCGGGTCCTAACAATTTGGACCCTTCCCAGAAACAGTCCAGGGGAGTGATTATGGAGCATGGCATCATATTCTCGAACATTTGTTCGATGTAAAGAACATCGAAAGTAGGGACGCTGGGTGATTGACACAGATCTTTAAGGCGCCAGGTGATATCGAACATGGTCACGGTGACCTGCGTCGCTTGTCGGATGAGCGCCAAGTGCTCAAGTAAGCCTCGAGGATGCAAAAGGCCGGCATCTGGGTCGACGGCCGTCTGAATGACCATCTGGTGCGTTGAAAGCACCTCGGTCGGAGGCGTCTCTTCAGTTGCGGCTGTTTCGGCCCAGAGTTGCTCGATGTTGGAATGGAAAGTGGCGCTTTTTAGACCCACGCAAAAAGTCGCCAGGACAAGGAGGCTAACAAAAATTACTTTGCCGGCATGAGCATCTAGGAAGCAGCCTAAGGACCGCAGCTGACGTTGAAGTCGGCCACGCACCCACAGTACACCGCGATCCCCACTTGCCTTGCCCTGTAACAGAGTAAAACATTAGCAGACCACCCAAGTTGTGGTTTGACGTCACCCAGACCACCCAAGAAGCGGCGCGTTACACACACGCCAGACCCCGCTCGTGCTTCTAGGAAGAACCGACAGTCGTACGTATCTACTACTCTTCAACTTTGCCAATCATTCCCATCATATGCACCGTGGGCCAAAAATTTCAATATACCTGCTGCAACTATACTTTAGCTGCGACGGAAACGCGATTAAATATGCAAATAACCGAAGACATTTTCATTCTCAAATTGGAAGTGTTATATTGCTAATTAAACTAGAACGATTTAAGTCTTTACGATACCCTCCTATTAGCTCATATAGCCATCGTTATAAACCACACAATGCGTTTAGTAAACTATTAATACCGATTTCGAATAGAAATTTGCAGACGATAAAAAATCAATCAAATTAACCTTCAGCTTAAATGCTATTCGAGCCCATGAAAATGTATAAAGACGTGCAAGATATTTTAACTCGTTTAAAAGTGGACTAATTAAAAAGACAAAAAAGAAAAATTACTTACATTTTTAACACTATTTAAAACTGCGTCATTCAACATTACTTTTAAGCCAAATTTTAAAAAAAAACGAAATATTGCTCGTATTTGAAAAAAAATACTTTAAAAATTGAAATGGCACTAAAAACTGTACGAAAAATAGTTGATTTAGTTTTGTGATAGATTATTCCCGTAATTCTTAATACATTAACATGAACAAACAAAATTGCTAAATGTTTATTAGCGAGTCACACTAATAAAATACAATCATAGGTGTCTTAAATTATCAAACATTAAGTTCGCACCACCGAAATATGCACTACTTTGACTTGGCGCGGTCATTTTTGGGGTATTACACAAAATGGCAGAGCGTACACAAAGAAAATGCCATATCCACAGCAATTTTTTAACTTCTAATAGCAACAAGTATTTTACTACAAATCAATTAACATGCCATCATTTAAATTCTATTTGAGTTTAACTACAAGGTTTTAAATTGAAAATAGAAGTAAAATGGTTTCAGAACAAATGCAACCTTTAAATATATTTTAACCATCAAATGTCTTTAATAAAAAATAATTTTTATTTGTGCCACAATAATATATTTAAAATTTAAAATGAATCAATCTTTAATATTGTAATCATTTAAGTGTAAAAATTAGATAAAACACATAATATGCAACATTCTTAAAGGTTAACTGGTTCAAAATACCAATAAATGCATAAATTATTGTTTGTTTACTATCATTTTATATAAATAAACATTATGATACAACAATCTTAACATTATCTGTTTTTTTTTTATTACGAAGTCTACAATTTCGTTCACTCACTACTAGTGAATTAATAAATACTTTTATATATCTAGAATCTGGAATAAAATATAAAAAATCTACCCCAAAAACGCAGAAGAACATAAATTAAGCACTTACATTCTAAAAGATGCTTAAAAATGAAATCTAAGATATTTAGGATATAAGACAAAGGATTTTTAAACTTTATCTACAATGAAATAAAAACTTATTTAGTTTTGGTGCATTTATGAAATCCGTTTGGCTCTTTGATGGGCTCTCTGTGGCAAACTAAATACATTAGCGGTAGATGATAATTGTTCAAATTATTTTCACAAACGAAGTAATCGATTAATAAAGTAAATGGAAATATTTTACCCCAAAGTGCGTCATACTTGGGCGCATTTATGGAAAGATGGACCGAATGGTTAATGAATTACATTTCAAGAGTTAGACTGGATTTGTTCGATGCCGCTGTTTAATTTTCTATGAATTAACTTGAATTTGCCTTAATACAACGAGTTACTTTAAAAAAGATATACAGAATTAAAAACTTTGAAATAATATGTTCAATGAAATGGTTTGAAAATCTTAACTTAACAATTACCTAAAACAAAAAAATGTATATCCATTTTACACCTTAAACTGTAGATAAGTCTGAAAATTGATGATCAATCCTTAATTTTTTTCCCCGAAAACATTTCAAATTGAAAACGTTCTAAATTCATTTGAAGGAAATAAAAATCGTTAAATAATAAACTTATATTGATGAAAAACCTACTCGAGGTAGGCGACATGACGATAAAAACCAACGAAGAAATAATAACGCGCTGTCCATTTGGATGTACACAGCATGTACAAATCGTATAACTAGAATTACATATAATTACTTTAAGCACATAACAATAAAAAATATATCATGATCCTGTATATGTGATTGCAGATCATTATGGCCAGACCTGGGTTGAGGTATTGATAGTAAATTCAATTCATTGTTTCGTCGCAAATATTAAAAGGTATCAGTATTTGGACTGGGCTGATTGAAATTCTCTTAAAATTATTCAGCGATTTAGTGAATGGGATTGATGATCTTTTTTTGGGTAACTGAATGGTAATGTATTATGTCAGCGTAGTAAAATATGGGCTGGCAAAATTATTCGTAACCTTGGTTATTGATTACAGTTCGAAGTGAAGAAAAAGTTTTAGTAAAACTAGGGGCAAGATAGTTCCGGAAACCGATCAGAACAGGCGGGTGGGTGGATGTGGCAACCCCGCGCCGACCAGGGGCGAGGCTGAGAGGGGGACAGGTAAGCTAAGCAGCTAAGCTAGCTGTGGACCACACACGCTGCAAGCACGGTGGTCTCACCAAGGCTAGCGTAACACGGCACATCGCCTACCACACCGCGATCAGGTCTGGCTCCAAATGATCTATCACACCTGATTCGAACTGCGAATTCAAATTATTAAGACAGGATCGCCGCTAATGCATGTGACACATTCAATAAGCGAGTGGTAATTACCTGGTCCAGCTGTCCCAAGGCGACGGCGGCGTCGACCCATCCCGGTCTTGTATAAAGATCGGAAGTATGCCTATCTGGATCGGTCTGCGAGTCAGCCGAAGCCATCCTCGCCGTGACCGATAACCCTGCAGATGCAGTATGCCCCAACCGAGTGCATTAGCGCCCTTCTACGCCGCCTTGTTCTGGTGCACTACCACCGACCACTATCACTAAACAATTCTTTAACACACTTCGACCCGTGCCCAAAAAGCACCTTCGTCGCTCCAAAGTTGATCCTAGGTTCTCTTGATAAACTAATGTGACCAATAAAAACAATCCATAACAACTGAATCATTTTTGGGTAAAAGTTACGTACACATTGAAGAGGACCATGCAGTTTTTGTTTCCCAACAATCTTTGATTTAACACTGCACAATTTATCAATTCTTCTATGAGTTATTTCCGTTTTAAACGTAAATACATTTTGGTGCAACAATTTACAACTCAACTGTGCAACCACATACAATCAACCGTGTTATAATACTGAGTCCTTCTTCTGTGAACACTGAGCTGTCCTGTATAATTCCGCAACTCCCGTAGCGACCGTCCTCGAGTTTCTCCGAACCAGGACCACACGCAGTGATGTTTAGAATGTAAATTCTCCAAATTACATTACTTACTTTTTTGTCGTCGTATTATAGGGTGTATACTGCCAATGATCTCGATGTCTTTTCCCGCAAGATAAAACGAACACAGAGTTGTTAATTTTACAAATGACGCTCGCATTTCGTGGTCAAAGTATTTATCCAATTGTTAAGTCGCCTTAAATAATTATTGCCATACATTCACCAATAAATTGTAGACCGTTAGAAAGTTATGCACACAATAGCTTAGCTTTGGTACTAGAAAATACAATTTTGTCCTTAGTTAACAAACTAAAAGGTTACATCGCAAGAAACAATGTCGAACAACAAACCTCTTACAATTATGTTGATTTCCTTACATTCTTCCCGAATTATAATTAATAATAATAAATTTCAGTGTTAATATTGCAATAACAAAGCATTTCTCTGTAGTTTACATAGCAATCATTCAAATGTTAAATTTGCATTTTAATGAGTGAGCGATGATCATTGATAAAAATTCCCGTATTCAATGATTTCAATATGCGGTTAAGTAGGCAACCCAAATTTTAACTTGGTAGCACGGGTATCGTCAATTAAATCGTGAATTAAAATATGTGTAATGTAATTTTTATCGATATTTATCCTCGACTAATCAAGGATATTTTATGTACAGTCTAGTTTTAAATCATATATAATAAATACTTGAACGTTTTTTAGAAATAAACGGATTAAGACACGTTAAGAATTTGATAACACGTTATCTTATGACTCGATATCTAGCTATTATATTTAAATTTTTATAATCATTTACTTGGCTACAAAATCTTTTTAAGAAAAGAGTAACTTGAAATTATAATTGTTGCATGACAAATTATTTATTGAACGAGCTTTATAACAGTCATAAACTTAATTACAAAACAGTATACAGTCAATAAAAAATTGATCACAACATGTTGTACAACTTTGCAATATTTTTTAAATTATGTGAAACAGTTACTTTACTACACATACATGATAAAAGCTTTTAATTTTTAATTATAATAAGCCAAAATATTATTTTTCTAATGCTTTTGTCATTTGTTTTGAGAGAACGAATCTGTTTTGAGCATCTTGCACCATGGATTTTCAACTGTTTCTTTAAATTAACTGATAGTATTTAATTGTTCCTTTAAGCTTTAAGGCGTAGTTAAAATTTTTTTTTTTTTTTAATCAATGCAATGGTTTTAATCACAATTAGCTCTATTATTGTTTCTTTAATACTTTTACCTGTAATTTGTTAACCAAAATTTTTAATCCAGTAGGGAAACGAATCAATTTCGAGCATCTCGCACAATCAACTTTCAACTGTTTATTAAATTAACCGATCGTCCTTTATTATTCTACCTGTATTATCAAAAGGAGAAAGACACCGATTCAATTTAAATTTATCTTTAAATATGTAAACATATTTCATAAATTAATTCATTTTCAACTAAAGTAGTTGCTGGTGTTTGTCATAACTTTCAAGGAAGCAAACACAAAAAAATATTTAAATGATTTGGTATAACTACAGCTATCTGTAAAGGTAAGATTCGTTAAAAGCAACAGTAGTCAACAAAAATCAGATGCAACGGCAAAATCTCCAGAGCCCCAGTTCAAAAGATTAGTTTTGCATCAAAATTATAATGTAATTGAGGAAAAAAGAAACCGGCAGAATTTTTTACTTTAAACTATAAAAAATTAGTTTGATGCAAAATTGGTTGCAGAATTTTTCTAGGTGACCCTAAACAGTGAAAAAAATTTAATTTTTACGAACAATTATTTAAATCGACTGTTTTCCGATATGTTAAAAGAATGGAGTTTAGTGGGAGACCTAGCAAGTGCGAACCTGCTAAAACACAGATCGAAGACAAATGCTGCTTCTGTTTGACCACCAGCCTCCAATAATTTGTCTCAACTTTCTCGACATTTCATCTGCGTTGTTAACAAAAACCAAAGGTGTATGACTGACTAAAATTAGTTGTACATATGGCAAACATTAAATAAAATACATATAATATAAATTTTTATTCAACATTTTAATACATAACGATTGTTAAAGTAAAAGTTTTTAGGTTCAACTTTTTTATAATAAAACGGAAATTAAGAAAATTTATTAATTTAGATAGTGTGTTAACGACAAACTTGAATTTTTCATAACAAATTACTTAATTCAGTTCACTTTCAACAAATTTTATTTTTCCTTGGATTTTACCATAATATGCAGTCAAATAAACCATAAGTATTGTGCAAATGTTGCAAAAAAATACGATACAAGTCTCAGAACTTCCCCGAAGAAGCCTTAAAATTCTTTGCTTTCTTACATATAAATATATTCAAACAAAAAAATCTTGTTTTCCTTTCATCAAACATTTTATTATTATTTAGATTCCAGTTTATTATAGAAATTTTATTACTGATAGGTGAAGACAACCTGTAAATTTTTTCTCACATAGTAGTTGATTAAAACTAACTAAAATGAGTGATTACAATTGGCAAAGCAAGGTGATTTAAATTTGAACATATTTACACTTTAAATATTAACATTTATTCATTAAAAAAACTAGTACCTTCAATTTTTATTAAAAACAAAGAATTATACAATAATTTTGATAGTAGGAATGGAAATAAAAGAGCAGCTAGTAATAAATACGTGTATTAAAGATAACTCTAATTTGTAAACTATATTTTAAGAAACAAAATAAATTTTCTATATTAATATTACCTATTATCATTTTCTTCTCAAAATACAAATAGTACAGTTGGTAAATTACAAAAGATTGATACATGTACTTGCTTAGCTATAGGCAATTTGTAACTATAACACTGCAAAATTTTGCAGCGCATATTTAATGCTCAAATGTAGCAACAATATTTTTTACAATATAAAACAATTGGAGTTAATTATCATGTTACGATGTAATTTATTTACAAAATATATTGTTACAATAATATTACAATAACGCTCAGATGCAGTCATGTACTAAGAGGAGTGTGTGCGTGGATGCTATAACTTATGATTGCTGGTTAGCCAAGTCAGACCTTCGTATAGGCCATCTCCAGTAGTAGCACAAGCTGGCTGCACGTACCAGTTACGATCTCGTATGCGCGTAAGACCTAACTTTTCTTGAATCTCATGTGGTTTCATGGCTTCTGGTAAATCTTGTTTATTGGCAAAAATGAGTATAATAGCGTCACGCATTTCACGATCGTTAATGATACGGTGAAGTTCTTGTCGTGCTTCGTCGATACGGTCGCGATCGGCACAATCCACCACAAATATCAGGCCCTGTGTTCCCGTATAATAATGGCGCCACAAAGGACGTATTTTGTCTTGACCCCCAACATCCCACACATTAAACTTAACATTTTTATAAGTCACAGTTTCCACATTAAAACCTACTGTTGGTATTGTCGTAACTGACTGTCCTAGCTTAAGCTTGTACAAAATTGTAGTTTTCCCAGCTGCGTCCAGGCCAAGCATCAAGATCCTCATCTCCTTGTTACCAAATATCTTGGAAAGTAACTTTCCCATGATGCTGGAGGACCGAAGCAAAGATCACACACTAAAACAAACATAATTACAATGTAAAAAACATTTCCACGTAACTTCTGTTTATATCAAGGTCCATTCTACTGCAAAAAGATGATACACCCTACACATGAAGATATACTTGACAGCACTGATTATCAGGATAGGCGTGTGTGCTACTATGGCGGGTCAACTAACGGAACAAAATCGATGAACTATGCATACTATATCTTAAGTACGATTTTTACACAACACTTTAAAACATACGTACCATTAATCATTGACAAATACTACAATAACAATCCAAAGTGATACATCATCAGCCAAAAATGCTCCATATTGGCCGGTCGAAGGGTGCAGCGCTGCGTATTGCGTGCGGTTGGTGGTTGTGTTTGTATGTCAATCGGTTTTTCTAAATTTTCCGAATTTTATCGAACCTAACCGAATCAGACTGTCAAATACCATTGAGCATTAAAAAATGGATAGCCATACCCTTACACAATAAAAACCTAGATTGCGATTGTAATAAATAAACAAAAATTGACTATACCGCTTAAATTGACTTCTTCACTTTATATTATTTGAATTCTACGGATTACAATGTCTTAAAAAAACTAGCAATTGTTTTTTTTTTGTACATACCTGTATCTTGCTTACATACAACACACACACCAACATATGAAAACAAAAACAATACAAAATAATTACAGCAGTAAACTCAGGAGATTTTTTTATACATTTTGGTATTACTTAAGAAATTCATTTGTAAACATTAATCATTTTGATAAAATATCACTTTTTTTTTATAAATAGATCTGCAAGTGATGAAAATACCAGTCTCGAAATTGGTATTGTATTTTGAAAAGAGATCCTTTAAAAAATATCAGTGATTTAAATTAATTAGGCTTATTTACCATTTTGAGATTTTTGTTTATACTGTAGCATTACTTTTTATATATTTTTTTTTATTTAAAGAAATAATAAGCTAACTTAATTCTGCAATTATTTGATCTTAAAATCTTACTAATTGTCAACAAGCACTACATTTATTTAAAAAAATGAATAACTAGCAAGTATTAAATATATAAATAAACTGTGATTAATTAATGGTTAATAGCACAATTAAATTGCCAGATTGCCTATGCTAAAAATATACAAATGTTGAGGTTTATAATTATACAACTGTGTAATAAAAAATACTTTATTATTTAACAACTTCATAATAATTTATAAAATTAACCAAAATATCAGATCACAACTCTTTAGCAGCAACAACCAAAGGGGAAGAGGCAAGGTGCAATACTTAAATAAATTTGCACAAAGCTGTCACAAACATGGGATAGGTTTATCAATATACAAATTACATAATTCTTTATGAAAGTCTTTTAAAATACGAGCTAGAGGAACTTTCTGCTGACCATCTAGTTCTATCGTTGGAATAAAGGAAATAGTTGGACTAACGGCATGAGTTCGAATGCCATATGATTTCAACAAAAGTGATCCTTTCATACTCTTGGCACAATCTGATATTGGTGTATAGTCAATTCCAAGTTCCTTAGCACACTGAAAATTAATATTCAATTAAAATAAATTTATTTATCAGCTAAACATCAATGTACATCAACAACTTACTCTTTCTCCAACTTCATCTGGAATCATGTTATCATTTATCATACATGCAATATATTTCAAATTCATCATTGGTGGTGAAATTAAATCTAATACGCAGGCATGAATTTTATTTGCTTCGCATTCTACAGCAGCATGTTGACATTGAAAAGTTATCATACCATTGCGTTCCACAGTCTAAAAAAATCGAAATATGCTGTTGAAAATCAATCAAACCTAACAAATAAAGTTTTATCCATTTTTTTACCATAATATATTTAAAATTGCACATAAATTAAATTGTTTTTACCTTGGCTTTTCCATATGGAACAAGATCCAGTTGGATATATTTTTCTAAGGCTTCGTATGTTGGTACAAGTTGTTTTAAAATAAAATTACGAGAGTCAGAACACAAAGCTTCATAGTAAACAGTAACTTTGATTTGCTCATTTTGGTCTGATAAATGCTTTGGAAGACTACTTCTCGTTTCACTCGAATTTGAATTAAGATATCGTAATCCTTTCCACGTCACAACAAAAATTAATAACAAAACTATTATTCTATATTTTAACGACATTATGGTAGTTCGAGATAAAATATTGTTGTTTTATCATATCTTGAAATTAAGCGATATAGTGATATTACTGAAGTAATATAAAAGTATTTAAAAAAATATGGTTCTGTGTAAAACTGCTTCTATTTTTTTGATAATATTGCACAAATTAACTTCTAATTTAATGAACCACTGCGTTAACAGTGAAAAACTACACAAACGTTGACATTACTTGTTTGAGGTTAGATTTTAATTTACGTGGTGATTATTGACTGGTTAACGTAAAGTAGCAATCAGACTAATCACTTATTAAATAATCGTTATAGCACATTTATTTAAAAACAATCTTTGCACACGTTGATACGCTTAACAAACTATACCATAAAAATATTTACGTGTACAGGTATAAATTCAACTTACTGTCAAATGTAAAAATTCATTAGACCTACGGTATATTTGAGCTACAGTCTACTTCTAACCTACAATAGTAACAAAATGTCAACGATGACAGTCAATATTTGCTGTAAAAAACTCTTAAAGCGTTAAAATACTTACAGTTTGGTATTTTAACGAAAATAATTAAAATAATGAGAAGTAAGTACAAATTATACAATCATCGATCCGTTGTCGGTTGTTCATACACGATGTAGCATACTGTAGAAAAAGAAAGAAAATATGCCATGCTGTATATTATTGACAAACGTAAACAATCAATGAATTCCAAGTAAAACAATTAGTATTTAATTTCCCTCCGTTATTGAACCATTATTTTAATTATATTCCACATCTTACAGATATCACAAGTATTAATTATTTGAAAGGTAGAGTTGAATGTTGCCTATAATTGCAATACAAATTTAGAAAAAGCTTGTTTGCACAGATTTGCTAATATAATTAACAGCTACTGGAAGTTTTAACAGGTAAATTAACATATAAGTTTGTTTTCTTGATTACAATCTTGGATAAATAAGTTTATTTAAATATTTAACTAGTGTATGTGGCATGTCTTATCACACGTATAAAAATTTGTATATTAGATAGTACTGTTGAGCAAAAATAATACAAGTTAAATAGATATGTTGTGCCGCTGCATAAGAAAGTATTTAATACAGTTATTGTAGATTTAACTGACTGCCAAAGGGTGTTCAATTATTGTTGTCTAACAAACGCAATGTTATTAATGTATATTTTTATTTTAAATAATTAATTTTGTTATTGTTACAGCTTTTTATAGTATGGCTGGCATTAAACTTACAGGACCTCGACCACTGGTACTCTGCGGACCATCAGGCTCCGGCAAAAGTACATTGTTGAAAAAATTACTGCAAGATTTTCCAGATAACTTTGGCTTTAGTGTCAGCCATACTACTCGCAAACCTCGACAAGGTGAACAGAATGGGGTGCATTATCATTTCACAGAATTAAGGAAAATGAAAGCTGCTGTATCTGCCGGAGAGTTCATTGAAAGTGCTATATTTAGCGGCAATCTTTACGGAACCAGTAAGGCATCAGTTTTAGAAGTTAGTGCACAAGGAAAGGTATATTTGCAATTTTTGGTACACTATTAGCACCTTAATTAATGTTAATAATAATTGTCATAATTTACATAGATACTTATCAACTTTGTTTGCTAACATTAATTGAGTTTATGATTATACTATTGCAATTGTCATAAGTTTATCATTTAAGTTAACAATCGTTGATTACAGATATGCGTCCTGGACATTGATGTTCAAGGAGTACGAGAAGTGAAAAAAACCGAACTTACACCGTGGTATGTGTTTGTGAAGCCACCGTCTCTTACTGAGCTAGAACAGCGTTTGCGCTTGCGAAATACTGAAACCGATGAAAGTTTATCGCTGCGTCTGAAAGTTGCTACGGAAGAAATTGCATTTGGTAAGCAATAATATACGTTGTTACAATTTTTGGTGGCTTTTTCCATACTAACTAAGGGTTTAATTTTATTAACAGGTGAAACTCCTGGCAATTTCGACCTTGTGATTATCAACGACAGTTTCGAACATGCTTATATGCAGTTGCGGGATTTTATCACATCCAGTGTTTTGACGCAAGGGCAACTCAAGCAAAACGGAGAGTAAGTTTGTGTAGTTCACTATCTGTTCACTTAAAGAAAATTTTCGATGTTCTGTGTTTAGTTCATTATTTCAAAATTGACATACACGTCGTTTGAACGTTGGGCACATACAAAAGCCTCTTGGGCATTTTTAGTAGACCAACTTCACAACGACTGTTTGTAATTCAAAAAATGTGTCATAGTAATTTTTGTTGTATGTCTTGTAGATGTGCAACAATTTATGTGAACACTATAAATGTATTTTAGCGTAATAAGCATTAGCATCAGCATTTTTTAAATTAATAAACAGTTGAGTTTTTATGTTAAATAATAATAATATTTTAATAACTTTTGAAATTTTAATTGATGATAATAATAAATAACATTTGGCTGCCCCTAGGCAAGATAAAAAAAATCCATAGATGAATGGTAAATATAAACAAGTCAAAAACTATATTAAATTAAACAAAGGTTTGCTGGTTTTCAAAACAGGTTTATTCCTTATAAAATTCTTTTTTCAAAAAAGATCCTACATGTTTTGCCGCATTTGTTTTATCGGCATCCACGGGGATGTTTTTTTAAAAAATTGTTTTATAATGTTGAATTAAAAGATGTTGAAATTTGTTAAAAAATTGAAAATTTTTTGAGTTTAAAATGATGAATAGAAACTTAAATTAATTTAGACATTGTATTGTAGAAGATAAGCACATTAAGGAATTTAACATATTAAAAATTGTTATATTACAAAATTTTTTAAAAACAAACACAAATTGTACGACACAAACACGTTAAAAAAGTTAATACAATTTCAAAATTAATTTAAGCCTCTATTCATCATTTTAAACTCAACAAATCTTCAATTTTTTAACAAATTTCAACATCTTTTAATTCAACATAAAACAATTTTCATCAATTTTTTAAAAAAACATCCCTGAGGATGCCGATAAAACGTATGCGGCGAAACATGTAGGATCTTTTTTAAAAAAAGAACTTTATAAGGAATAAACCTGTTTTGAAAACCAGCAAACCTTTGTTTAATTTAACCTAATCAAGCAACAGAAGAAACCTACGTTATCAATCAAGAACTATATTTAGATTATCTTTTAATTAACAGAAACCAAACCATTTATTTGGACTGTACTGGTGTCGAAAGTAATTTACAGTACTCAAATACAGTGATGCGCAAACTGCAAACTTAATTTTTTCTCCTTTAAGTATCCCTGCCCCTCTATTTAAACCTCGAAGTAAGATGCACATGTTACGCTTTTATTTTATTTTTTTTTTACTACATCTTTACGAGTCTCAACCCATAGTTTGCGCGCCACTGCTATTAACAAAACCCGAAGTAAAATAATATTTAAGTTGTATGTTTAAGTTCCTTTTAATATAAAATTCAAATATTGTTGAGAGTTCAACATGTATCCCTGTGATGATAACAATTTTGCAGATAATTGTGATTTTTTGTGCCCTTATGTAATTAAAAAAATGGCTTTTTTGGCTGCTATGATATTCTCTACTAATATTCTGTTTAGTCAATCAAAAAGTACAACATTTATTGTCCAAACCCGGTGTTTATATATGTGTACAAGTAATTTATTTTTAAATGAAATGGAATAAAGTATTTACTATTGTACTTCTATTAAAGTATTCAACAGGTGCAAATATCTCTTTTATATTTTACTTACGTCAACAGTTGTGTAAATCTACTTATTTTGTACATTTTCGCAAGTAAATTGTTGTATAATTTGTTACCTGTTTTTAGTTATAAGTTGTGATTTTGTAAAGAAAATATTCCGTTGTGTGCTTTTGTGAATAATTCGATGTATCTGTTTAACTTTGTGTCATTTTTATTAACTCTTGCTTAATCCAGCTGGTGATAATGTTGAATGTAGGGCTGTGTAGAGCATTTATAACACGTAACCACAGTTTGACAAAGAAAACATGAGTAATTAGAGCAAGTGATAGCTTATTTAAATGTTGCCCAGTGTACAGGGTGGGCAAATTTCGATGTTTTCATAGGGAATCTCGGCAACTATAAGAGGTATCAAAAAATGGACCTTGCATCCTCGATCTCTTTTTTCGAGAAAAACTTATTGGTGAAAACAAAAATTGGTTATCGTCTTTTGTTTTCGAGTTATCACCGATAACTCGATTTTTCGACTTTTCGTTTTATGACTGTATCTCGCTTGTTTATGAAAATAAACGAAAATAATTTTGACGTTCTGCAGGCACTTTTTTGATAGAAATGCAGTGGCGTAGTCAATTTTTCAAAAAAAAAAACGAAATTCGAGTTGTGACATAAAGTTGTATTTTTTTAAATGGAACCCATAGATGGCTATGGCTTATTTAAATTCCTTATTTTTTTGTCATTCCAAATATATAAGGGTTAATGTATTTATTTTCAATAATACGCAAGTTACAGAGGTTTTTTAGTTTTTTTTCGAAACAAAATTATAGTAGGCTGTGAAAACAAAAACAAAACAAGGTGTAAAACCTTTTAAAACTCATTTGGTGCAAGTTACGAAGGTTTTGTAATTTGTTGTTGTGATAAACATGACAAATATTTGAACATAAGATAAACTGCAATAAACTACATTACTGCAGATTCCGACTTTATCGTTGTTTCCTTATTTCCATATATTTACGATGTTTATCACAACAACAAATTACAAAACCTTCGTAACTTGTACCAAATGAGTTTTAAAAGGTTTTACACCTTGTTTTGTTTTTGTTTTTACAGCCTACTATAATTTTGTTTCTAAAAAAAACTAAAAAACCTCTGTAACTTGCGTATTATTGAAAATAAATACATCAACCCTTATATATTTGGAATGACAAAAAAATAAGGAATTTAAATAAGTCATAGCCAACTATGGGTTCCATTTAAAAAAATACAACTTTATGTCACAACTCAAATTTCTGTTTTTTTTTTTGAAAAATTGACTACGCCACTGCATTTCTATTAAAAAAGTGCCTGTAGAACGTCAAAATTATTTTTGTTTATTTTCATAAACAAGCGAGATACAGTCATAAAACGAAAAGTCGAAAAATTGAGTTATTGGTGATAACTCTAAAACAAAAGACGATAACCAATTTTAGTTTTCTCCATTAACTTTTTCTCGAAAAAAGAGATCGAGGATGCGCGGTCCATTTTTTGATACCTCTTATAGTTACCGAGATTCCCTATTAAAACATCGAAATTTGCCCACCCTGTACAGGGCCGGATTTAGACCATTTAGGCTATTGAAAGAATTGCTTTATAGTTTTCATTCGGCTAAGAAAATAAACATAATACAAAAGTTTATTCCAAATTCGTACCATTAAAAATTGCTTGTGTACGACACATTGTCGTTTATATTTTTAATAGCCTGGAAAATAAATCCGGCTCTGTTTACTCTTAACGAGTAAATTGTTTTATTTATAGTTTAATGTTGATACATACTGCTCAAAACATTTAAGGGATATTTGAGATGTTTATTGCAGACTTTTAGATGACAATTTCGATAACCCAACAAATTATTGAGATCATTTATCAAGTAATATTTAATAATAGGAAAGTATGCCTGCATGCGTAAATTATTTAAACCGTGTTCCCACTTTTTGTTTAAATCATGTTTTTATTGGTTGCAGCTCAAGTTATATTTTGGATGTTTATTGCAAATTTTTAGATATCCCTTAATTGTTCTGAGCAGTGTAGTTGGGTTGTTTGTATTGCACCAGATTAAATTGTACGAATATTCAATAATAAGATATTGTTTGGGAAACAAAATGACCTTATCTTTAAACTCTTTGTTTTAAAATGTCAGTTAACTTGCAAACAAATTACTTTCTTCTATCTATAACAATGAATTAGTGTGGCCAGAATGTATCATTTAAAAAGAACATATACTCGTTTTTTTACAAAGATCCGTCTTATTCTTTTTTTTACAAATTGTATTTGTCTTTTCTTTTTGACCATTTATTTCTGTGTGTTGTGATATGTGCATGTTTTAAAAGCAAATTATTACATAAATAAATAGTTTACAAAAAATGTTCTCATTTTTTGTTACATTGTCTGGCCACCTTACAATAAATGGATTAGCACATGAGAACGTAACTAATCATGTGTTTATTGTAATCGCACTTGTTATTATAGCATAGCGGTATTGCAAAAGTATGTATTGTTGAGCAATAAAATTAGTTACGTAATAAAGCACTTGTTTTATTTCACGATTCCAGCATTTTTTAAATATGTTTTGACATTAATTAGTAATGGAGATATATAAAACTTTTTAAAGATTATTTTAGAGTTTTGTTGTTATGCTCAGGGCCGTTCACAGAAAATCGGGGCCCCGGGGAAGCAATAGACAACGGGACCCCCTTTCCAGGGCCGAATTTAGACTTGATAAGGCCCTAAGCTATTTGAGATATGGGGCCCTTTATAAGTCCAGATATTATATGTCAGTGCCAAATATATAGACAATTTTTTTGGGGGGCCCCCAAGAAAGTGGGGGCCCTAAGCTATAGCTTGTGTAGCTTATACGTTAATCCTGCACTGCCTCTTTCCTCTAAGAAGGGTATAAATTTAAGACTCACATTTTGATATACAGGGTGATCCACATAGAAGGGCCACTATTGGGATCTTGTTAAAGATAAGAGCTAGAGTACAAAAGATGTTCAAATTAGACAAATTGACCAATATTGAAACAACTGAATGTTTTCATTTTTTAGTGCGTAAAAAAATCTACAACTTTTTAACCTAATATATTATTGTACCGTCAAGTATAACCGAGTTATTGATGATAGAAATGCACATTTTGTTTAGGTATTATCTTGTGTGCCAAGAAACTTTTTTAAAAACATTAAAGTATCACTGAATAGGTCTCAGAAAAGGGAACAATTTGTCTAATTTAAACTTTTTTGCGGCTCTTACCGTTAACGAGATCCCAATAGTGGCCTGCACTTCGATGTGGACCACCCTGTATGTACCTGAGCGTATTTAATTAATATTAATATTTCTTAAAAACAGATTTCACCGGGTATAGTATACGCTGCATAGACAACACAAATGTAGATGGGTTTAAACTACAGGCCTACATATTTTCGTAAAGTCAAACCGTGATCTGACGACCTTTTTTTTTAATCACAAGAAATTGGCACAAAAATGTGGGGGGAGAAGACAAAATGCAGGCGATTTTTTTTTTAATTTTAAAAGATCAAACGTGTTTTAATGCCAAATTAAATAATGTAGAGTACATACTTTATCATTCAAAATTGCAGTTTTATGGCAAACTCATTTGATTTTTTTTCTCAGATCACCCCACACTCCTCACAAACTTATTTTTAATAAAGGTAAAAATTTTCACTAATAATATCTATTTAGGTGAAGGAAATATAAACATAATATTACCATAAATTTTAAAAAAGTAAAACTATTTCGGTCAAAAATTTAAAAAAAAAATGGAAAAACATTAGCTTGTGTTTTAAATATATTTTATTTTATTTGTCGCTGTTCTCATAAATTTTAACAGTATTTGTAAACAAAACATTGTGTATTAGCTCGAATCCGGGCCCCCTTTGCAACACCGGACCGCGGTAATTATTCCCATCTCCCCCCTGTGATAGGCCCTGGTAATGCTGCAATTAACCAATTTTTTGTTTACTATAGAAATTAACAAAGATGATTCAAAAATTAAAGTACATATTAAACACAGACTGTAAAAAAACATTTAAAAGTACATACAAGTAGCATTTAAAATAAAACAAAAGTGTTTCTTAGTAATTATATTACAAACAATTACCTTGCTGTTGTTAAATATAAACTGAAATTACATATTTATGTTGTTGATAATAATATTTATTAAGTGAATCACTTTGCATAGGTAATGACTAATCAGACTAGTAGCAGCAAAAATAATTTTAATTGAACTTGATCAGTGAAAGGCAGAGCATTTCTCCACGTGTCATAACTTTGCATTTTATTACTTTCGCTACCTGAAATTTATATATTTGGATATAGAGGCGTATAGGTAAATAAATACTTGTCTTATATTTCAATTTTTATATTATATTGATTCTTAAACATGGAGGGTGAATCGATATAAAAAAATAATTGATTTTAATGAAAAATTTTGGGTAAAAAAAGAATTAACTACTTCATTTATTTTTAAGTTTAGAATGAGCATCCCTGGAAAAACAATCATAATTATTAGTGTCGCAATAGATAAATATGTGCAGGGGCGGATCTACATAGGGACTAATAGGGCTTAAGCCCTGGGCTCCCAAGGGTCGAGGGCCCACAAAAATTGAATTATTATCATAAATTTTGTTTGTTTATACGTTTTTGTTAATAATATTTCTTCATTTCTTATGTTTTTTTGTATATATAATAGATATATAATGTTTGTCATTCAACACCATATATATCATAAATAAATATATTTCAACTCTGATTTTGATGTTATTAAAATGAATTTTAAACCCCAATTTAAAGATTATTCTTAATCTAACAACAATGGGGCCCCATTGGACTTCAATAAGCCCTAGACCCCGAAAAATCTAGATTCGCCCCTGTGGTAACCATAAACAAAAATTTAAACTGCAATTATGTAAAGTGAAAGTATATCTGCAAATTTTAAATGAAAAGGTTCTCTTATAAGAAAGTTTAATAGAGCAAAACAAGATCAGCATAAAAAAATATACTAAGAAAAAGTGTTGCAGTCCATTAAAACTGCAACAAGGAATCGTCAACGATTATAAAGTGTTGTTTACTTTTAAACCTAAATTAATTTATTTATATTCACAGGTGAATAAATTGAAATAGTCCAATGCACATTCAGTCTCAAAATATTTATTATATTCAAAACATTTCAATGTGATCTGGTAGTGAGTGAATGATTTAAATGTCTAGATGATTCATACAAAGAAAATCATAAACAAAGTTTCGATTTTAAGTTTTAAAAATTTTGAATTTAAAAGTCGTTGCCCTCCTAAACTAAGTTACATGTGACAGTGGTGACAATTTTTGTGCAACATTTTTATTCATCAAATTCAAATTCTAAGAAACGCTACGGTGTTCGATGGTGTTGCAATGATTATTTTTCAATAAAACTATACATTTTATTGCTTTATCGTGCCAACTTGCAGGTTGTACGAAATCGTGAACCATTGCTTTTAATGTACTTGAGTTGTCAATTTTGTAGAAGTAGCAAAAACGTGCATCAGCCTTGTTAGTGTGTTAAACACGTAAAATTGCTTTAAAAACCGATTTACAAGTAAACAGAGGATTGTAAAATATAATTTATAAGGTATCATTTTTTTTGTACGACACCTAAGTTCAGTTTGATTACATTTTACTTGACACGTTGCATTATAAGGTTATGGTTCATCTTACGGTACAATTTAACTGTAAATAATTTTGATAAAGTTTGTTATCTTTGTTTTGAAGTATCTGTTTGCTTTCCAGGTGTTCGTTGTCTGATTAAGTATGGCAAGAGGACAACAAAAGCTACAATCACAAGCTAAGGCCCAGGAGAAATTAGCAAAGCAGAAGAAACAGCAGGGCCATAATGCTGGTGATCAAAAAAAAGCAGCTCAAAAGGCATTAGTTCACGTTTGCTCTGTTTGCAAGGTAATTAAGTCAATGCATGTGTATTTAAAAACATCTTTTGTTACACAACGATGAAGAAAAGGAGTAAATAGTGTTATTTATTTACGACTTCCATTTGCTTAACCTAACTTGGCTCTTGGCTAGCTGTAGGTTGTTTCTATCATTCACAAATAAATGGTAACAAATATTGTCTAAACACATACTTTAAAAGAGCGTGATCGATAAAGTTCTATAAGCAAATACCTACCTTCATATTTAACAAAATTCTAGTGTTATATATATTAAAAACACTTCAAATAATTTACATAGACACTAATCATACTTGTTAAATATTAGCTGTTAAAGACAAAGATTAAATGATTGCCATTCTATTCCTAATGATGTAACATTTGGAATAAAGTGAATCAAAATACCATGTAAACAGAGAAAGAACACCAATTCTTAATGTTTTACTTTTTATTATATTGTAATTCATAAATTAATGATTTTTTTATTGATAGTCTTTGTATAATTTCAGAATGTTTATTTTTACAGGCCCAGATGCCCGACCCTAAAACTTATAAACAACATTTCGAGAGTAAGCACCCCAAAATTGAACTGCCCCCTGAACTAAAAGACTAAAGTGCACTTTTCAACATGAACACCATCCTGTGTTCATCTTTGGATGTTCTTCATTTTGATGTTTAAATATTTCTTTTAGGAAAGTGGGAAAACTGAACAGTTGTTTTTTAGCATTGTTGTTTATATAATATTTCTTGTTTGTATTTAACGTAAATTATTAGTGTTAACCATGCCTTCGTTTATATGTACATTTTGACAACTTAATATTAAACTATTTCATATACAATATTGTTTTGTTCTTCAAATTAAGTGTCATATTTATAAATATATTTAAAAAGTACAATTTTTAAAGAAGAATTATATTACTGTTTAACGGTATTCATACCTTGACACTGAAAGGTACAAGAGGACCCGAATAAAAAAAGAAGAACGGTTAATAGGGATTTTTGTGTTCATGATATACCAAACGGCCTACTATGAAGTTTTGTATTGGATACAACAATTGACATTAAAATCGCGATAGTTTGGCAAATAATTATTTTACGTGAAAAGTACACCACACTATTTTAACAGATGTGAAATTCTGTATCAGAGAACGCAAAAATAATTAAACTTAACGTTTAAAAAAAAATGACAGAAATATTCTAAATTCAGCGAATTCGATCAGAAGTAACAAAATTTCACAATTTTAAATAATACAAATCTGGTATAAAGTATTTCAAACGAATTTCAGTTGTCACCACACATTTCTTAATTACTTAATATTTTTGAAAGTGCTACATTGCTCAAAATTTTCGAGAAAAAAATTCATTACTCGAAAACGGTTAATTTTAGGCCTATATGAGCTTTCACATTCTATAAAGTACATTTAAAGAGAAATCTAAAAATGTAATAATATACAGGGTGTTCTATTTAAAATAACTAGGTTGGTTGCCATAGCAAATAAACCGTAAAAAACAAAACTAAATCGAGTATACCATAAAGTGCAAAAAAGATATCCATGCATCTTTTATAGAAACCATTTTGTTGTTAAATCAATATTTTAGAAGATAAAAGCGGTATATCATACTTTTTTGTTAAAATTTACCTTTTTTTTATAAACTTTAAAGGTTTATAACTCAATAACCATCGAGTTTTGAACTATGGTTTACACAACATTTTTTGCTTAAATTGAGTCAAGGAACATGCTCCTTAAGTGTAGCCGTTTGGTCATGCAACACCCTGTATGTAAAAATAATTATTTACTTTCAAATAACCACTCATCTGGGTGTCCTGAGAATATTCGTCGAGCTGTCACCAATGCTGGGCCTTTTTAGTTCGTACTCTCTAGGTGATGAATGAACTTTTCTATCGTTAACTTCGATGGGAGAAAACTCTGCATCTTTTATGTGTTACGCCTACCTTCACATTGCTGTAAGGATGCGTTAAAACTACAGCAAAATCCATTAATTTTTGTTCCAAACTATTTTAAAGTTTTATGATAGACAAAATTAAAAATATCGCAGTTTTCTTGAATTTTTCTTGATGAAATGTCTGCCGTCCCACATTTAAATTAAATTATTTGTGATTGGGCTTTTTGACATATTAAATGCCATATAAGGATTAAGAAAAAGGTTGTGCTGCTATTGATTGCAGGATTGCACCGATATTTATTATTCACTACTAGTTTAATTTTGAAAAATTATATACTGAAATGAATAGTTGTACACAAAAACATTTATAAATTCCATTAAAGAACAGCGTTTCAATTTAAAAACTATTTTTAAGGAATGATATATGTTCTTCGAGTAATAAAGTTTGTCAATGTGCAAATACAGGTGAGATAAAGAGGAATGAATATTAGTGGTATTTGGTATATAAGGTTGCATAATAATGTTGACAATAGTTGAAGACGAACTAAAAACAGTATTATTTTCATACGAATAAAATAAGGCATCTTATACATCTTAACTGTAAACCTTGGTAACCACCAAAATGATTCGTTTTATATTGGAATATTTGATGGTTCATGTTTAATTATTTTATTTTTTACTCAAAAACTGTAGGTTTTACGAGAATAAAAAGTTTTAAAAAAAAGTTCTGATATACAGGGTGCGCCATTAGTGCGATAAAGTCCATTATTGCCCTTAATGTCAACTTAATAAAAAAAAGTTTTTAATGAAACTTATAGTATTTCTACACGTGCATGTTTTAAAATTAGTTTCAAGTATACAGGGTGTTTCATAAAAGTGGGGCGTCACTAAAGGTATTTTTTTTTAATTGAACACCCAGTATATTTTTGCATAATCGAATTCAGCAAGAAAATCTCCATATGACAGTATTTTGTTTTTTTCATTTTTTTGCGACGTTGCCAATTTATCTTAAAAAATCTTTGAATTTTCAGAAAAACAGGGTACAATACTTGTCAAGAGCACAACCTTATGAATAATAATTGGCATATGATATTTTGTACATACAAAGTCAAAAGGTGTAGTCACAGTCTAAATACATCAAAATTAATTTATATTATACAGGGTGTTTCTTATAGATGTGCCAACTTCCCAATTTTCAAACATCAATAACTTTATTTTTTCAAATGGAACACCCTGTATATTATTACGTCATTTTGTTGCATTTTTGTTTTTCTTCAACTTTTCTTAATACTTACCTATACCTAAAATGAATATTTTCTGAGATATTTACATTTTACTTATTCTTATAAGCGTTGTGTAGGAATTTCCTAGTTTTCTCGGAGTAGGCCCCGACTTTGACAATAGAAACAATAATTTCTGTAGTAACAAATGTCAGAGTTAATTGCTGTCAATTAACGACTTAAAAAAAATGCTTATTTTGATTTTTGTTTATTATCTAGCGTGCCATGGAAATTTTTAAAAACATTAAAGCATCACTGAATAGGTCTCCGAAAATGGTGTCTCAACCTGCATAAGATTTCATGGCTTTCTTTGTTGATTTTTATGCTACACAATATTACATTGCTTTTGTTTTATTATGTAACTTGGCTAATTTAGATTTTATAAGCAAAAAACCAAAATGGGGCATTTTTAAAGTTGCCAATTTTTTTTAATTCAATGAATTACATAATTAAGATTGATATTTTCTTCAAGCACTTTTATATACAAGGACTTGCTTTAAACCAAAACTTAGATGGACTTCGAGAAGTGCAAAGCAACAATGAACGATTAATGATGGCAACGAAGAACATGCAGAACCACAGTACAACAGATGTAGTTAGTTCATCACCCAAGAACCTAGCCTTATATATTTGCTGCAAAAAAAGTTTAAAATGACAAAAAACAAACACAACTTGTTGACTGCAATATTTTATTATGACATAATTGACAAAACTATTTGTATAATAAAAATAAAAAAGTGGACAGTCATGTCGATTTGATATTTGTCTAAGCCATTACATATAATACAGCTGTTATACAATGGTCACAACTGTATCTCAACATTCCTTCGTTATTATTACAAATTTGGATCCATATATAATACTTCAACGTTCCGATATAACTTTGTACCAACAAAGGTGTTAAGTACAAGGTGTTTTTTACGATTTTGTAGAAAATAAATATTAACATTTTGTAAACAAAAAAAGTACGGTACACTTTAAAAAAGTCCTTTTTTACTATCTAAAACACCACAATTTTAATTTTACACAGTGTAATATGACCTACGATAAAGTTTATAAAATTACATGTTGCTCTTTCTGCAGTTTAAGAAGCATCCAAACTGCTGCATGAGGTTTTTTTAAAACAAAAATTAACAGAAACCAAGATGACAGTGTTGTATTACAAATTAAACACGACTGATTATACAATAAAAAAATTAATACAAAAAGGAATGTACTGATTGTTAATATTAATTTATCAGAGCCGAAAGTAGGTGTTTGGGAAACCTACAGCCGTACGAACAATTTATTACTCATAGGATTTACAACAGCAAAGTCTATTTTAGTGATAACCGATCAACAACAAAAAAACAAACAACATGCAGAGACAGGGCCATAAATAAAGCAAAGATGCAAAATATTAAAAAAAAAATTTAACGACCACAAATTAAACATTCACCTAAACTCAATCCCAATCATATTTATGATTATATTTTTTAAGGGATCATAAATCAGTAACCTTCACCAATGCAGCTTTAGTTATGGCCCTGTGCAAATTGCTTTTGACATTACGGATGCATTTATTATTTAAATCGTCTTAAAAATAACTAAATACTAATGACTGTAGTTTATGCTCAAAATTATTGTACAAAAATATTTTTCACAAACTTTGTTTAATTGGTAATTAAAATCTGCAAATTATATCACTTGATGACAGTATCATTTAAAATCACAAGATTATGTAGTATTTGCAAGGATGTTGTTAAATAAGGTGGCTTTTGTTTTAAAAACAATTGGGTACAATTTCATAAACAATTTACGTAACAATTCTTATAATCAGTAGGTGGCTATTTTACTATACAGTAAACCGTAAACTTTGGTGTGAAAGTGTTGTATGGTTTATGTGTGGAACAAGGAAATACAAATTAGAAGAGTGAATATGTATGACATGGTGTTCGCAGTGCACTATATTAACAACCAAGATGTGCTCAGATGGGCGACTGGTGAAGGGTCTGTCCTGAATGGAAGTGGGGTTTGTTTGTTACCAGCTTTCATGTGGGTTCATGAGTTAAAACAGGTAAGGGCGAGGGTTTACTGTGTTTGTTGTAAAACTAATAACCCTAGAATTTTCTGAACATATTTTTACATCATCAATTTAAATCATACATTATCAAAATATTACTACACATCGTTTCCGAACAATTAAAAGAAATGAACAAAATAGAAAACTGTATGTCGGTTGTATTACATTTTTTGTTATCGAAGTACATCATACATAAATGGGATGGCTATTTTGATGCATTGTGCCAAGTTCGATTTTAAGGCCATTTTTATAACATTTTAACAACGGTCGAAATTCGCTTGAGCTAAAAAAACTGTCTTTCTTTCCCTAAAACTTGGCATCCTATATTTGATAAGTGCCCTGGGCATGGGACATAAAAAGCACTTTTCATTACATATTGTACTAATCAGTTCTGCTTGTGTTTTGATTATCGCAATAGAATTCAAGTAAAAATGAATCACAGACATTAATGTAAATGTTTACTTTCTACGATTACAGTATTGTGCAATGTTTAATAATATTGAACAAATTATGATTGATTTTTAAATTCAAATAAAATTACTTACACTTACATTTATCTGTAAAAAGTATGACAGGTAGATCTTTGATTATTACAGAATATATTCAATTCAACGTTTCAAGTTTAAATAACAATAAGTAATAAATACAGGGTGTCCCAAATTCGAGTAAATACATGGGGAACTTGCTTATCTTCAGAGCTACGAGGTCGGTTAAATTAGAGCAAAGTTGCGGAATTAGATACTCATCAAATATCTGCAAAGAAAAATTTCATAGCTGTCTTAGTTCAAAAGTTATTCAAGAAAAACTGAAAAAATTGATTTTCGTTTTTTAGCCCTATATCCAAAGATATCGACAATCTGGAAGCACTTCTCCATGGCAACTTCTTACGCTTTATATTTTGAGATAACAAAGAATTTCCAACGACGTTTCGTCTCTTCAGAACCAACATCATTGTTTTAAATACGGCGAAAAATTTGTAATCTCAAAGTCGGATAGCATTTTGTCTTCTGATTTTAATGATATATGACACTTTATATCTAAAATGATATTTTAGGTACCACAAAAATTTGAGAAAAACTCATTTTGTTCAATTTTTGAATCAAATGATCTTGTACAAAAAACAAAACAATTTTTTTGTTGCTGTTAAAACTGTCACTTTGACATTAATATGATGGTGATTAATTGTATAATTTGCAACCAGATAGAAATTCTTAGACATTTGTGCTTTTGTTAGCAATTTTTATTTTTACTATGTTCTGGTAGTACATTTTTAATTTATTTATTCGCTATACCTTCGTGTATTGCAGAGTATTGTTAAAATAATTTTCGTCAATTATGGAAAATAAAAGGTATTACAAATATGATATTGTAATTGATTTTAATGAAGTATTGAATAAACTGTTAAAAATTAAAAACATGCCATGAGAAAACAAAATTTTGTGTATATTATGACATTTCTCGAATTCCTTAAAAAGTGTTGATTGTCATATTTAAAAAAAAAAGCACAAATTCAAGAAATTTCTAGCTGGTTGCAAATTATACAATTAATCACGATCATATTAATGTCAGTGACAGTTTTAACAGAATAACAAAAAAACCAAAAAATTGTTTTGTTTTTATTTTGTTTTTGTTTTGTACAAGATTATTTGATTCAAAAATTGGACAAAATGAGCTTTTCTCAAATTTTTGTGGTAAAATATCATTTTAGATATAAAGTGTCATATATCATTGAAATCAGAAGATTAAATTTTTTTCGCCGTATTTACAAAAATGATGTTGATGGTTCTGAAGAGACGAAACGTCGTAAGAAATTCTTTATCTCAAAATATAAAGCGTAAGAAATTGCCATGGAGAAGTGCTTCCAGATTGTCGATATCTTAAAAAATGTAGGAAATAGGACCAAAAAACGAAAATAAATTTTTTCAGTTTTTCTTGAATAACTTTTGAACTAAGACAGCTATGAAAATTTTCTTTGCAGATATTTGATGAGTATCTAATTTTGCAACTGCCCTAATTTAACCGACCTCGTAGCTCTTAAGATAAGCGAGATCCCCATGCATTTACTCGAATTTGGGACACCCTGTATATGGCGACAAATTGCTTCTGTTACATTTATAAAGAGTATTGTAAATAACACCGTGAAAATTCGCTTTGTTTTATTAAAAAAATACCTGTCTACGATTTACAAACCAATTTGATTGTATTTCACTTATAAAATTTTTTATTACTGGCACAAATTGAAAGGTTTCTCAAGACTATACTTAATAATTTTCAAAAATTAAAAAAAAAGTCAAATTAACAGTTTTTATAGCGTAGTTCATTGCACATTAAAATAACAAAAAAAGAACATCATACCTCATGCAGAAAATTACTCAACAGTTAATTGGTCACTGACGTGGATGTACTCATACGAATGTAACGTAGGGGTTCGTCGTTTAATGAAAATTATAAAAGGAATCCAATTTTATTACAAAATTTTGAATTTTACCCAACAATTATTTTTTGTAAATTACAAAATACCGAAATATTTATACAAGCCCCCCCCCAGCTATAAACCTAGATAAGCCCCATGATTATTCATCCCTCCTAGATGGTCATCAACGATTAGTTATTACATGTAATCCTATTTTTAGGACATATACATCAAAATAAAATCAAAGTATACTACAACTACATATCTCTGAATTATACTTAACTAGATGTGACCTTAAAAACAAACGAAATAATACATATGTGCATTTTCATACATCACTCACTCGACATACATACATTCAGTAATAAGCTGTACACAGTACTGCACTGTATTTTACTTTTTCTCACGTTGTCTGTTTTAAAGCCTTCAGTTTGATTTTAACGTCCTTAAAAGTGGGCCGATTTTCCGCTTTCAAGTCCCACGCCTGAAAAAATATAACATTTTTAGAAATATTCATTTTAAGCATAAGAAACGTCATACACAATTATAAGAGAATTTATTTCTGGGCTATGTGAAATAGAAAATAAAAAATAATATTAAAAGAGAATGTTAACATAATCCGTTATGCTTAATATTATATAATTCTATTTTTGTAGATTATTATACAGGGTGTTTCTTAAGTATTGCAAAAAAATTCGGGAGGTGATTCCTTATCGAAAATTAAAGGGGGTCTTTCATATATAATTTTTTCCTTAGGCATCTCGTTTCGGAGTTACACCCCCTTAAAAGGAAGCGGTAAAATTAGGTTTTTATTTTATTTCTCAAATTGGAATATTATGTAGGAGGATTATATTTGGTAGATTATACTTATTAAAAGGTTTCCCACAGTAAATTTTTAATCATCTCCTACTTTCACAGGGGGCTTGAAAAGTGTGGCCCCTGTTTGTTTTTTTATCAGAACTTTTTGGTGGGTTAAAATTTTGCAATTTAAAAATTTTCTTTTGAAAGCTTGATTTATTTAAAAACCTTTTTAATGCTATAGTTTTTCTCGTAAAACCTACAGTTTTTGAGTAAAAAATAAAATAAGTAAACATGAACCATCAAATATTCCAATATTAAACGAATCATTTTGGTGGATATCGCTTTGAAATAAAGGACTGTTGTGTATAATAAAATGGTCACTGGAATTATAATGAGAACAGATTTAAAAAATGTAATAACCATTGGGAGTTGCATTTAAAAAAACTAAATTATTATTTGTACAGCATTTATGCACCTTGCAGAATCGATTTTTTTAAAATTATTTGTTTATAAAAACGTAAATACTTTTATATACAGGGTGTGTATAAATTGGCGGAAGCGCTACACGTGGCGATGTTCTTCGCAAAATTCCAAGTAGAAAAACTTAATACAAAAATGTTGTACCATGCTACCTATGGCCTCAGGAACCATTTAAAAAACAAAAATTTGGCAACATTGCATCCATTGATTTGCGTTTGCACATTTTTTTCGCCAATTTATACACACCCTGTATACCGTGTGTCCAAAAAGAAGGGTACTAAAGTGTTGCATCATTGAAAAGAGAAAAACATTCTCTATCAAATGAGTATAATATAGGGGTATCTCATCATTTAAAAAATTCAATTGTTTTTATTGCGCTTTTGTTATTCGAAAAAATAGAATTAAAATTTTATCTTATGGTGGAAAATTAAGTACCAAACAACTTTTATACTAAACATTTTTCCCTAAAGTGGATATTTACTGAGATATATAGCATATTCCATTCCTTTTGGACACGCTGTATATTTTTTTGCATCTAATAATTGCACTTTCAAAGAATTATTGGTTTTGGGGGGACCCTTCGGGCCAAAACTTTACATTGCAACTTTATTTTTCATTCATATTATTTTGATTAGTATGTCGACATAGAATCAATCTCGATCCTTAAAATGGGTTTTTAAAAATTGGGAAAATTTTAGCCTAACCCTTTAAAAAAGTTGACGATTTTCAGATTTTGCTAAATTTCTATATCAACGTAAGATCGCTGAAGCCATGGGCGTCCGCAGAAAATTATCCAGGAGGCAAAGCTTCTAAAGAAATGCATTAAAATATTAAAGAACTTTTAACTTGACCCTCTTTCATTGGGTCATTAATGGAGTACTCGATTCCAGGGAGGGGCAAGTGCCCCGTTTGCCCTCCCCTGTGGACGCCCATGGCTGAAGCTGTTAAGGAGAAAAAATTGATTACCTGTCGCATAATTTCATACACTTCTGGCGGACAACCTTCAGGAGCTTCCATGTTGTAACCTTTTTCAACATGTTTTACTACATCAGCGAGCGGCTAAAAATTAAAAGCTGTAGTATTGCCACAACAGAAATCGGACGAAACTTACAATTCTTGGGTACGGAACTCTACCAAAAGAATATATTTCCCATAAAAGAATTCCAAAGCTCCACATGTCAGACTTATTTGAGAATTTCTAAAAATAAAACAAAATAGAAAATGCGCTTTCCATTAAAACAAAAGAGAACTTACATTGTGTTTTAGTGCTTCTGGTGCTGTCCATTTTATAGGCAATTTGGCTGATTCCAGACAGGTATTCTTTTCATTCCTTGCTAGTCCAAAATCAGAAACTTTCGCTACACCGTTTTCAGCAATGAGAACATTTCTGGCGGCTAAATCTCTGTGGACGACATGCATTCTCTCCAAATATTCCATACCTGCACTCGTGTCAAAAGCAAAGTTAATCTGATCTCGTTTAGTCACATGTAATCTGCCCCTAGATCGTAAATAGTCAACCAAACTCCCTTTACTCATGTATTCGGTTACGAGCAGAACTTGATCCTTTCTTCGGACAACTCCCAATAAATTAACTAAATTATCGTGATGTAAAGATCTGTAAGTCGAGCATAACTTTAGAACTCGTTCAACAATTACAAAATAAAATACCCTTACTTCATAAGAATCGCTTCCGCTTCACTAGAATCTTTAAGAACTTTAACAGCTACTGGTTGTTTATTTTTCCATTTACCTAACATTACTTCTCCAAATTCTCCCTTGCCAATTGGTTCACAAATCTACATAAAATGATCATATTAAAAAAATTAAACCGCACACAAATATAGGATTAAGATATTAATTCAACACTTAAGAAATTATGTTCCTTTGTAAAATTATTTATGTTTTCAAGGTATTAAAGTGAAAAAAACAATGAAACATTCAAAGACGCTGTACTCAAGTTTAATTGTTTCGACTAGAACCTCTAATAGAGTGCCAAGAGAAAAGATTTGGAAGATAATGAGAGAAAGTAAGGTGGGTGAAGGATTATTAGCCGCAATCAATGAAGAGTTTATACAGGGTGTCCCAAATTTGAGTAAATGCATGGGGATCTCGCTTATCTTAAGAGCTACGAGGTCGGTTAAATTAGGGCAAAGTTGCGAAATTGGATGCTCATCAAATATCTGCAAACAAAATCTTCATAGCTGTCTTAGTTCAAAAGTTGTTCAAGAAAAACTGAAAAAATTGATTTTCGTTTTTTTGCCCTATTTCCTACATTTTTTAAGATATCGTAAATCTGGAAGCACTTCTCCATGGCAACTTCTTCCCCTGTATATTTTGAGATAACAGAATTTCCAACAACGTTTTGTGTCTTCAGAACCATCAACTTCATTTTTTTTAAATACGGTGAAAATTTGTAATCTCAAAGTCGGATAGCATTTTGTCTTCTGATTTCAATGATATATGACACTTAATATCTAAAATGATATTTTACCACAAAAATTTGAGAAACAAAAAACGAAAAAATTGTAGGAGTATTGTTTTTTATTTTGCTTTTTTTTTGTATAAGATCATGTGATTCAAAAATTTGACAAAATAAGTTTTTCTCAAATTTTTGTGGTAGAATATCATTTTAGATATTAAGTGCCATATATCATTGAAATCAGAAGACAAAATGCTATCCGACTATGAGATTAAACATTTTTCGCCGTATTTGAAAAAATGAAGTTAATGATGGTTCTGAAGACACGAAACATTGTTGGAAATTGTATGTTATATCAAAATATAAAGCGTAAGAAGTTGCCATGGAGAAGTGCTTCCAGATTTACGATATCTTAAAAAATGTAGAAAATAGGGCTAAAAAACGAAAATCAATTTTTTCAGTTTTTCTTGAATAACTTTTGAACTAAGGCAGCTATGAAAATTTTCTTTGCAGATATTTGATGACCATCTAATTTCGTAACTTTGCCCTAATTTAACTGACCTCGTTGCTCTTAAAATAAGCGAGATCCCCATGCATTTACTCGAATTTACTCGACAAGTAGAAATTATGTGCGAACCCACAACAGAAGTTCCCAGGAATTTAAAACAACAAAGACAAGGAGGCACTTAAGTCCACTGCTTTTTATAATACCAATGGACAAAATAATTCAGGAGTGCAAAGAACATACCCCTACTGGGTATGGAATAAACTGAGACCAATATCTTTAACAGAAATGGCCTTTGCAGATGACGTGCTGCTACTAGCTAATAACGAAATGACTTGCAAGCTAATCCTGGGATATGGGCAGATACATTAAGAAGAAGCAATATGAGCATTAATATAAAAAAGACAAACACTGCTAGACTAAGAAAGGAAACGGCATAATATTTTAAATATTTACGAACGATAATTGCAGAGAACAGTAAATTGGAAGAACAGCTGAATAACAGAATAGCAGCAGCGGCAAAATTTTATCATACCATTAAATGCTTGAAAAGTACGAAGGAGATCTCAAAATAAACTAAGACACGAATATTTAATGCAGTGTACGTACCAATTCTTATTTACAGTTCAGAAACTTGGACATAAAAAACATACAGATGCAGGAGATGAGAATTTTGAAAAGAATAGAAGGATGTAGACTGATAAGATAAGCAACTGTAAAATCGGAAAAAGCCTAGGAGTGAAAGACATAAAGAAAAAGATGGAGACAAACAAATTAAGATGGCTGGGACATCTACAACGCATGCCAAAAAGCAGTATGCAAAAATGGTATGGAAAGTCGGTTGATGGGATTAAGATTTTTCGAAAGAAAATCGTGAATGAAGATGAGTACCAACTTTTTTGGCCCCGGAAACTCAAAACTTACCATTGAAACTCAATTTTTATTTTCAAAAATTGCACAAAATAGGTTAAAAGCCAGGTGTACATAAACTCTGGCACACCCACTTTTTTTCTTTAATTTTGATTCTAGATAAATAACATTTTAGACACATGATATGTGTAAAAAATCGGATTTTTTGAGTAAATGCACACAATTGTGCCGCTTCCGGTTTCGCTGGAAATGACCCTAACTTCGTTATTTTAAATGGAACACCCTGTATATTTTTAGATTTTTGGAAAGAGGAAGCGATTTTGAATGCAATAGCATCATTTTGGTTAATTTTTATAACCTCAAATAGTCACAGTTCATTTACACCTGGTATTGCAGATTTTCTTAAATTTGGATTTGGCACCAAAAAATTTAAAACAATTATTGTTATTTACGAATTCTTACTTTTAAAGAAAAAACTTGGATATTGTTAATAAAACATTAATGCATTATGATTCAACAATAATTATTTACAAATTTATGTTCACTTTAAGTGCGTTTAACATGTTTCGTGCAATTTTTCAAAAATAAAAATTGAGTTTTAATGGGAAGTTTTGAGTTTCCGGGGCCAAAAAAGTTGGTACTCTTCTTCATTGAGATCTTCTTTCGAAAAAAGTGAGGTTCCCTTGTGAGAACAAAATGGGAAAACGGAGTGAGACATAGATTAGAAAAAAAGGAATCAGCTGGAGAGATGTGCCACAGTTGGCCAATGATAGACAGGGATGGACAAATATAATCAAGAAGTAGGAAAACATGCCTTAACATCAAAAGTTACAAAAGGACTCGAAGAAGAATAATTATTTTTTCATACGCATTGAAAATCATTGTGATAATAAAATAAACCATTTGTTAAAGTATACACAAATAACAAAAAAATTTCATGGTCAAATTATTAGCGGTGAGCGATGAGAAAATTTAGTCTTTGATACAAATACACTGATTATTTAGCAAAATCTTACCTTCAATTCATTTTCTGGTATAACAAATAAGTCATTATCATAAGAAATGGTTTCTTTGGGCAAACATTTCTCTAATTTTGTGCACAAACCATCGGCATCTTTTTGATAGTGTTCTATAAGTTTTTCTAAATCTTCAAAAAATTCTTCATCGTCAATTGTGAGTTTTCCATCGTGATATTTAACTCTATAATGTTCCACTTTGTTTTGGAAACAAACACATAAAGTATAATCTCCTGGAAAATTCGTAGACTCTCTCACAAGGAAAAGACCATCTGTTCTCGGTTGTAAAAGCTGTTCGGCTTGTTCTCGGGATATCTTACCATGAAACCAACTGTAAAATTAAACTTTTAAGCAAAAATGGATCTTTAATTAATACAAAATCTTCACTTACGGCATGAAATTCCATTTGATGTCTGTTTTATTGTTGGGACTCTGAACTCGATTAACATTAACATCGTGTCCATTATTGCCCAAATGATTTTTAATACCACAATCCGAACTTACATTCATGTTATTTTGTGGCCTTAGTGGTATGAGATTATCTTGATGTCTAGAATCTTGTGTCGTAGTCGACTAAAATAACAAAACAATAGTTTAATATACAATCCCGTCAAAAATGCTAAACTTTTTACATATTTTTCAAGTAAACGGTTTAGTATCACTGTAACAATAAATACTTTACCCAAGTATCTTGTGAAACTCTATTGGAAGATTCATGGGAGCGTCCACAGTCACTAGGTGTATTTCGTTTAATACCTCTGGCTGGTACAGTAGGGGGACCGTTAGGTGGTGAATTTGTCGAACCCCACTGACTTGTGGGCTCTGGATATTGTCCAACTACAGCTATAGGATGGTATCTCTATTGTAAAAAGATTACATTATTCATAAAAATTTTAACCACTACATTATTTCTATTAGCTATTGGCCGCTAGATTTATGTCTTACTAACCTGAGTAAGGGAAGCGTTGTGCAAATTCTGACTTGTCATTACGTTTTAATTGTTTTGTCGTACAATACCTCTCAGATATCATAACATTGCCTAAAACCAAAATTAATATTATTCATTTGAGAACTAATGATTCATAAAAATGTAGGATATGAAGTAATTAACAGGAAAATATAGCACTGATAATAGAAAAAGTGTCATGATTCTCTTTTTGTACAGGGCAACTATGACAACAAATTGTTTTAATTCATAATTCACATTGAGTTACTTCGATACATATACGATAACAACACAAACGATCACCATAGTTTAAACTTTGTAAAGTCACATAAAATGGGTAACATTTCTACGTGTTGTTATCCAGAAGTTTTTATTTTTATTATTTGTCGTCATTTAAACAGCTTATCTTGTTCACTGTGAGTAATGGATTTACTATAAGTATCTTATCTCGAATGTTTATATATAACAGGTTGATTTTTAATCAACTCTGTTAACACTTTGAAAAAAATAATATATCAAAACAACTTACATGAAAAGTTCTGGTCAGTGTGGAATCTAATATCGTATGTAAATAAAGCACTTTAAATACAAAATGCAATTTTTAGCCATGACCCAATAAAATTCGTGTATTCATCCAAAATACGAAGAAACATTCGTAATATACTACGAACCTGAGTTATGTAGGAATAAACGTTGTTTTAATAAATAAAATTGCAGAAATAATAGATTATTCCTGGAATACACTGTATTCAAAACATACTTTTAAAACGTCAGTCACTTAACCACCATTTTCTTTTCCTAGTACAGATACAGTATTTCAAACAGAAAATGTCAATTTTGGTTTGCTTCTTGAATAAACAAGGTCACATGCAAAGTAACTTTAGCTGAGATGGAACACTTCGAATCGTTTAACTTGAATTAATAAATAGCAATCAAACTTTTTAAATTATTGAAGTCTTCACTATTTGCAGCAATTCTTTTTATTCTTACCTTTCTCAGTTACGCATAAGTATTACCAGCAAGGATGGGGGTCGACAGCAAAATAAACGACTCCCAATTCTGTATTTTTTTAAACCAATTCAGACTCCTTTCAATAATGCACTACACTGGAGAATATCAAGATAAATCGGTATTGAATATTTTTAAATTAGTTTCTGTTCGTTATTTTGTTTTCATCTTAAATAAAAGTTAGGATTCGATAGTTTTCCTGACTCCTCCAAAAAGCATCAACTCCTCGACTTCCCAGGGCCATAACTACTTAAAAAATATAAATATGTTTGTCTTTTGCTTAAGAAGTCTAAACGAGTTAAAAAACGGCGTTTTGTTATGGTTCGTAGTTTCAGAAACGTATCATCATACAAGCGTTTTATGCAAGTGTAAACTTTAGACCAAAAACGTGGAGACACTTAAAAAAAATAAAAACAACTGCGTAAACGTTTGTTTTTTATTAGAATAACTTATTTTTTACAAAAAAAACAGGTATTTTAATCACAAATTACAAGAATTTTAATCACAGATACGAGAATTTTTATCACAAATTACGAGATATTTTAATCACAGATTTTG
This sequence comes from Elmis aenea, assembly GCA_947652605.1. Classification (NCBI taxonomy): domain Eukaryota; kingdom Metazoa; phylum Arthropoda; class Insecta; order Coleoptera; family Elmidae; genus Elmis; species Elmis aenea. The sequence goes on from OX393584.1 coordinate 24,586,226, forward strand.
CATAACTCAATTCCACATATAATAAAGGTAATTGTCGATGAAGCGTTTCTTCTGTCCAGGAAGGCCACTGAAAAAAAAATTAAGAATTTTAGTAACAGGTCAAAACTTATAGAAGGGTCAAACAAGAAACAAACACTCAGATTATTGTGTAACAACATTTAAAATTTCAGTCGGGAAAAGAAGACTGTTTATATCATATCATCATACAAGAGACTTTGGCTATGCTTTTATTAAGTAGTAACTGTAATCATACCAAAAATTAAATAAAATAGTACCTATTCATTGCTGCCCATCTTCGAGTGAACCACATGTCGTCGTCGTAACTTTCTTCGAAATAAGGCACATGTGACAATTTTCGTTGAGTTCTATCTATAAAATATAAAGTTCAATTAAAAACTGTTGCATACATTACCAAGTTACTTCCTTTAAAAGGTCTGGAATAAAATACATAAGTACTAAATACAATTTCGAAGTACCAACAATCAATATCAACATACGATTTTTAAAAATTTTGAAAATTTTTCATTAACTTTAACCAATACATATTATTATCAATTTAGAAAAAATTGCTGTACAAAATACCACAAAATTCTCAGGAGTAACGGAAGTCAAGGAGTAGGTGAATTTAACGGGAATAGGACATACTTTCCAAGAACAAACCGATTTACGGGCAATAGATTTTATTGCAAATATAAATGTACACATGTACCGTAAATTGTACAGATAAATATGTCCATGCAGATAATTGATGTTACTTCTGTGAACTTTGAGTGCTAGATTTACTATCTCTCATACTAGCTGAACGACGGCGTTTCAGTTCTTCTTGTTTCCGGGCCTTGGATTCCTTTTTGCGTTGGGCTAGGAGTTTTGCGTAGCTATCGGCTTGTTCTTTACGTCTAAGGCAGCGTTTCTTTTTCAAAGCAAGACGATGTCTCTTGCGCTGCAAATAAATTTTAAAACTAATGGTGTTGCAGCACAGCTTAACATAACATACAGCTCGGGCACTCTCTCGTGGTTTGCGCAGATCCACACGCGCCACTTCTTAACCCTGCCTTTGAAATTAAAACAACACAGAGGTGGTATTGAAATCATTATACAGTTAAATCTGTTACGTGGACATCAGTTTTTAATACTGCGCTGTTAACGCTCACTTGCAATAATATACAATTATTTTAAGTCCGGCCTCGACTTTTATTTTCAGTGCGAGAGAAATAACGCTAGTGGATCGAAAACGACCAGATCAAAAATGCCGCCTGAGAGTGCCCGAGCTGTATAAGCTGTGGTTGCAACATCAAAATTGTATTTATATCAGTAACATTAAAAATAGTGTACATGATCGTGTACGCCAGGTCTGGAAGGGTTAAATTTGCTTAACTAATTTAATGTCTATGGTACATTATAAAGTTGAAATAACTCATTAAAACTTTTAATGCCTCCATAATATTAATTTCCCACGAACATGAACGTTTCACAATTTAAGAACAACAATTTGAAACTGCCTGGACGTGGTTATCGTTATACCATAAACATGTTTATTAAATGAAAGTGTCACATACCTGAATTACAGTTGGAGTAATTAGGCGTTGGATTTTGGGTGCCTTGTAACGGAGTTTCTTGCCTTCCTTTTGAGGTAAGGGACGTTTTACTACGTACTGACGCACATCATCATCTTTACCTAAGTTGAAAAGTTTACGGATTCTTGAAGCTCTTTTAGGACCTAACCGCCTTGGCACCGTAGTGTCAGTCAAACCAGGAATATCCTGCAAAAATTCAGTAAACATTACTTACTTGCATTTGTTACAGATATTTAAAAACTGAGTTTTAAGGTTGGATGTTTATAAAACATATTTACCTTTTCACCTTTGCGAACTATCACGAGAGACAGTACACTTAGGTTAGCGTCAACAATACAACCTCTAACAGATTTACGCTTGCGCTCTCCAGTACGGCGAGGTCTGTAGCAAGAATGTCCTTTTGACAACAAAAGACGAACTCGACCTGAAATACAATATAGTGTTTAAGTTATACACAGCACAAGTACAAAATTAGTAATATTATAAATTTACTGGCAAACACCTTGACGAAATAATTTTGACTGAGACTACTGTAAATTTAAATGACAAATATTCTTCACTTAACACGTTAACTGCCACTATAGAAAAAAATATCATGTCTTGTGGGCCACTGCTATTGTGTAGTTAGGCATTGAGGCACAACTGTTGTATCTCGAAGCACCCGGAGCAATTTTAGCTTGGCACACCACTGGTACCTTATGGCAGATAACATGTTAAATACACGATTTGAAAAATACTCTCCGAACTAACATTGAGAAAATCACTGCTTGTTCATTTGTTGTCTACAACTACATCTTTACTTACTGTTAGTTAAAACACCCTGTTTCATGGGGAAACCTTGCTTGTCATTACCCCCAGTAATCCTTAACATATAACCCTTCCATTCGTCACCAAGTGGATCAGCATCTACCTCAGCTCCCATACGTTTTTCATAGAACATACGAATTTTATGTTCGTCCACAACTTCGAACAACTTTTGGCATCCCGTAGCGGGAAAAGACACGTTCAGCTACAAAAAATTTATAACGTTCAGTTGCGTTGTTAACCTAAAAGTGTTGTGAAAATAAGGTATCAACAACATTCAACCGACACAACAAACAAGTTCACATTATCAAATAACTCCACAAAATTTGTCACTTTCACATTAATCTACACAGAATAGCACACAATGTTGTTAAATAAACTTCAAATTGCATTTGCACATGGAAATCGGTTTCATCAAAAAGTCATTCGTATCTTAGTTTATTTCTGCCATCATCACTGTATTTTAAAATTTCTATGTATAATTTGTCGTCCGAAACATCGCTGAATACTTTAACTTTAATAATTTTGGATTCTTTGCTATGTTAAGCTTATATTTTTTCATATTTTCGGCTTACCTTCATGTTTGTACCATGCACACCAACACTGACAGCTTACTAAAAAGATCTGCTTTGGATTGTCGATAAAACAGGCATCGTTAGAAGCAGCTCACATTAGGCATAATGGGTGTTTGCCAATATTCCTAACACCATTACACAAAAGATTCAAAATCCATAAAATATATGTGCATTTCTTATTACATGCAGAATTTAATTTTTTTTTATGTAACCACAACTGTTAAATCTTCATATTATTAAATAAAAAATAGTAAGAACTGCTTGATAACGAATTATATTAATATAATTTTAAGTATATTTATTTATTTACTTTCTTTAGATATTAACGTTCATGTTAGTAGTGATAAAATAAAAGTGTGCTACCTAAGTAACATTCCCGAAAACAGAATACAGTAATTAACTGTATACGACAAAAAAAAAGTACGATTTCTTAAAAAATATACATGAATTGCAGTTCACATGTATAAAAATAAAACACCGAAGGGTAAAATAAGAGATGAATGAATAAATTAAAAAAGTAACGTCTAGAACTTTATTATCAAAGTTTTAGTTTCATTTTAATTCAGCATTTTAAATTCATTTTTAAACTTGATTAATTCAGAATAATATTTATAATTTTAAAAATCATAAACATATTAAATTTTATCGTTTTAAAAAAGCTGCAACCTAATTTTAAAAAAAAAATTAGTAACAAAACGATTGTTTGCATTTTTAGACAATTAAAATTAATTTAAATATGCTAATAAATAATTTTTGATGGATCAACTCACATTATAAATTTTTCGTCATTATATCAACATGAGACGATTAAAAATGGTGTTATTTATGTTTTGTTTCAGTCTAATTCTGTTAAGATGACCTACTACTTTATAAATCAATAATAAACTTAGTTATTTTATGGCGAGTTTAGTAAAAATACTTCGTTATTTGTATGTGATTTCTTTTAAAACACATGGGCTCATCGATGAATGTAAAGAGTATGGATTAGAGGAATCAATGCAGTTGCCTAATAGTAGCAATAATTTGAGAATAACAAAATTAATTTTGCTGTTATAATTATTTAAATATGTATTTTTGTAAAGCTTTTGTTTTTATAAAATACTATTAATTTATAATTCTTGGATATACTTAGGCAATTCTAAACAATTTTTATGTTTAAAAGGAACTAAATTTGTGTCCAGTTTGCATAATAATGAATTGGAATTTAAGTCGAGATCATCGCTTTAATTTTTCGCAAAGCTTACAAACTAAATCTTAATATATCAATAGCTACTCTAAAAACAACGATTGCTTAGAAAAATTATATGTATATATGTTGTAATACTATGATTATTTATATATTACATGAATGAGTTATCGAAGTGGAGATATAACATAGCCATCAATATTTGGTGCGTTCATATATTTATGGATATGCATACCCACACAACTTATAGATGCAAATTATAAAAAAGCTTGTTTACAGTCATGTGCAGATGCTGCCTTTTTTGTGTTTTGTCTAATGAATTTAACTGTCAGTAAGGATATGTAACAAAGTATATGTAAATAAATGTATTCTTTAAATTTGTTAACGCTATTTGTGTGTAGCAGAATAAAAGTTTGTCAAAGGCCTCAACACATAAAGTTTCCAATAAAAAAATGAATCTTTCACGATAGTGGCAAATTGATTATGATAATTACGTGTTGGGGCCCTGTTCTTGCAAATTCATTAGCATTAGCACAAAAAAGTCAAAGATGATGAAAAACTCCAACATGGCAGACAATACAGTGTATCGATAAAAACAGTTTTTTTTTGCTTCGCGATAACATTGGTGTGCATAATATTTTACATTTAGAAAATTCAGCACACTGGAAAAACTGATGCAGTCCCACCAAACATCTCGTAAAGTTTATTTATTTTTATATCTACTTTAATAATAAAATGTTAAATTTTTACAATATTTATAAAGAAGCAGTGGAGTACTGAAATAATGAATGTACATTAACGATTGCCAGTATAAATATAATTATGTATCACTTTGCAATTTGGCTTCCGGGAGGCGTATGAAAATACCTTGTGTTTTATGTCGAACAATAAAATCGATGCTCCGAAACATTGCACCTGATGCCAGCAGGCTCAATGTTTCACATTTCACGTTATCCTGCCATCTTGATCGCTTGGGAATAGAAACCAAGATAACAAAATTTTTTTTATAAATGATTTTTTTTTCAACACTTTGGCAAAACTGTAAAGCACAGATAGACACTCCCCAAAGCCGATATATAAATTTTAACAATTAATTTAACATATAACTAATTAATGTTTTAACATAATTGTATAACAGCATGTATTGTATAACATAGAAAGACAAATATTCAGCTGTTCCGCTAGCATTGATTTAGTTAGAAATAAGATCGCTTCGTGGCGGTATACGTGACATTTTCATTCTCATCTATCACTCTAGTTGTGCAGGATAATTTTTATACATTATGTATTAAACCGTCACCGCAGTTTTATCCTTTAAACGACGTTTACGAACGAAATGAAAATTTGAATACCTGTTACGTTACACAAAAAGTTCCCAGCAAAACAAAATATTTAGTTACATTACGTTCAATATCATAACTGTTTATGTCAATTATTATACGTGTGTCCAAAATATGCTATATATCTCAGTAAATATTCACTTTAGGGAAAAATGTTTTGAATAAAAGTTGTGTGATATTTAGTTTTCCACCGTAAGACAAAAATTTTTCAAATAACAAAAGCGCAATGAAAAACAATTGAATTTTTTGAAATGACAAGATACCCCTTTATTATACTCATTTGATGGAGAATTTTTTTCTCTTTACAATGATGGGGTCACCTTAAAAATAAAGTTTATGCTAAAAGTCCCCAAAAATATCGAAAATTTAAAAGATCATATTACGGAAGAGATGAGGTCTATTACACCTGAAACGGTTGGGAATGTTATTAACGGGTTTAAAAACCGAGTTAATCATTGCCAAGCTGTAAATGGTTCACAGTTTGAACACTTAGTAGTTTTTGCGTTTTTTTTTTTAAATGTGCTAATGTAAGGGTACTAAAGTTTTCCATCATTTAAAAGAGAAAAAAATTCTCTATCAAATGAGTATAATATAGGGGTATCTCATCATTTAAAAAATTCAATTGTTTTTATTGCGCTTTTGTTATTCGAAAAAATAGAATTTAAATTTTGTCTTGTGGTGGAAAACTAATTACCAAACAACTTTTATTCAAAACATTTTTCCCTAAAGTGGATATTTACTGAGAAATATAGCATATTCCATACCTTTTGGACACAAATAAATACCACTACAGCAATTGGCTTAAAATTTTGATTTAAACAAATATTCTCCAAAATGTTTATATATAGGGTGTAACAATTTGAGGCTTAAAATAAAGATCTCACATATATTAAAAGCTACATGGTCAATTAAATTAGGGAAAATTGCGTAATTTGTTGGTTACTGAGAATCAAAAAAAAAACTACCACAGCCTTTTAAGTTTAGAAGGTATCAAAGAAAAACTTACAATTTTTCACTTTATTCAAGCGACAACAAAGCAATTTTTTACATTCTATAATTAAATTCGGTATCACAAATTTTGACAATTTTGGACCATCTTCAACTTTATTTGTTATAAACTTCACAAAATCCAAAAACAGCAAGATTTTAAAATTGAGATGGAAAAACAAAAGCTACTCAGTGAGCGACTAAATTTAAATATAGTCGAGTTTTACTATTAAACGAAAAAGGTCGTGGTGATTTTTTTTCTTTGATTATTATTTAAAATATGCAACATTTCCAAAATTTAACTGATTTTTTAGCCGTTGAGATAAGCGAGTTCCCTATGTAGTAGCACTTGCTCAGACAATTGGTTGTTAAAAAAGGATGATCCTGTCTGCTTTTTGACCTTGTTTTTGGTTGATTTACGAGCGTGAAAAGTAAAAAATTTCACATTTTGCTATTTTCAAATTTTTCAGAGTTCGTTTGCCGTATAAATTATAAAGCCGTGTGTTGGTTTAGATATTTTTGCGTCAAAATATGTATATTTTGAACCGTTAGCTTCAACGTGATAACTAAAGAAGCGAAATTCCACAAAATATAGCAGCTTAAAAATGTCTAAAATTTTGTGACAAAATTTAACTTTACGAAAATGTCACGCAAACAAACTTACAAGTTATAATTACGAGGCGTACAAAAATTTGTGTTTTATATGCAAATATACCCTTTGGCCCCTCCCCTTGAATGCAGTCTATGTAGCATGTGAAGATAGCTTGAAGAGTAGCAATTGAAGAAAGCACCATAATTTTAAGTAACTCGACGATTGTGTTTTTTTAATTGTTCACATTTAATGTGCTAATTATTATTGTTCATGATTCGAGCCGGTTTAGAATATAACTAAGACCACTTCTTGGAAAATGCATTCGTTTGCGTATTTGTGCATTTGACTATATCGTACCGAAAAACAATATTAAATATAGGTAATATTTTTTGCAAATAGGTAATGCATTTTCCAAAGACAATGGTTGGAAGTGTGTTGACTGCATTTTGGTCGCGAAGTTATCGTTCACCGCTAAGAGAGACATTTGGGAAGAATATCTTTCTTAAACCGTCACGGAAAATATTTAGATCGTCTCATTTCCACAAATCATTTCTAAACACTTTCAGATAACTTCGACACCAATGCATTCAGAAAAAACAGGTGCAGTCAGTTATAAGTGCCACAAGACACAAGCACTGTAAACCAAATCCAGAAGTCATTGGTTTTCACAGTATTCGTTACAAATTGTTAACTGCTGATTTGAAACTGATTTCGAATATGCCCCGATAGTTTCTCGATACGTTTCAAATGAATAAACATTTGTCAATATTGGGAAGTTATTTTACAATCATACCGAGAAATTAACGGAACATTTTTAATATAAGAAGTAAATTTTAAAGAATTTATTTTATCAACTGATTTTTAGGTATCGCTAGATCACTTCAGAATTTTGGCGACGCAGGTGGCTCGAGATTAACACAATTGCTGGGACAAAAGTGTTAATTAATTAATTGCCTAGATATTTAATTCAATAAGTTACTTAAATAATTTTGATTTATTTATTTAAATATTTTAATGAATTAATTAGGAGTCGGCGGTCGGCAAAATTCCGACGCAGCTAGTGGTCCTGTACATTCATACGGCTATTACTATTCTAACGGTAATATTTATTTGACTAAGTTGAACAAACGAATAGCAGTATGAAATTGAAATCAGTCGATAGTGTTTAGTAATAGATACCTTCTCCATCAAACTACACAGCACAAACTTTGTGATGCTCATCAACCATTAAGTATTTTATCTCAACTGTATTTGAATAAAGCAAGAGTTTATTAACAGTTAACTATTTACTAGAATTCGATGTATATAGTCAAAAAATGTGACGAACACAGCTGAAATAAAACAGTACATGGTATGTCCAGCCAATTGCAGCAACGATTTAGTGGTTGGCTGGGGAGGGACGGGGCCAGTCTCATACATCCGCTGAACGTGAGCTAAGGCTGGGTGTACGACTGTGAAGCACTACTTTATGCCCATTTTTTGTGACGAAGCCATCACTTTCTACGAGAACGGCCGTTTGTCTGGCTGCCATTTCCCCATCTCCGTCTGCTTCGCCGTCGTCGGATTGTTCGGCAGCACCGCACCGTTGTCTTTTATGTTTTCTCCAAGCGTTCTGTATTAACCGTGCACAATATTCTTCACGTTGACGCCACAATGTCGAGCTCACGGGCTCGTAGCCGGGAATCACGGGCTTCGCCTGCACTTCGCTTAGTTCAGCTGTCTCTTCGATTGCATTACCTTTACGCGCAAAGAAGTCCTTTGTAAGTGCATCTAAAATATCTACACAAAACATCATGTCACCCTTGCATATGGGTATATCCATGGATACGATTTTGTATTTATTAGGTTTATGAATTTGCAATGGTGGTTCTAGGACGTCTAAGAAGTCCGATAACTGATCGTAACGAATGTATTGTGTTCCTTCAGGGTCGAATTGCTGCCAAATTTCGTAATACATGTCATAGTCGTCGTCTGTCAACCCTTCTTGTACTTCTTCGGTAGCTTGTGAGTAGTTTTCCAAAATAACAGCAATGTACATGTTTATAACAATTAGAAACGAAATAACTAGATAACTAAGCAGAAACGCAATGCCGATTGTTGAGTTGCCACAGTTACCCGTCTCACCAATTTCATTGTTCGGTAGAACACAGTCTTCTTCATTTATTATACCATCCAGTACACCATCCCAACCAGCCGACGTCGACATCTGGAACAGTACATCGAGCGTCTCTATACTTTTCAATACTTATTATGTAACATTCTACATGTGTTTAACACATTTAAGTCAGTTAAAATTAATAAAAACCAACAGAACAAAAAATTTGATGAAACAGTTCAATTTATACACAGGGTGTTCCAAGTTTGAAGTTCAAAATTAAGATGTCTTGGAATGAATTATCCCAACAGCTTCAAATTGTGTCCATTTAACTATGCCGAAATTATTTTCCAGGCCATATATGTACAGGGTGGTCCAACTTCGATGGGATTACACGCTTAATAGCCAAGATAGAGAAACAGTTAAATTACCAAAAATGTGCAGTTTTTTAGGAAAAACTCAGAACCGTTTTCAAAAGTATTCTATCAATTTCGGTTTTTGAGTTATTACAGAAAAAGTGTTTTTTTGTTATATTTATAATGTGCCATATCTCTCTTATTGTTGTAAATATCGAAAAAGTTTATGAAGATTACTTTAAGATATTTTTATGTAGATTTTGTTAGTACTAACAAAAAAAATTACGCTCGCCGTTAACAAGTTATGACACAAACTCACATTTTTTTAAATGGAAGCTATAGTTGGCTATGACTTATTCAAATTCCTTATTTTTTTCCCTTTCCAAATGTATAAGGGTTAATGTATTTATTTTCAATAATACGCAGGTTACAAAGGTTTTTTTAATTTTTTTAAAGATGATAAACAAAAAGTAGGCTGTGAAAACAAAAAAATCGGAAATGATAGAACAAATTTGCGAACTGTTTTGAGTTTTTTGGGATAAATTCAGAACCGTTTTCAAAAGTATTCCATCATTTACGGTTTTTGAGTTATTAGAGAAAAACTGTTTTTTTGTCATATTAATAATGTGTCATATCTCCCTTATTGTTCTAAATATCGGAAAAATGTATGAAGATTATTTTTAGATATTTTTATGTACATTTTAATAGAATTAAAAAAAAAATTTTACGCTCGCCGTTAAAAAGTTATAACACAAACTTAACTTCTTTTAAATAGAAGCTATGGTTGGCTATGACCTATTTAAATTCCTAATTTTTTTTTCATTCCAAATTTATGAGGGTTAAAATATTTATTTTCAATATTACGCAAGTTACAAAGGTTTTTAATTGTTTTAAAAATGAAAAACCAAAAGTAGGCTGTGAAAAAAAAAAAAAAACTGGAAGTGATAGAATATATTTGAAAAGTGTTCTGAGTTTGTCCCAAAAAACTGTACATTTTTGGTAATTTAACCGTTTCTCTATATTGACTATTAAGCGAGATACCCATGTAATTCCATCGAATTTGGACCACCCTGTACATCTAAACTGTGTATATTTAAGTTTTTCTCACAGTGTATTTAATAAGTTTACCAAGCGCTAAGTCGAAAGCTTTCTGTTAATTTTTTTTATGATGAAGCATCAAATTATACTACGGTTTTCATAAAAAGATTTAAAAATGCGCTGAAATTATTTTCTGGGCCTATGGACCAAACTGTTTGTATTTTGTATTTTCTTAAAGTATATTTAATAAGTCAACAGTATTATTTGAGTTTTTTTTTCTGATATGAAATATAAAATGTAAGATAATTTAACAAATGGTGTCTTATAAAAATAGGTTGAAAATATTTTCTGGGCCAAACTGTTAAAATGTGATTGTTTCTTTAAAAGTATTTTTTAAAATTCTACGTTGCTTTAAGTTAACAGTTCACTTTAAAATTTGCTCCTGATTTTAAATATGAAGCTAAGCAACTGTCCTTCTTTTGAATCAATATAGTAATTAATAAGGTAAACGAATTCCTAATGCTGAGCCTCGAATTTAGGACACCCTGTGGAAATGTTAATTATACCTGAAATAACAGGATCATAGATTGTCCAAATGTTTTAAAGTTGTACACGTCGTCTAAGCCACTTTTATCCTTCACGTGCATAAAGAAAGACATGCCAAATATGGCAAATATAAACATTACTAAAAACAATAACAGGCAGATGTTAAACAGGGCAGGTAACGACATTGCCAAAGCAAATAATAATGTTCGGATGCCTTTGGCTCCTTTCACAAGACGCAACACTCTACCCACTTTCGCTACACGGACTACTCGAAGAAGTGTGGGGGATACGAAGTATTTCGCAATTATGTCACTGAGCACCATACCTGTAATAATTGACAAACATATAAAAATTTGATATGGTTAATTTCATTCGATGGTAAAAATTCTTATCATATGAAAAATGAACCTATTGGTAACAATTTCTATGTATAAAAATGCCAAAGCAAATTAGTACATCGATTTACTAATTATACAGTGTGTCCCAGTTATCGCGAACAGCATGGGAACCTCATAAACGGAAGAGATACAGAGTTGGTTAAATGAGCCAAAATGATCTATGATTTACAAGCAACTACTTATGAAAAAAATTAAAGGTTTGTCCACTATTGATAAAAAACAAAATAATTACATTTTACATTTTTGCTTTTAACTTGCATATTTGAAATCATACTAAAAATATTTTTGGGCATTATAGGGACACTTAATTGTGTAGATTTGAAATTTATTAATACATTTTATCTATCTCCATTTGTATTGTTATTTTAATATCAACTTTCTTATTTTAAATACAGGCCGTAGTGTACTGTGACACCATCGAAAAGAGATTTTTTTTCTCGTTTTATTGTATGGGTTAGGTTTATCTTTAAAAATAAGTAAGTTATTACAATATTATTGTATTTATTAAGTTTAATCAAAGTGGCAATTGAAAAATAAAACAAAACATCACATAAATAATTTAGCTGTACATAATAAAACAAAAAAATGTTGAAATAATTTTAAATATTTTTTTTTCATTACATATTAATTTGATATTTCAATTACTATTACTATTAAATCTAAATTATAACATGCGTTCTAATTGTGGTCCACTCTCCATGAGCAATACAAATTTTAGATCTGTACTTTGTAGATAATAATGTTTTCCTAAGCATATTTCTTTCTAATACATGAACTGTACTTAAAATAGTAATTTCCAATTCATCAATTGTAATTACCTAACTGTTTTTTTTGAGATTGGCTGTTTTCAGAACTTTTCATTAAACAAAAAGTTGTATTCTTAGGCAAACATTATTATCTACAAAGCGCAGATTTCAAATTCGTATTGGAGAGAGTAACTGAAAAATCATAAATTATTATGAAACGTTAAAAATACCTTAAATTATTTAAGTTTTTCTGTGTTTAATTAAGTATAGCTAGATTATTTATGTGATTTTTTGTTTTGTTTTACAATGGCCACTGTGATTAAGTTTAATAAATACAATAATATTGTAATAACTCACTTATTTTTAAAGACAAACCCAACAACCCATACATCAATAAGAGAAGAAAAAAATTATCTATCTAATGGTGTCACAGCCAGCTACGACTTATATTGAAAATAAGAAAGTTGATGTTAAAATAATAAAAACAAATGCAGATAGACAAAATTTATTAACAAATTTAAAAATCTACACAAAAAAGTGTCCCCAAAATGTCGAAAAATATTTTGAGTACGATTTCAAATAAGCAAGTTAAAAGGAAAAATCGAAAACGTAATTTTTTTTGTTTTTTATCAATAGCAGACAAACCATGAATTTTTTCCTTAGGATAGTTGCTCTACAATTGTAGATTATTTTGACTCATTTAACCCACTCTGTATCTCTTACCGTAAACGAGATCCCCATGCTGTTCCAATAACTGGCACACCCTGTATAAAGCTTAACGATGCTTGTAGTTTTTGGCCATCGTTTTATTGATTATACTCGTAACTAATGCAAAATAATTATATAAACTTCTTACCTAGTATAGACAAGATAACAACAACCGAATCAAAGAGATTCCAAGGTTCTGTGAAATAGTGATAACGCAACGCAAATATTTTCATTAGGCACTCGGTGGAGAAAATACAAATGAAGATCATATTGAGGTAGTCTAAGACCATTGTAAATGTTTCTCTCTGTTGGTAATGGTCCATAGTCATGGTCAACATGTTAAGTCCGATAAACAACATGATGATCATGTCAAATTTTTTATTCGTTACAATTTCAAAGACTATGGCCTGCGGTCTCCACTAAAAAAAAATTTTTTTTTGATGAAGAATGACTTATAAGTGATTTTAAACCTACTAGTGGCCTTGGAATAGCTTTCATTGGCTTTTTTGAGCCCATTTTCTTCATAGCATTGTAGTATTTCTTTTGATCTTCAGTCATAAACATCTCCAAAGAGCCACCTGCGTGCAGATCAATACATTTATAAGCAAAAACTCACAATTAAAATTTACATGTTTTATGAACGAGTTTAAATCACTCGTTCAATAAATTTATACTTATCTTCTTCTTTTGTTCATTGAAGTTGTCGATGATAACTCCAATGAATAAATTCAAAGTGAAAAATGATCCAAATATAATGAAAAATACGAAATATAGATACATGTAGATATTTGTTTCTTTGATAGGTTGTTGATAAAGTTTCTGGAAAGGTAAAACTGTTAGACCTCAGTTTAAAAAAAATATTTTACGAAAATAGCTTACTTCTCTCGAATCAATAGCGTCATTCATAATCTGAATCCAGCCTTTGAATGTAGCAACTTGAAATAAGCACAGATATGCCTTTCCGACGTGGTCAAAATTCATAGGAGAATTTTCCCATGTGTGATTTTCTGCTATACAAGTTGTACGATCTGGAATTATTTCATGACTAATCGTTTTTTTATCCTCACCAACGCACTGAAACAGTCGGGACGTAATTACCGATGAAATTATGAAGTATTTGGGGTGGCTTACTTTAAAGTACTTTCCAGCAAAAAGTTGTACACCCATGATGGCAAATATTAACCAAAATATTAAGCACACAAGCAGTACATTAAAGATAGATGGAATAGCTTGTACTAGTGCATTTACAACGACCTACAAAAATGAGTAGAATACATTTACGATTAAGAGAATTTGTGATTATCACCTATACTTAACAATAAAAAAAAAGTTGCATTTACATTACAGAAAGAACATAATAATAACTTTGAGTTTATAAATTAAATAGAAATTATGATTTACGCTATGCAGTTTATAGAATAAGCACACGAATATAACAGCATAGTTGACTATTTAAAAAAATAAATGGAAGTAAGTATAATTTAAAAATGTTTTACTGTATCGGTGGCGTGCAATAGAATATAGTGGCATTGTTAGTTTTAATTTATCTCGACTAGTTTTTGAGTTAAAATGTAGTCCAATAATTTTTTAAAACTCGAGATAAATTAAATTTGGCTATGCCACTACTCCACATAAGAGATATGTGCAAATATACAGGGTGGTCCACATAGAAGGGCCACTATCGGGATCTCAAACGGTAAGAGCTACAAAGAAGTTTAAATTAGACAAATTGTTTCCCTTTCTGAGACCTACTCAGTGATGCTTTAATGTTTTAAAAAAGTTCCATGGCACGCTAGATAATAAACAAAAATCAAAATTTTAACCGTTTATGACTCGGTTATACTTGATGATACAAAAATATTTTTGGGGAAGAAGATGTACATTTTTTTACGCACTATTAAATGAAAACATTAATTTGTTTCAATATTGTTTAAATTCTTAGATAAATTACAAACTTGCATTTTTTTTAATGGAAACCATAGTTGGCTACACCTCATAAAAAAAGCTTTTTTTTTTTCTCTTTTCAATAATATAAGGTGTAATATATTTATTTTGATATTTAGGCTCAATACAAATAAAATTCATCAAAAAGTCCCTACAAAGCTAAAGAGTGCCATGAAACAAAAGACAATTTAGTTCTGTCATTTAACGAAAATTTTAACTAATATAAAAGTAAAACATTAAACCAAAAATAAACCAAAATTGATTAACTTTTAAAAAGCAGCTTTTCGTCTAATGATTATGGTACAGCTTTTTTTATTTACTAAACTATCTAAATCAAAAAATCATAAAAAAGCATTTTTTTTCCCTCTTTTCAATAATATAAGGTAAGGTTTCATATATTTATTTTGATATTTAGGCTCAAAAAATGCTTTTTAATGAGGTCATAGCTAACTATGGTTTCCATTTAAAAAAATGCAAGTTTTTAGTTTATCTAAGAATTTAAACAATATTGAATCAAATGAATGTTGCCACTTTATAGTGTGTAAAAAAATCTACATCTTCTTCCCCAAAAATATTTTTGTGCCATCAAGTACAACCAAGTTATAAATGATAAAAAAAATGCTTACTTTGAATATTGTTTATTATCTAGAGTGCCATGGATTTTTTAAAAAATATAAAAGCATCACTGAATAGGTCTCACAAAGGGAAACAATTTGTCTAATTTAAACTTCTTTATAGCTCTTACCGTTTACGAGATCCCAATAGTGGCCCTTCTATGTGGACCACCCTGTATAATACCATCACATTTGGGACACCCTGTATTACTTTTTAATATGTTACTCTATGGTCATCAAATTTGTGAGTATTTTTACAAGGTACTGTATATACAAGTTTTATCTATATATTTGTGAATAGCTTGATAAAAAAAAGACCAGGAGAAATACAGCTTACATGTTTTAATGTCACCGTTTAAAGAGTGACAGATTAGATGAGCAAGGGTAAAAAAACAGTAGAAGTCGATTATGTTTTTTCCATGGCAACTTTGATTTTTAATTTACATTATGCTGTTTTTTAGTTATTTTGCTTTTTTTAAAAATAAACATATGAAATATAATACCATGATAAAGAGATAAAACTAATCTTTATATCCAAGTTATCACTTACTAAGACTGCCATTAATTAAGAAAGTTGTTTCATTAAATGTCTTGCACAGTAATTTATCAATAAAAATTTGTCTATCACCATCTCATAGCAATCAAAATGTAGCATTTTTTTTGTTGACATTTTTGTGTATTAGCAACGATGGCCGAGATATTTGAGTTTAAAAATGGTGATCGATCTCAGTTTTTTTATTATATTAAGCAAGCATGGGCGTCCGAAGAAAATTTTCCAGGGGGGGGCAAATCGTAGAGACAAATAATAATACATATAAATTTTAATTTTTACGATTTGTTTTTACAAGTACTATTTTTACTCGATGGGGGCAAGTGCCCTGTTTGCCTCCCCCCTGCGGACGACTATGCATGCAAGCCATGGAATTTTTTAACAAAACAATATTTTGTTTAAGATACATTCCTAGATAGCTAAATTTTGTCCCACTTAACAACCTTGTATTTTCATTATTTATGGAGATAGCAATAACGCCACATCGAAAAGTGAAACACCCCGTATATTAGGGAAACAGATATGTACTGTTGTTAAGATGAAGGAAGGAAAATTTCCTATAATTTTACTGAATTTTAAGACACATACTTTTAAAATAATAAAAGCGGTAGATGAAAACTTGGAAAAAATATGCAGACTCATAAAATATAAATTTATGAATATACAAGTAAGGTGTGCAGAGTGTACCCTGCACATAAGAACTGCACGCCACTGTACTACTGTATGTAAATTGAATGACAACACAATAATTATAGTCTTAAAGATGTATTTAAAAAGCTAAATGTTATGAAAAATGATACAAACCCTCATGCCCTGCATACGAGACATTGCACGTAAAGGTCGTAAAGCTCGCAGAGTTCTCATGGTTTTGAATGCTTGAATTCCGCCAGCACCACAAAGCGAGGCTATAAAATTAATAAGCGATACCTACAACAGATCGATGTTATTCTAATTCTTGCGAAAAACAAAACCGAACCAATTACCATAACAATAATAAAATCTAACCAGCACCAAGCATTGGTAAAGTACTTTTGGTAACCAAGAGCCACCCATTTGATAAACATTTCGATAGTGAAAATAACTGTGAATATCCGATCCATGTAATATAAAATATCTTGTAAGATTGGTCGTTGTTGTAAATACACATCTTCTAACGCTAGGGCTAAGCTACTCATCAATATCATGGTTATTACGGCTGTTTCAAAATATTTATTTTCTATAAGCTGATACGTTTTGAAACGGAGATTTGCCCATCCTTGCCAAAAGGGAGAGTCTTCGTCCCCTGCTAGGAAAGGAAATTTCTTGTAACATGTTTCTGGAAAGCAATCGGCCGCATAATCCGTCATGATAACGTCGTCTGTAGCTGCGTCTTGGATTAAATCTTCATCTAGTGGACCTTGGCAATCACATTCTTCCTCTTCTACAATAAAAAAACAGGAATAATCATTAGCACAGTATCAACAGCAGGTGCGGTCAGTTTATAAGGGCTGCAGGGTTGCAGCCCCTCCAGATTTGAATAAAATTATGCAGCCTCACAGCGCTATTATAATACAGGGTGTCCCAGATTAAATTTTCAGCATGGGGATCTCGCTTATTATAAGAGATACAGGTTTGCTTAAATTAGATGAATTGAATAACTTTTTTATTTTGTTCATTAGATCAATTTTATTAGTAATTTTTAATGGAGAATGTAACTGTTATTTTAGATTTTTTTAAACACCTACCATTGTTGAGATATTACCCCTAATTTATTTTTTTCTTATCGCCGCGAAGTTGGCTATGGAATATTTAAATGTGTTTTTTTTCCCTCTCTTAATGAGATATTACTTGCTATACCTATTTTTATAAATAAGTCACAAAATGAAGAAAAATCGTATTTTACCCATCACTCATTAAGCTATTTATGAAAATAAAAACAAAAAACAATTAATTATTCCATAGCTAACTTTGCAGCTCATAAGAAAAAATGAAATTAGGGGTAATATCTCAAAAATGAAAAGTGATGAAAAAAATCTAAGATAATAGTTACATTCTACATAAAAAAGTACCTTAAGAAGGTACAAATAAAATTGTTGAAATGATTAAGACAAAACAAGTTATGAGAGAAAAAAGAAATTCGACAATTTCATATTTTTTGTTGTAAGATCTGAAGTACGAGGAATTTTGTACTTTTAAAAATTGATTGTGGCGCCTCTCATATAATTCATCTAATTTAAAAAAACCTGTATCTCTTATAATAAGCGAGATCCCCATGCTGAAAATCTAATCTGGGACACCCTGTATAGTAGACATGGAGTGGAAGTGATTTGTGATATACATGCTATAGAAGCTGCAATCATTGCAGCCCAAGCAAAGCAAGTTAACGGCTACGAGCTTAAGAGCTAATCTATTATAATTTCTAGTTTTTATTTTCAATTCCTTTTTTAAATCATTAATGTTTTGAATGTAAATGGATAAAAATGAATCAAAATAAAAACAAAAATTCTCTTCAATATTCACAAGGAAAATGAACCAATTTTTTGTGTTTATCTCTGAGCTTGAAAATTGGAATTAAAAGTTTGGGACTGATCGATAAAATCAGTAAAGAAAAAATTCGAAAAAACTAGGAGTAACAGATATTAAGAAAAAGATGAAGACGAATCAAATAATTAACATGGCTTGGACATCTACTACGCATTCCAGAAAGTAAATACGTGAAAATAGGATGAAAAGTGCAGATGGAGGGAAAAAGAAATAGAGGAAGACCAAGAATAAAATGGGAAAAAGAAGTGAGGCAGAGACTAGAAGAAAAATGAGTCAGCTGGAGAGATGTGTCACAATTAACCAACAATAGGCAGAAGTGGAGAAACATAACAAAGAAATAGAAAATCATACCTCGGCACTGAAAGGTACAAGAGGAACCGATTAAGAAGAAGAAAACGTTTGGGATGTTCTACACCGAATTTAACTATTTGTGATTGAGAATAAAACTAGCTTCGATAATACGAGTCATTGATAAATTGGTAAACCAGAAAGAGGAAAAAATGGAAATGAAATATAAATAGATTAATAAAAATGTATTTAGTAGTTTTATATTTAAATCATGTTTTTGTTTTAATTTTTACTGGTAATGTGATTTTTAACCCCTGTCCCTAGCAAACATTTTGGTTAGATTTGTCGTTACAGCCACTTCATTGCAAGTTCCTATGAGCCATTACCTATCAACAGCAAAATTTATTTATGTCCCATATTAAGTCAAATTTTATTCAATTGCTGATACCGGGGCAAAATGGTGTAATATTAAAAACCATGCATATCATCTGAATGTACAGGGTGGTCCAAATTCGATGGGATTGCACGAGTATCTTGCTTAATAATCAAGATAGAGAAACGGTTAAGTTACCAAAAATATGCAGTTTTTTGGGACAAACTCAGAACCGTTTACAAAAATATTCTATCATTTCCGGTATTTGAGTTATTAGAGAGAAACTGTTTTTTTGTTGTATTTATAATGTGTCATATCTCCCTTATTGTTTTAAATATCAAAAAAGTTTATGAAGATTATTTTTAGATATTTTTATGTAGATTTAAATAGTAGTAAAAAAAAATTTTACGCTCGCCGTTAAAAAGTTATGACACAAACTTATCTTTTTTTAAATAGAAGCTATAGTTGGCTATGACCTACTTAAATTCCTTATTTTTTTCCCATTCCAAATATATATTTATTTGTAATATTACGCAAGTTACAAAGGTTTTTTTAAATTTTTTAAAGATGAAAACAATAAAGTAGGCTGTGACAACAAAAAAAAAAACAAGAAAAACCGTCATAGAAAGGATATATTTGAAAACTGTTCTGAGTTTGTCTTAAAAAACTGCACATTTTTGGTAATTTAACCGTTTTTCTATCTTGACTATTAAGAGAGATACCATGTAATCCCATCGAATTTGGACCACCCTGTACATGTTTTATTATTAAAAATAGTATTAGATAAAGGGGTTCCAGGGCCGGAGCAGGATGGAGCAAATTCCCAATTGAGGGGTACAATGCAATAAGTGGACATGTCCATTTTTAATGATATTGAGATATCTATCAAGATTTGTCCATCTGGCAATTGTACATCATCCTGTTTCATAACTGTACACTTTTCACCAGTTTTAATACACTTATAAAGATATTGGCATTTTTTTGGTTTTGGTATCACGCTATTTTAGGTCAAAATTGTAAAATGACTAATGGCACATCTACTGTAGTAAATACAGATAGGATAAAGAATATGTATTTTTGTTGTTTCAATAATAAAATACACAATTAAAAGTATTTGGAGATTTTTTATTGTTTTAAATTACTGTTTTTTTGCTCATTACTTGGCATAAAGTGGACATGTCCAAAATATTTTAATATTTGTAGAAGTACCTGATACGAAAATAAATTCAAACAATATGTTAATATAACATTCTAACACCAGTCATCATTATACATGTGGAAAAAATTCGTTTTTCTCAATATTTCACGCAATAAAACGTTATTTGTCTCTCCTGTAAAATTGGTAAAAGTGGACATGTCCACTTATTGCATTGACCCCCTCAATTATGGCACACAAGACGTACAAACTGATAATTATAATGATTTCTAAAGTAACAAATTTTTTACTTTAGCTGAACTTTATCTTACGGTAATTGTATAAAAAATATGGGAACAACTTACCATCTTCTATTCCTAATTCTTCTTTGCTGGCATCTCTCTTTTCTTCGTGCTCATCGTGATCCAGTGTATCTATACTTCCTTTGTGGCTTTCGTCTTTAAACCGATTTTTGTGGCTTCCATAGGATTTGTTACTTATTTGGTCATCTTCTAAATGACACATGAATTCTCCATGTTCTAAAATTGAATTACCTATTGTTTTACTCTTATTTAAATTATTTTTTCCTCGTTTTAAGCTAGCTTTAGAATCCCCTAAAACATTTTAAATAAGGTCTTGTAACTATAAAAACATTTTGAGTTATTTTCTACCGTGTATTGTGAATTCCATACCGTCACCAATAGTGACTTCTAATCTGTCTTTTGGGCTCTTTTTGTCTCTAAATATAATACCGTCTGCTAAAATTTCATCACCCGACAGTTCCAAACCACCGTCTCGGGTATCTAAAACAAGTATTACGGTTTACATAAGACTATACAACATATTTGGGGCATATTGTACAAATTTTAAAAGGTAAACAGTTGGAATACACGCTAACTATTAAGACATTATGTTGGCATTAAATTATATACATGGAAAGCATATGTACAGGGCGCTATTAAATTATGACCAAATATTTTGCAAGCAACTGTAAAAAATAATATTTAGTGCAATTTAAATATTTTTTAATCGCTTTAAGCTACTAACTAAAAAAACATCATTAAAAAAATATTTTTTTTTTGTGGTGTGTTTTGCTCAATATCCATGCGCTTGTCCGTTTAGGTGCTTACTATAAAATTAGCGATGGTGTTAAATATACAGTGTGCCCAAAATTTAACGCTCATCATTGGCAAATTCAAAACCACAAGTAATACGAGGTCAGTTAAAAGCAGCATTCATTTTTTTATATCAATCACAGTAACGGAGATATTTAAATATCGGCAAATTTTGTTTTTCAATATACAGCGTAACACGGAAATTTGAATTAAGTCAAAACATGACAAAGTCGCTCTATAAAATATATAACTTTTGTACCATTTAACCGAGGTTCTACAGGGTGTCCCAGATAAGATTTCCAGCATGGGGATCTCCCATATTATAAGAGATACAGGTTTGTTTAAATTAGATAAATTATTCCTTAGTATGAGAGTAGCTACAATCTATTTTTAAAAGTACAAAATTTCTCGTGCTTCAGATGTTATAGCAAAAAATATTAAAATGTTGAATTTATTTTTTCTCTCATAACTTTTTTATTTTATTCATTGGATCAATTTTATTTGTACCTTCTTGGGGTACTTTTTTTATGTAGAATGTAACTATTATTTTAGATTTTTTATAACACCTATCATTTTCGAGATATTACCACTAATTTCTTTTTTTTTATGGGTCTCGAAGTTGGCTATGGAATATTTAAATGTGCTTTGTTTTTCTCTTTTAAATGAAATATTACTTGCTTTATCTAATTTTATAAATAAGTCACAAAATCAAGAAAAATCGTATTTTACCCATCACTTATCAAGCTATTTATGAAAAAAAAAAACAAAAAATAACTAATTTAATGTCAAATGACAGTAACCATACCGTAAGAAAAATTAGAGGTAATATCTCAAAAATTTTAAGTTACACAAAAAATCTAAAATAATAGTTACATTCTCCATTAAAAAGTACCTTAAGAAAGTGCAAATAAAATTGTTCTAAGGATTAAGACAAAAAAGTAATGAAAGAAAAAAGAAATTCGACATTTTCATATTTTTTGCTATAACATCTGAAGCACGAGGAATTTTGTACTTTTAAAAATTGATTGTAGCTCCTCTCACACTTGGGAATAATTCATCTAATTTAAACAAACCTGTATCTCTTATAATAAGCGAGATCCCCGTGCTGGAAATGTAATCTTACAATTTAGAAGTTGCCTATGAGTCTTGAATTTCGAATGCACTGTATACAAGTCAACTTATTAAAAGACAGCTGAGCCAAATAATTTTATGAAATAGCTGGCAAATATGTACATGCAGAGTTTATTATTGTTTGGTAATAATATTTGACTGCTCTTAAATGATGAGAGCTCCCATATTACAATGAGCGTTAGCAGATTTTTAAAATGCTCAAGGTGAAACAAATGATTACTATTTTTGGGAGCCTTTACTGTAAAAATAACGAAGAAATAATCGGAATTTATTAATTTTTTTCTTACCACAATAATTTTTAAATTAAGTTTAATACTTTGACTTACACTGAACGATTCATTATTATTTTTTTTTTAAAAAGAAAATGATCAATAGAAAGTGCTAAAAATTGTCGGCCATATTAGAATAAGAGTATGTAACTGTGTTAAGAAATGTGCAGCGTAATTGAAGACCCGAGTGCAAACTTACCACTTTATTCTTCTTGTTCCTTTTAATATCCAAAATATTTTTGTCTCCGTTTTTCCTAATTTAAAATAACGTGAGATAATATTAAAACGTTAATTGCTAAACTATATTTTCATTTCTAATTTGTATATATAATTTTGGTATAATGCCAGAAACAATCTTAGAGTTTCGATTCACATTTGTTTGTACAGGGTGGTACAATTTAGACTATTTCTAGGGTATCTCGGTAACTACAATAGATGTGAGAATCTGATTTAGGTTTTTAAGTTAAATTCTTTAGATGCTTTTGTGATGAACTTAATATCTGAGATATGCAGTAAACTTATAAATATCTATATGGAACGCATTATAGGTCATAAGTTTATTTAAAAAAACACTTTTTCAGCTTTCAGAAAATATATACAGGGTGGACCAAATTCCAATGTTTTGTCTCGGTTATCATAATAGTTAGCGAAAATGCGAAATGGGTTATTTTTTTGAGATAATTATGCCTGTGTTATCAGATTTTTTTATATTACTTTCCATTTTGGCACTAGAGACGAAGAAGAAATTTCATCGTTTTTAAAAATAAACAACTTTTTTATTTACAAAAATAGAACTAATTTTTGTATAGGTTTTTAATTAACATTATTGTACTTAATTTAAAAATAAATTTAAATTTTTTTAACGAAAAGCTAAATCATACTCTTTTATATAAAGTCATAGGCTATTAAGACTTTCCGTTTAAAAAATATAAGTTTACTTTATATCCCAAAAGTCAAGGGTGTTAAAAAAATTGTAATTTATTTTTAAATAAGTATAAAAATGTTTATCAATAACCTACGTAACATTCAGTTCTATTTTCATTAATATAGAAGTTGTAATTAATTTTTAAAAACGAAATTTCAGTTTTCGTCTCTAGTGTAAAAATGAAAAGTGAAATAAAAAATCTGATAACACAGACATGTTTATCTTGAAAGTATAACCCAAAAAACCAATATCTGATTTTCGCTAAGTATTATGGTAACCAAGATACCCCGTAAAACATTTGAATTTGGTCTACCCTGTACAAGGCGGCCTATTTTCGATGCCCAGGGTATCTCGGTTATTATCAGAGGTAGAAAAAAATTAAGTATGTAGTCCCAATTTCTTTTTTCGGGAGAAATTCATTGCCGTAAACAGATTTTTGATATCTTTTTTAATTTTCGAAATACAGCCAAAAACCGGTTTTTGGCAATTTTCAAAAAAGGGTAAATATCTCGCTTAAACAAAAAGATAGTGAAAAACTTTAAAGACATTTTTTGTCCTTAATAAGATAGCGATGTTAATTTTTTTTTTACTCATATAAGTAGCAATATATTACACCTAACTTTCTTATTTTAAATGGCAACCATGAACAAATTATATATTTTTGAAAAGCGCAAAAAATAAGCTTTTGATTTATGTCAAAGCCAACTATGGTTGCAATTTAAAATAAAAAAGTTGGGTGTAATATTACGCTACTTAAATGTGTAAAAAAAAAATTGAATATTGCTATCTTATTAAGGACAAAAATGTCTTTAAAGTTTTTTTCTATCTTTTCGTTTAAGCGAGATATTTAACATTTTTGAAAATTGCCAACTTTTTAATTGCCATTTTTGAAAATTGCCAACTTTTCATTTGCCATTTTTGAAAATTGCCAAATTGTTTGGCTACATTTCGAATATTAAGCAATTTTCAAAAATGTTAAATTGCTCGCTTAAACGAAAAGATAAAAAAAAAACTTTAAAGACATTTTTTGCATGACTTTTTGCGTTTTTCAAAAACACCATTTGCTTATGGTTGCCATTTAAAATAAGAAAGTTAGATGTACAATGTTAATATTTATATAAGTAAAAAAAAATTGAATATTGCTATCTTATTAAGGACAAAAAATCGAGACTAGGTACTTAGTTTTTTTTTCTATCTCTGATAATATCCGAGATACCCTATGGGCATCGAAAATAGGCCACCCTTACACACTTTTTTATGTGTTGCAGCAAATAAGGGTAGATTATTTTTGTGAAAATTATGTTGTAATAGTACGCTTAAAAACAACCAAAATAAAATAGAAAATTTTAATTCTAAAAACCTTTGCAGCATTTTGTTTATCTATTTAAAATAGAAAAGTTATGATCTATTTTCAAAATTGTGAACATTTTAATTTTAATTTTCAGCAGATAAACGAAAAGTGCTCCTACAGATTTGTTAATAAAAGTAGGCTAAATATTTTTCAAAAACATAGCCCTAGTAGCATCGATTAAATTTTCGCTAGCTATAGTAGTTATTGAGACACACTAGAAATACTTTAAATTTAGGTCACCCTGTGACGAGCCAACGTTAAGACCAAATAATTTTGGGCTTGTATTTTAAGATAACGATGAAATTCTAACTAAGTTTGGGCAGAAATCTAGAATTAACAAGTTACCAATCTGATTTATTTCAAAGGTTGCGAACTTATTAAAAAGAAGACTACAATGACATTTACATAAAAGCATGCAAACTTAAATCGTTTTTATGAAGCATAACATGTGAGCAGCAAGCCATCAGATTGGATAAAAACCTTGGTTCCAACTGTTGGACGGTCCCTCACCTGGCGGCTGGTCGGAAATTTGATTGGTGAGTTTAAACCGAACCAATTTTGCAAAATGCAGTACATTTCCTTTAATCCAGGTTGAAAATCGACCTATACGTTCAAATGCCTCTGCTATTTTATTTGTATCATTGTCAGCTGTCGGTGCAGACAAATTGGATGAACCAAAATTACTCAAGAGCAAGGCCAAGAACAGATTCAGAACCTGTTAACGAATGTGATATCAAAATCTAGCAAAAATTTTAACAATATCGATCACTTTTACAAATTAAAATTGTGTAACGGTCACAGTATTTGCATGTGTGCATGGAACGGGGCCGAGCACAGTTGTGCAGCATGCCCGTCAGTGACAAGAACAATATTTTTTACGTTGTAGTGGTTGCCTAAACTGTTTGTTTATCTAATTAACTTGCAGTGTATCATTAACAGTATCCAAAAACTTTTTTGTCTTTGTGCATAAAGTAGACATTATATAAAATACTTATAAGATAAACAGGGTGTACAATTAATCATGAAGAACATTGGGAACTTAAAAACCGTTACAAGTAAGAGGATGGTTAAATTAGCCGAGAAGACTGTTTTTACGTGCTTACTAAGAGTTTAAAACCATATCAGGCCAAAAATTATATTTTAAATGATCTTATTAAGAACAGCAGATGTACGAAACTTTGTTTTGTTAATAGTTAAGACCTTAATCGCACGGCACAGTGCTTAGTTTTTCACTTGCATTAGTCAACATTTTATTTCTTATAAAAGTCATATTGCACTTTTTGACTATTAGTGAATGTTATGATCACATTTAAAAAACCTATTAAATCATTACAGATATACAGGGTGGTCCATAGAGTATACTTGATGGTACGAAAAGATTTTTGGGGTAAAAGTTGTAGATTTTTTTACGCACTATTAAATGAAAACATTCATTTGTTTCAATATTGTTTAAATTCTTAGATAAATTACAAACTTGCATTTTTTTAAATGGAAACCATAGTTGGCTATCACCTCATAAAAAAGCATTTTTTTCTCTTTTCAATAATATAAGGTTAAATATATTTATTTTGATATTTAGGCTCAAAACAAATAAAATTCACCAAAAAGTCCCTAGTAAGCTAGAGTGCCATGAAACAAAAGACAATTTATTGATTTTTAAAAAGCAGCTTTTCGTCTAATGATTATGGTACAGCCTTTTATTTTTCTTGACTATCTTGATCAAAATACTTATACAATAAAAACAATACAAAAGTCGCCTTTTAGGTATTACAAAATTATTTTTACAACCATTTATTTTACGCATTTGCCAACGAATAACGAATAGTTGGCTATGATCTCATAAAAAAACTTTTTTTTTTCTGTTTTTAATAATATAAGGTTTAATATAATATTTATTTTGATATTTAGGCTCAAAACAAATAATATTCACCAAAAAGTCCCTACGAAGCTAAAGAGTGCCATGAAATAAAAGACAATTTAGTTCTGTCATTTAACGCAAATTGTAACTAATATAAAAGTAAAACATTATATCAAAAATAAAACCAAAATTTATTGATTTATAACAGCTTTTCGTCTTATGATTATAAAACAGCTTTTTTTATTTACTTGACTATCTTAATCAAAATACTTATACACTAAAAACAATACAAATTCGACTTTAAGTATTATAAAATTATTTTTAACTAATTTATTTTACGCATTTGTTCAACGAGAAACAAAAATAGCATGAAATTTGTAATTTTTTGAATTGAATATTTAACTAAAACAAAATATTCAAAGGTTATAATGTATAATGAGTTTAATAATAATATACTTAACAATAATAAAATAAATTGGAGTATATTTTCAAAATGACCTCCATTTGTTTGTAAACACAATTTGGCTTTTTAAATAATACCTCTGTTATAATTTTATAGTAATCTGTTATAATCTTTAAATATAACGTTTTAATTAAATATTCGATTTAAAAAAATATAAATTACATCTTATTTTTGTTGTTCGTTTAACAAATGCGTAAAATAAATTGGTTATAAAAATACTTTTATAATACTTAAAAGTCGACTTTTGTATTGTTTTTATTGTGTAAGTATTTTGATTAAGGTGGTCAAGTAAATAAAAAAAGCTGTTTCAAAATCATTAGATGAAAAGCTGTTTTTTAAAAATCAATAAATTTTGGTTAATTTTTGTTGAAAGTTTTAATATTAGTTAAAATTTGCTTCAAATGACAGAACTAAATTGTCTTTTGTTTCATGGCACTCTTTAGCTTTTTAGGGACATTTTGGTGAATTTTATTTCTTTTGAGCCTAAATATCAAAATAAATATATTTAACCTTATATTATTAAAAAGAGAAAAGAAAGCTCTTTTATGAAGTTATAGCCAACGATGGTTTCCATTTAAAAAAAAATGCAAGTTTGTAATTTATCTAAGAATTTAAACAATATTGAAACAAGTTTTCATTTTATAGTGCGTAAAAAAATCTACAACTTCTTCCCCAAAAATATTTTTGTACCATCAAGTATAATCGAGTTATTAATGATTAGAAAAAATGCCCATTTTGATTTTTGTCCATTATCTAGCGTGCCATGGAGATTTTTAAAAGCATTAAAGCATCATCGAATAGATCTCCGAAAATGGAACAATTTGTCTTATTTAAACTTCTTTGTAGCTCTTACCGTTTACAAGATACCAATATGTGGACCACCCTGTATAAAATGATCCAATTTTGATTTCATTATCCCCTCCCCTGTTGTTCGATTTTTATTGAAGTTAAAAAAACAATTACTAGCACAAAATTGAACATGAGGATAGTCCATCAGTGAAAACAGAAATCAAATATCTAAATTTGTTTTCATAATATGGATTTTGTTCAACATGTTCCCATAACTTATTTGTTTTCAATATTGCACACATAAGAAATAAAACAGTTGACTATTGCACTTCATAGAGTAATAAGGCTGTGTCTGATATGCCATGCGATTAGGGCCAAATTTCTGCTGTCAATAATATGCACATATGAATTTATTTCGGATTCTTGTGCAATCAAAAATTCACTTCTTTGCTAATTTTACCATCTTTTTACCTCTTAACGATTTTCAAGACACCTATGTTGATCGTGGTAAATCATACACTTCGTGCAAGTATTAAATTTGAATAAAACAGGTGTATGTATTTGTAACGATCGTTTTAATGTTTTGGATTGGTCGTTGTTTCATGTTAGTACTTTTAAAATAAAAACTTGGTGAACGTAAATCGTTTAAGCTAATTTACAGCTACATAATTAGCACTATTCGTGCAAGATCCATCGTCAAAATTAATGTATAAATGTCATATTAAAGGTAAGAGACACAACAAACAAGCTAGTTACGAATATTCGACACTCCAGATCAATCACGATTTAATATACTGTTTGTGTTGGTATTTATGTACAGTGGAAAGTGTTTAACGGATATGTTTTTTTACTTACCACAAGATTACCAATAACTACTGTTGCCAAGAAGAACGGTATACATGATACATCACCAACTAACATGCAATCCCACATAGATTCTATCCACTCTCCACATAACACCCTAAACACTATCATAAACGAATGCATAAAGTCTATAAAATTCCATCGCGGAATTGCATGGTCGAAGAAACGATCGTAGTTATCTAAAACACAATTTCAGTTTAGAGTCATTGCCTTTAAAGAAGCTTAACATCATTACCTGTATAATTTTTACCAAACAGTTGCATTCCCATGACGGCAAATATGAATATGATAATGCACAGTACGAAGGTTAAGTTACCTAAAGCACCCATAGTTCTGCCCATAATCGAAATTAAAAGATTCAACGTTGGCCACGATTTGGCTAGTTTGAACACTCTCAGCTACAACAGAAATAGATTAAAAAATTACTCTCGACAAGTAATAAAAAACATGTTCCCATCAAAAATATATGAGGAGTGTTTACAAAGTTTTTGAAATTTGCTTGTAACCCTTTTGTCAACCATGCGCCCATTTTTTAACATAATCTATATACAGGGTGTTCCAGATTACATTTCCAGTATGGGGATGTCGCTTATTATAAGAGATACAGGTTTGTTTAAACTAGATGAATTATTCCTTAGTATGAGAGGTGCCACAATTAATTTTTAAAAGTCAAAAATTCCTCGTGCTTCAGATATTTTAGCAAAATAATGAAAATGTCGATTTTCTTTATTCTCTCATAACTTTTTTGTATTAATCGTTAGAACAATTTTATTTGTACCTTCTTGTGGTACTTTTTTATGTAGAATGTAAGCATTATTTTAGATTTTTTTAACACCTACCATTTTTGAGATATTACCACTAATTTCATTTTTTTCTTATGGGCCCCGAAGTTGGCTATGGAATAGTTAAATGTCCTTTGTTTTTCTCTTTTAAAAGAGATATTACTTGCTATATCTATTTTTATAAATAAGTAACAAAATCAAGTAAAATCGTATTTTACCCATCACTTATCAAGCTATCTATAAAAATAAAAACAGCTAATTAAATGTTAAATGACAGTTACCATTTATCTGCGATTTCTATGGTAAAGAATGTAGCATTTTAACATATTAATTTTTTAATTAGTTGTAAATGTGTCAATAATCATGTGATAACAAATTTGTTACAAAGACTATCGAACTACACAACAATACTATAAAATTCTAATAAATGATACCGCACAAATAGTAACTATCATTTGACATTTACTTAGTTGTTTTTTGTTTTTATTTTCATAGATAGCTTGATAAGTGATGGATAAAATACGATTTTTCTTCATTTTGTGACTTATTTTAAAAATAAATATAGCAAGTAATATCTCATTTAAAAGAGAAAAAAAAATTTAACTGTTTTATCGCCAAGTTAGTGGCCCATAAGAAAAAATGAAATTAGGGGTAATATCTCGAAAATGGTAAGTGATAAAAAAACCTAAAACAACAGTTACATCTCCATTAAAAAGTACTTTCACAAAATGATCGAATTAATAAAATAAAAAAGTTATGAGAGAAAAAATGAATTGAACATTTTCATATTTTTTTGCTATATCTGAATACGAGAAACTTTGTACTTTTAAAAATTGATTGTAGCTCGTCTCACACTTGGGAATAATCCATCTAATTTAAACAAACCTGTATCTCTTATAATAAGCGAGATTCCCATGCTGGAAATGTAATCTTGGACACAGTGTGTCCAAAAGGAATGAAATATGCTATACATCTCAGTAAATATCCACTTTAGGGAAAAATGTTTTGAATAAAAGTTGTTTGGTACTTAGTTTTCCATCATAAGACAAAATTTAAATATATTTTTTCGAATAACAAAAGCGCAATGAAAAACAATTAAATTTTTTTAAATGACAAGATACTCCTATATCATACTCATTTGATAGAGAATTTTTTTCTCTTTTCAATGATGCAAAACTTTAGTACCCTTACTTAAGCAACTTTTTGAGAAAAACGCAAAAACTATTTTAATTGATTAGTATTTATTTCCAACAAAAACATCATAAGAACTAAAATTTTTGGACGAAATCTACAATAAGTGTTCAAACTGTGAACCATTTACAGCTTGGCAATGATAAACTCGGTTTTTAAACCTGTTTTATAACATTCCTAACCATTTCAGGTGTAATTTCTCTAATACGATCTTTTAAATTTTCGATATTCTCCGGCCTCTTAGCATAAACTTAATTTTTAAGATGACCCCATCATTGAAAAGAGAAAAAAAGTCTATCAAATGAGTATAATATAGGGGTACCTTGCCATTTAAAAAAATTCAATTGTTTTTCATTGCGCTTTTTTTATTTGAAAAAAAAGTTAAATTTTGTTATATGGTGGAAAACTAAATAGCAAACAACTTTTATTCAAAACATTTTTCCTTAAAGTGGATATTTACTGAGATATATAGCATATTCCATTCCTTTTGGACACACTGTATATAAAAGTGCTACAGGCCATTTAGGTTATCTATATTTGTGCCAATGTAAAACTATATAAATCTGTATTCATTTATTTATAGCACTTCCATCCCCATAAAGGATAAAGAATATCCTGCAATTGTTTTGCCATTTTTGGAAACAATTGGTAGTGCACTAGCTTGGGTGAATAAGTGCTACAGCAATGGCATAATGACTAAAAAGTTATATCTGATCAGAGATTGATAGAATAACCCAGCAAGCGAGTCAAACAATTTTCAATCAGAAATTCCAACAGCTTTGTAAAGTAGCCTCTTATTCAAACAGTTTTGAATTTATTTTATCTGAAAAAAATATTACGTTACCAATCTGAACGATCGCAACACAGACAATCCTTGAACTCCTTCCAGTCCCAGTTCTACTAACGATAAGACCACGATGATGAAGTCAAAAATGTTCCATCCCTCTTGGAAATAATATTTTGGACTCATCGCTACAAGCTTCAAGGTTGCTTCAATTCCAAACGTTGCCGTAAAAAACTGAAATTTATCCAGTTACTCAGTGGTATGGCAAAAAATTGCAGTGAGCTTACAATATTTCCACTTTTCAAAGCTTTTTCCATATCTTTGTCCATGTCGTGGTGGTCAAGAGCCATGAAGAGAGTGTTGACGACGATACAGAGGGTGATGAACAGTTCCACGAAGGGGTCAAAAACTAATGTTCTAACGTATGTTTGGAGCTGTAGCCACGGCCAACAACAGTCCCATACACATAAGATATCTATGATTTTCATTAAATTTTCTCGAAAACGTTCCTTAAAAGTAGGTTCCTCTTGATCATCATCATTGGCTGAGAAATAATAAACAGAAACTGTACGAGGCATTAGTAAAAGTGAAATTGACACACTCTTTTTTGGGGAAAGAGGTTTTGTGCAAGTGGTAGCAGTGCAACAGCCGTTCTTAACCGCTGGTTAAGTTGCTCATTACTTGAAGTACTTGTGTGGCTAAGTGGAGCCCGCATTTTTACAATATTGTCCGTCGTTTTAAAGACGACAACATACTTATAGTTCAAATTTAAGACAATATCGTAAAAGAATAGCTAAAAGTAAGACATTAATTCGTGTTTCGCTTACATGAAAACACCATCGTAATTGCTTTGCCAATATCAACAGCAATTTCGCCAAAAACTGTCAACGATAACCCCCCTTGCGATTTTAAATGTGTGGGATAACAAACAATTATTTCAACAGCTTACATATTCAAAATTACACTCAGGGTTTACCAACAGAAAGATCTGTATTTACTGGGTCACCCTGTATACATATAACATATTTTATTACTCTAACTACTCATATAGAAAGCTGTGCCAAATTTATTACGATTGTGCACACCAATTATGATTTTACAACAAATTTAACACCATAATTTTACTAACTAATGAATGATTTACTTCAAATACAATTCTCTTGGTATTAATACAGTATGGTACTACTTGGATGACAAGGTGGCCCATTTTCGATGCCCATACAGGGTATCTCGGTTATTATCAGAGATAGAAAAAAACTAAGTACGTAGTCTCTATTTCTTTTTTCAAAAGGAATTTATTGCCGTAAACAGATTTTTAATACATTTTTTAATTTTCGAAATATAGCCAAAAACCGATTTTTGGCAATTTTCAAAAATGATAAATATCTCGCTTAAACGAAAAGATAAAGAAAAACTTTAAAGACATTTTTTACACGGTTTTTTGTCCTTAATAAGAAATCGATATTCAATTTTTTTTACTCATACAAATATCGATATATTACACCAAACTTTCTAATTTTTAATGGCAACCATAGTTGGCTTTGCCATAATATAAGCAAATTATATATTTTTGAAAAGCGCAAAAAGTAAGCTTTCATTTATGTTGGAACCAACCATGGTTGCCATTTAAAATAAGAAAGTTAGGTGTAATATATCAATATTTATATGAGTAAAAAAATATTGAATACCGCTATTTTATTAAGGACAAAAAACCATGCAAAAAATGTCTTAAAAGTTTTTCTTTATCTTTTCGTTTAAGCGAGTTATTTATCATTTTTGAAAATTGCCAAAAATCGGTTTTTGGCTATATTTCGAAAATTAAAAAAGATATAAAAAATCTGTTTACGGCAATGAATTCCTCTCAAAAAAAGATATCGAGACTAAGTACTTAGTTTTTTTCTATCTCTCATAATAACCGAGATACCCTGTATGGGCATCGACAATAGGCCACTCTGTACAATATTAATCTACGTTACATGATGAACTAGCGCCCACAGAGTCAATATGATACCGTGTTTGTGCTGTTGCTAGGTAATAATACTAGGGTTAAGCGAATTGCGATGGTGTATGTGTCACGGTCAATTTGGATAAAAGGGTTTATTTTTGGGGATAAATAAATTAAATAATTTACCTCCGTGATCACTAGCTCCACTTTGGCGACCCGCTGCTTGTTCAATTATATCGTTCAGCACCATTACGTCTGCAAAAATAAGTCATGTAAATACTGAAGCGAACATTAAAAAAATAGCTCACCTTTCATATCCACTATTGTTTGTTTTTGACTGTTGTCTATAAATGGATTGTCTAAATTTTTTAATTTACCTTCACAAAAGGTTCCCGTGGGTCCATCCTAAAATAACATTTTTTGTACAAGGTTTTTCTCAGACGATTAAGAACACTTGTGAAAAACTTCAAACACATTTCATTCCAACTGATAATTAGTTCATAAATTACTTTCCTAATTCGATGTGATTATAGGAAAATTGCTGTTATTAACAATGATGTAAAAAATGCTTAAATTTCTGAGAAAAATGGAATGGTGAAAACAGAAATAAATATCTACATCCGGTACTCAGATAAAGCTCAAAAATGAAATTTGCAATTTTTTAAAAACTCCCATAACTAATTTATTTCTTGGGATATCAAAAACTGTTATACAGGGTGGTCCACATAGAAGGGCCACTATTTGGAAATTTAAATTAGACAAATGGTTCCCCTTTCTGAGATGAATGATGCTTTAATGTTTAAAAAAAGTTCCATGGCACGCTAGATAATAAACAAAAATCAAAATAGGCATTTTGTTTTAAATCGTTAATAACTCCGTTATACTAGATAGTACAAAAATATTTTTGGGGAAAAAGTTGTAGATTTTTTTATGCACTGTAAAATGAAAACATTCATTTGTTTCAATATTGTTTAAATTCATGGCACTCTATAGCTTCATAGAGATTTTTTGTTGAATTTTATTTGTTTTGAGCCTAAATATCAAAATAAGTAAATTAAACCTTACATTAATAAAAAAAAAAGAAAAAATCTTTATTATGAGGTCATAGCCACTATGGTTTTCATTTAAAAAATGCGAGTTTGTGATTTATCTAAGAATTGAAACAATATTGAAACAAATGAATGCTTTCACTTTACAGTGGGTAAAAAAATATACAACTTTTTCCCCAAAAATATTTTTGTGCCATCAAGTATAACCGAGTTATTAACGAATTTATAGAAATGCCCATTTTCATTTTTGTTTATTATCTAGCAAGCCATGGTGTTTTTTAAAACAATAAAGCATCATTCATCACCATTTATCTATTTTAAACTTCTTTGTAGCTCTTACCGTTTACGAGATACCAATAGTGGCCATTCTATGTGGACCGCCCTGTATACAATTTTTTATTTGGAATAAAGTGACGTAATCAAATTTAATTTATTTCAAATTATTTTTAAGTTATAATGCATTTAATGTTTTTTTTTTCAAATGTAAACCATAGTTGGCTAGACATAACTTAATAGCACCGTTTTTAAATCTTATAAAAAATATAGTTTTATATATTTCGAAGTATCTTAAGCTTTTTTTTTTGGTATCATTGTTTAAATTTAAATACAAAAAAAGTATAATCCTATCGAAGTTGGGACACTTGATAATTTATATTTTTAATTAATTTTATTAAATAATGTACATTTTAAATCAAAATACTTACATAGTCACCTCTGTGAGGCTTATGATTAAATTCTGCATAATTCATAGCTGCTGCTTGTGGTGCATTTCGTAGAGATCGACATCTAAGTTGGCTTTCTTTGGTTAATACTTTTCCATTTGCGCCTAATCCACCTAATAGATCTCCGTGTGATGTGTAAGACATTCGAGAAGCATGTGATGTGTAGGATGAATGTCGTGAACCTAAGTAATGTCAGCAAATATAAATAAGAAATTTTTGCTGAATTTTGTGTGATGTTTATTACTCGGCAAGAAATATGAAAAAATAATTTAAAATTAAGTTAGACCGGTGAATGAAGCTGCTGGGGTTAATTTTGCGAGCCTTAATCTAGAAGGATTGTATAGGATTTGGTCAAGTCAGGAAACTAAACCATAATTTTGTACATTTTGTTTACTTACGAATTTTTAATTGTCCTAATTAATAATAATTAAAGCAATTCAAATTCTTATACAAAAGTTAAGAAAAAATAATTTGAACGGTTCAAATTTAATTTTTAATTGATAATTAAATTAACAGAAAGGGATCTAACTTAATTTACTCCAAGTGTCTTTAACATTGTAATTGCATTACTGGTAATAGACAGCTGGAGCAAGCCGAGGTGAAAACAAAATTGCTATTAAATATTTTGCTGTTCTGTTAATGAACAGAAAACAAAACAATTACAATTACAAGTGTGCAAAAGAGATTTACAAGTAAAAGAAAAGAGAAAAATGAAAAAACAGCATAAAAATAAAAACTTACACGAAAAAAACCTTAGGGTAAACTTCCAGGAGGCACAGCTGAGTTGGTTAGGACATGTACAGGGTGGTCTAAATTCGATGGGATTACATGGGTATTTCGCTTAATAATCAAGATAGAGAAACGGTTAAATTAACAAAAATGTGCAGTTTTTTGAGACGAACAGTTCTCAAATATATTCTCTCATTTACGGTTCCTCTAGTTCTTTTTTGTTTTGTTTTCACAGCCTACTTCTTGTTTTTGATATTTTAAAAAAGTTAAAAAACCTTTGTAATTGCGTAATATTGAAAATAAATACATCAACCCTTATATATTGGAATGGGAAAAAAAATAAGGAATTTAAATAGGTCATAGCCAACTATAGCTTCCATTAAAAAAAAAGGAAGTTTGTGTCATAACTTTTTATTGATAAGCGTAAAATATTTTTTTTAGTACTATCGAAATCTACATAAAAATATCAAAAAATAATCTCCATAAACTTTTTCGATACTTAAAATAATAAGGGAGATATGACACATTATAAATATAACAAAAAAACACTTTTTCTCTTATTACTTAAAAACTGAAAATGATGGAATTTTTTTGAAAACGGTTCTGAATTTGTCCCAAAAAACTGCACATTTTTGGTAATTTAACCGTTTCTCTATCTTGACTATTAAGCGAGATACCCATGTAATTCCATTGAATTTGGACCACCCTGTACATTGAATGGGATTAGATAGGACGCCCAGAAAAGCTTACGAATCAAGAGCAGGGGGAAATCAAGGAAAGCATAGAATGATAAGGTAAAAAAGGCTGCTTGAGTGGAGCAGAGTTAGAGTTGGCAACAGACAAGAATAAGCAAGAGGTAAATAGCAAAAAGAAAAACCTGGAATGATGACGTAAAAGATGTTAGGATCAGTGAGATGGAGTTGAGTAGAATAAAAGAGTTGTTTTAAGATAGGAAGTGATGAAGAGAACTCACAAACAAAATCCACACACAACTACAAACAAAAGCTCCACTCCTAACAGTAGAGATACGTTAAATTTAGAAAACAAATTATGATGAGGCTTTACATTTTTGGGAAATGTTTCTATAACGTTTAATTTAACACTGTTTACATGTTTATGCAAAGGTGAAAAATAGAAAAAAAGTGCAAAAAGCATGATACAGCATACATATATTTATATCAAGGATTTTATATTTAATGGGAACATGGTTTATCTTACCCAAATTGGCGTAATACATGGGTACAACCATAGCACCATTTTCTTCACTCATAGGAGTCACAGCATTGGAGTCATCGGCATAAGGCAGATGTTCCTGGGCATCGAGGTAGGTGGATAGAACCAAAGGCTTGCGGTCACCAGGAGGGGCCACCATGCGGCGATTGTTTCGGAGTGTGAACTGGTGGCTACCACGTGAGCCACGCCGCAAATTGAAGGGAGATCCGGGCAGACTGAGACTTGCCTGAACACGGGACATGGTCTATACATGTGTGACGTGTTGTAATCTAATGCTCGCTTCTAGTAAAATATGGCATTTTACGTTAAGTAGAATACCATACTTCTAAAACTTAGCCCTGACTGTTAAATTCACTAGGTACAAAAAATTTAAAAGCATTATTGAAAAAAAGACGTCCATTCGACGTACTTCTCATTTTTAAGTTTTAGGGTCTAGGGCTCAAAACGAAGAAAAATAAAGTACTACTTTGCTACGTTAAAAAAAAAACTGAAACTTATGTGTAGGTACGCATTCCATAACAGTGTAAAAAAAGAATAGAAAAGTGCACGCTTTTGTCTAATATTGAACTGCAAATGCAAAAATCAGTATTAGACAATAAAAGTCGGAACACTATAACTGTCATGATCTTTATTTTTACTTAGTTTTGGTCCATTTTCTGGAAAAAATTTGGATTCTTAAAAATTTTGATACTTGTATAGAATGTTTGTCATTTTCATCTAATCTCAAAAATGGGTTTCAATAAATATCAGGACACTTACAGCGCTGACTTTCCGCATCTTGTTGGGGTTAGTGGGAATTCTTCTCTGCTCACTCACGGAATCTAATCCTTCGGATCGGATGCTAATCTTTTCCTTGTTGTTATCGTCGTGGCCCTTTTCCTGTCCAACAAAAAGTTCGTAACTGTGGCATGAAAAATCAGAAGGAGACTTTACAATATCTGGTCCTACGTCAGGAGGTGGAGATGAGTGTTTATGCGGAGGATTATCCAACTTATCCTGTTTTATCCTAGCTGCTTCTTCGGCCTCCTAAAGCACATTTTTAAATGTATTAAATGCATCGTTTTCAACATCTTTCAAATAAAAGCTTACCTTGATGGCTTCTTCCTCGGCAGCTTCTTCTTCTTCAGCCTTTTTCTGAAGTTCATCATAAGACATAGCAACAATAGCCAGAATCAAGTTAACTAAATAAAATGACCCAAGGAAAATGATAACAATAAAAAACAACATGTGCCAGGGGCCTGCCGAACGCAAAACCTGCAAAAAAATATGTTAGTTTCATTAAATGTAAAATATTGCTGCGGAGTGCTTGCCAGTTGATATAAATTTTCCCAATAATCTTGCGTCATAAGTCGAAACGCAGATAAGAACGCCCAGCCAAAGGTATCAAAACTAGTATAGCCATAATTTGGATTTCCACCATAGCCTTGTAAACACATGAAACCTTCTTTACATTGTCTGAAACGCAGATTTTGAAATTTTTGCAACCTGTTTAATTTTGTTTACGTTATTTACCCGGCTCCGGAAGAATTTCCACATAACGGCCTTTCCCCTCCGTCATCGTACCAATTGGCTGTATTACAGAATTGGAGATCAGCAATTATTTTCGCGCTAGGAATTTATGTTTTACTTACTTGCGTTGCGATTAAAATTTTCCCAGTTTTCATCGGTTAAATTACCCCACGAACCGTCCATTGGAAATATTCTGATGCACTTTTGTGTTAAAACGCCCATATAAATTTGTAAACCCATAAGTGCAAATACAGATAAGGAAAACATAGTTAAAATTATCACATCACGAAGATTTTTTACAGATTCTATTACAGCTCCAACGATAGTCTTCAATCCTAAAAAACATATTAAACAAAATTAAGTTTAACAGATAAATAAATATAGAATAGGTAATCATAGATTGTTTGGTCCTGTAAGGGCCGGTCACAGAAAATTCGGCCCCAGGGAAGCAATATACAACACCCCCACCCTTCCTCTGAGAAAGGCATAAATTTAGAGTACTATTTTCATTTAGACAATATAATACTATATTAAAACAACAACAAATAAGTAAATATAAAAGCAAGGTGTTTGATGTAATGTTGTATTAGTCTGAATTTGGGCCCTCCTTCCAACACCGGGCCTCGGAAATTAGACCTCCCCTATGACCGGCCCTGAGTCCTGTTCTAGCCTACGGATGTGATTTATGGACCATTGTAGGGACAGAAACAGAGAAAATCTTAAACCAAAAGAGATTGAGCAAATCATCCAGGAGATGGTTAGGACAAATACATCGAATGGTAAAAAAGAGGATGTCCAAAAAAGCTTATGCAACAATGATGAGGTAAAAGAAACTGCCATGAACTGAGGGATTAAGTGTAAAAGAGTTAAAGAGTTGGCAAAAAAAAGAGAGTAGGAAAAAGAGGATGAAACGGCAGTTAAAGGAAAACCGAATGGTTAGGTAAAAGAAGCTACCACGAACAGAAAGAT
This sequence comes from Elmis aenea, assembly GCA_947652605.1. Taxonomy (NCBI): domain Eukaryota; kingdom Metazoa; phylum Arthropoda; class Insecta; order Coleoptera; family Elmidae; genus Elmis; species Elmis aenea. Next base: position 24,626,276 of record OX393584.1, read on the forward strand.
TGAATAGAGTGTGTTTAGGGATTAAACAAAAAGAAGGTAGGTAATCAAAAGAAAAAGATGAAAGGTTGCATTAAAAGAAACCTGGAATGATGAGGTACAAAAATGCCATGACCAAAAGAAAAGAGATCAATAAGGTTGAAGAGTTGACAATTGACAGGAAGAAACTAGGCAGCTTACAAACAAAATTCACCCCCATTTTTATGAACAGAAGCCCCACACCTAAAGGGAGAGAGAGATGTAAGATTAAGGAGAAGAAGAATATAATGTCATAACATTAACAAGAAATTAAGAGTTTCATGCATATACAGGGTGTCCCAGATTAGATTTCAAGCATGGGGATCTCACTTATTATAAGAGATACAGGTTTGTTTAAATTAGATCAATTATTCCCAAGTAAGAGAGAAGCTACAATCAATTTTTAAAAGTCCAAATTTCTCGTACTTCAGATACTTCAGATGTTATACCAAAACATATGAAAATGTTGAATTTCTTTTTTCTCTCATAACTTTTTTATTTTATTCATTAGATCAATTTTATTAGTACATTCTAAGGTACTTTTTAATGGATAATGTAACTGTTATTTTAGATTTTTGTTGTTCACTTACCATTTTTGAGATATTACCCCTAATTTCGTTTTTTCTTAAGGGCCGGGAAGTTGGCTATGGAATAGCTGAATGTGCTTTTTTTTCTCTTTTAAATGATATATTACTTGCTATATCTAAAATTATAAATAAGTCACAAAATGAAGAAAAACCGTATTTTACTCATCACTCTTTAAGCATTAAGCTATCTATGAAATAAAAACAAAAAACAACTAATTAAATGTCAATGATAATTACCATTTTCTTAAAATTTTGTGACCTATTTATAAAAATAGATACAGCAAGTAATATCTCATTTAAAAGAGAAAAAAAAAGCACTTCGTGGTCTATAAGAAAAAATGAAATTTGGTGTAATATTTCGAAAATGGTAGGTGTTAAAAAAAATCTAAAATAACGATTACATTCTACATAAAAAAGTAGCTAATGAAGGTACAAATAAAATTGATCTAATGATTAAGACAAAAAAGTTATGAGAGAAATAAGAAATTGGACATTTTCATATTTTTTGCTAAAACATCTGAAGTACGAGAAATTTTGTACTTTTAAAAATTAATTGTGGCCCCTCCCACACTAAGGAATCATTCATCTAATTTAAACAAACCTGTATCTCTTATAATAAGCAAGATCCCCATGCTGGAAATGTAATCTGGGACACCTTGTATAAGTTGTGTCGGGGTATTGTAAAATGTTACCTGTTTTCGATTTAATAAAAATTAAACAAGCGTACCTGGCACAATGGCAACAGTTTTCAGAGCACGGAGTACCCTAAAGGTTCTCAAGGCAGCGAGGTTTCCAAGGTCTATACCCATCGTAACGTAGCTGTAAAATTTCAATTCAAATTAAAGGTTTTTGTTGTTTAATTAAAGTTAACAATAATGCTGCCACTAAATTTACACTAATAAAGCAAATGAACTCTTCGAACTAATAATGTTCAATAATATACAACACATTTTGCATCACATAATGCATGTCTCCCTACCAATATTATGTAATATTCTAAAAGTATTCTACAGAAAGAACGCACATATACAAAGTAAGTCTAATTTATATAATCTAATCTATTTTCTAATTAATTTTACATTATATATTTACGTAAATTTTCTAGTAGACGATTATCAGCTACATCTCTCTACTTTTATAACGACAACAACATTAACAATCACAATAGAACTCACTTGTAAAAATTTTTATTGCATTTAGCCAAAACAAACGTTTTTAAGCCAACACAGGATGTCTCAAATTTGAGCTCGAAATGGAAATCTTACTTATCTTGGAAGCTAAGAAGTCTGTTAAATTGTGACAAAACTGTGTATTTGGTTTTAAACTAGAAACTGAAAAAAATCATCACAATGTGACAAAAAAATTTTTCTCAGAAATGGCCTTGAAACTACAGTCTTTTAAATTTGGTCATCTATTGGGTAGTTTTTAGGTAATCTATGCTTTTCTCGGACTGTCATAGCTTCCACTAAGTTTACTTATTAGCATGGGCGTCCGCAGGGGGGCAAACGGGGCACTTGCCCCCCTGGGATCAAGTAAAAATAGTACTTGTAAAAACAAATCATAAAAATTAAAAAATTAAATTAAAATTTATATATATTATTATTTAACTCTATGCTTTGCCCCCCCTGAAAAATTTTCTGCGGACGCCCATGCTTATTAGTGTGCAGAGTTTGAGTTCAACTATCATAAACAGTTTGTAACCCACTCATTATATAATAAGGTTTTATAAATCCTTTGCATAAAACAAAATAACAACAAAATTAATTCTTCTTTAATAATTTTTGAACCAAGAAGGTGGTGGTAATTTTTTTTTGAAAACCTATTCAGTACCAAATTACTCAAGTTTACCTCCATTTAACTAATTTTGTAGCTGTTAAGATTAGTGAGATCCCCATGTTGAGTGTTGAATTTGGGACATCCTGTATAATAAAGAACGATAGCTGTGAAATAGAAGAAAGATTAGGGATTCCTGTTCTGAAAATTCTATGAGAAATAAGCCTGATCACGCACAAAAATGTCTCATGTAGACAAAAAATAAGCACTTTTAGGAACGAAATTTTATTGCACTTCTCATGAAGATAAAGTTTCAACGCCTCAATGCCTCGGATACTGAAGGCACCAACTGATTTGCACTAATAAAAAATGATTTCGAAGAAGTCATAAACCTAGAAAGTTATTTCTTCAACAAGCATATAAGCTCGTCAAAATATACTCTGTTAATAGTTTCTAAACAGGTACATATAAAATAAAATGTGTTGTAATATGTTTCAATATTTTTTTGCGGACGTATCAAGTAAGCAACAAGTGTGTGTGGTAGACTGAAGATTCTGATCTAATTTCTAAAGCTAAGCTACTCACGCTAAAGCTATCACTACGAAGTCGAGCCAGTTCCATGCATCTCTAAGGTAGGTGAATGGTTGAAGTATAAAACCTCTCGCCATCACCTTCACAGCTGACTCGAACGTGTAGATACCAGTGAATAACACTCTGGAAAAACGAAAAAATTCAGTTAAAAAAAATTGCTGTCTTGGGCAACGCTCTCAATCAGAGGGGTTCGGATGACCCCCAAGATTTCATGAATATAAATACTTTCCAAAGAACTTGAATGTTTTAGGTCCAAACATATTTAATTTCAAATGAAAAATAACAATTTTGACCACACAAAATTTCTGCATTGCAAAAAATATGTTTCGATAATTTTATTGCTGTTTATGTGTGTGTATGTATTATAACTTACTCAGTTGATTCTACGGTGGGCGTTGTAGGCATAATCATGAGAATGCAGTTGGTAAGAATGGTTGTGATGATGAAAAGAGAGAATAATGGATGTACTAGGATATAAATGGCTACCCGACGGATTGGATTGAACGGGTCGAGTATCCACAGCGCGTTGGTTGCACTAAACCGGAATATGTCCTTGCCTTTACTGATCACCATAAAAGTCTGGAAAACAGAACACAGTATTAGAGATGTAAAAGCTCAAAAAAAAAAACAGGAGACTGTGGTGTTTATATTAAGGTGACTATTTTGTTCCTCGAACATTCGGGGACACTAAAAAGGTCATTTTCCCGTACACCACAACTTTGATTTTAATAAACGAAATTCAAATTGAAGAGCGGGAATAAATAAAATCCACGCATTTTTGTAAATTTCAAAAATGGCTCAGTTGCCAAATCGATTAACTCCACTTTTTGAATTTTTTTAAATTTTAGTGCCAAGGCACTTGATTGATGTTTAACTTTTTATATTTAAAATAACTTTGCCTAAAAATTAGGTTTAATACCACTAAATGACAAAAAAAGATTTGGCTGTCAAAAAATAAACTCTTTTTTTTTCTTTCAAAAAACCAATTATTTTTGGGAAATACTATTTTATGTATTTTCTACTTTGTGGGATAAAATAAATACCGGTAATAATACATCCTACAATGGTTATTTGAATTTAAATTTCGAAAAGAATATCAAAAAAAGGCTTTTTACTATTTTATCAATTTTCTCTACTTTTTGTTTTGTGGAATTAATCGATTTGGCCTATGAACGGCTCAATTATGTCCAGGACAAAGGACGTCTGGTGACCCTAAGTAACCTAACCTAACATAACCTAGTCGCATTTGACACTTTATTTATCGTGCGACTCCTCCCCACTCCAGTTATCGTGACCAATAAGCGGTTACACTGTTACAATGTTGCCAGATTAACAGATTTGTATCATTTGGCAACAGTGAGAGTACCATACATTCGTTATTGTATGTATGTGTGTATAGGAAAATTATGAAAATCGGGAACAAAATCGGGACCAGTATAATCCGGGATTTAAGTCTTGTTTCAGGGACTGTCCCCGAAAATTGAGGACGAATGGTTACCCTAGTTTATATCCACAAATAAAAAAGGTTGCATATATTCAATTGTATTATTCGAAATAAAATTTTTTTACATACGCTTCAAAGAAATCCAGTTTGAATTTTTGTAATGTAGCAAATATTTTCACAAATACCGATAGTTCAAATTAAAGCTTTTGTAAGCTCATCTTGTTTACATAACAAAATTGATATTTTTTAAATTTTATAATTTGAGGAAAAGTGTGACGAAAAAAATTCACTTTCAAAGAGCATACAACAAAGATCCAAACAATTACTTTTATGAAGCCAGTGGGGCAGGTTTATACTCTGTCGGTAAGGTACATTAAGAGAGCCCATTTCAATGGAACTTTATGTTCTATTTGATGGTTATATTATAAACTATGAATAGAAGTAATAATATAAAATATGTAAAAATGTTATATAGTTCAAAACACGCTAATAAATGGGCACCCGCAGGGAGGGACGAGAGGGGCATTTGCCCCCCCACCTAGATTTAATTTAATTTTTAAAGAATGACATGTAGGGGTTTTATATTTAAAACATTATAATAAATAAGTTATGTTTATTAAAACACGACTAAGTTTTGCCCCCTGAAAAAAATTCTACGTGCGCCTATGCGCTTATATATGAGTCCGGGGCCTTTCAGAGAAAACACGAGGCTCGGGGCAGTGACTAAAAAAAAAGTCTGATGACTCCGGCTTTTTTGAAATTTTTACGGTTTTTTACAGATCGAGTTAGACATAACGAAGCCCCTAAATTTGTAAGGGGCCCCCTAAAATTGTGAGGCCCGGGGCATCTGCCCCTTTTGCCCCCCCCTCTGATAGAGCCTGTTTGCGTAGTCCTGCGGATTATGTAGTGCAATGGTGTAGCCAAGGGAGTTGTTTGGGTGTATATAGGGTGGCCTATTTTCGATGCCCATACAGGGTATCTCGGTTATTATCAGAGACAGAAAAAACTAAGTACGTAGACCCGATTTCTTTTTTCAAGAAGAATTCTTTGCCGTTAACAGATTTTTGATATCTTCTTTAATTTTCGAAATATAGCCAAAAACCGATTTTTGTCAGTTTTCAAAAATATTAAATATCTCGCTTAAACACAAAGATAGAAAATAACTTTAAGGACATTTTTTGCACGGTTTTTTATCCTTATTAAAATAGCGATATTCAATTTTTTTTAAACTCATTACTTTCTTATTTTAAAAGGCAACCATAAAGCAAATTATATATTTTTGAAAAGCGCAAAAAGTAAGCTTTCGATTTATGTGAAAGCCAACTATGGTTGCCTTTTAAAATAAGAAAGTTAGGTGTAATATATCGATAGTCATATGAGTAAAAAAAATTAATATCGCTATCTTATTAAGGACTAAAAAGCATGCCAAAAATGTTTTAAAAGTTTTTCTCTACCTTTTTGTATAAGTGAGATTTTAACATTTTTGCAAATTGCTGAATTTTCGAAATATAGCCGAACATCATGTTTTTTAATTTTTACCTCTGATAATAACCGACATACCATGTATGGGCATCGAAAATAGGCCACCCTGCACACTCCCATTTGATAAGGGATTTGTTAAAAACGATTAACAATTTGGGGGCAATACAGATGTGGCTTAGTACGTAAGACGACAAATGCAGATTATAACGAGATCAAAATAAAATCTTAGCACCATTTGTGACATAGAAATTTGTAAAATAGTTTTGAATGTTTTTTTTTTTGTTTCAAAGGTATTTTTCTGCCTTGTTACATTTAGTTTTGCTCATGGAATTTTTTAATATTTTTAAATTTTTATTTAATGTATATGCATTTCCAATAAATGTCTTTTGTAAATAAAAAAATTACTCCATTGGGTACATTTGGTTAAAATAACACCTCCCCTTTAAAAAATTCTAGCTACGCCACTGATGTATTGTTTTTGTATATAATAACTACAGTTTTAATACAGTTAAATCATCGTTGCTAGAGGCTGCGCTTTTAGAATATAATGAAATATTTTTTAAATAAACTAATTACAAGTAACTAAAAAAATTAAAAAGAAATGATTCTAAAAAATTATCGGTTAATAATGAAAACGCAAGTCTTCAGTCTGCATAACAGTTTCGCTTCCAAAAAAAAACGAATGAGAAAAATTGTTTAGTTGTTTAAAAAAAAATTGAGGAAGAAATACGTAGGGAGGGAACGAATGGGCAAAACAAATTCTCAAAGCAAAAGCGATTGAACAAACCTCCAGGAGTCGCAGCTAAAATAACATTCATTACATAAACATAAGTCTCTCTCATAACGGCGTAAGATTACGAAGAAAAAAATACATTTACGAACTCTGTATCATACCCTTAAGAAAAACTAGACTTCCATGTTGAATCTCGAATTTAGGGTTGTTTATATTAATAAATTTTTTGAACATGGCAACGAAGGTAGTCTTTGGTAATACTCACTCTTTGGTTGCTATAAAATGGATCGATGTCCTCAAGTGGTGTACTTGATAGTTCTGGGGGGAAGCTGCCGTGGAGCCGTACAGGTAAGGGCAGCCCCTGTTCCAGACTTTGATCGGGTTGGGGGCCTTCATCTTCGTCCTCGTCTTCATACCGAATCTGCGACATAATCGCGAACATGATAATTGTGCAAACGAATGATTGTCTAACTCCAAATTGTTCAGAATGCAGAAACAACATTCTTTAACAAAATGCATGAACTATTAACTGTTAACTAAATACAATGATGATGGTTTTGCAAAAAATAACACAAGAATGTGTTGTATTTACCTAAATAATTAGCCTTCCGCAATTTTGTGTAAATGAAAGACGGACACATTGATGATAATTGTTGGTAATTTATACAGGGTGTCCCAAATTCGAGTAAATGCATGGGGATCTCGCTTATCTTAGGAGCTACGAGGTCGGTTAAATTAGGGCAAAGTTGCGAAATTAGATGCTCATCAAATATCTGCAAAGAAAATTTTCATAGCTGTCTTAGTTCAAAAGTTATTCAAGAAAAACTGAAAAAATTGATTTTCGTTTTTTTGCCCTGTTTCCTACATTTTTTAAGATATCGACAATCTGGAAGCACTTCTCCATGGCAACTTCTTACCAAAAAACGAAAATCAATTATTTCAGTTTTTCTTGAATAACTTTTGAACTAAGACAGCTATGAAAATTTTCTTTGCAGTTATTTGATGAGTATCTAATTTCGCAACTGTGCCCTAATTTAACCGACCTCGTAGTTCTTGATAAGCGAGATCCCCATGCATTTGCTCGAATTTGGGACACCCTGTATGTCAACAACAATTAGGTATAAGTGCAAAATTATTGAAAATATATTAATTTTTATAAACTGATAAACTTGTTCTAAATTTAACTACCTAAATTAGTTATTCCATTGCAATGGAATTAATTTAATCGGCTGCAAATTAAGGTACATACTAGATTAATGACGCTAAAAAATTACATTTGTTTTTGATATAACCTAAAAATGTTTTTTCTCCAAACATTTCAGTTTGTTTGCGATGCAAACTAGCAAACAAGATACTATACAATAATTTACAAAAAAAAACAGGCTTAACTATAAACGCACATAAAATTATTTGAAAATAAATAAAAGGAGTTTTATGTATTGCTTTATAAGTTCAAATAAGAAAACATAAATTTTGCTAGGTATTAACAAAGTTCTGTACAAAATTTTGCATTTCTAAAAGCGTTTCAATTTTTTAAATTCTGCGTCATGACGTAATAAAACAGGATGTTCCAGAGATTATTATCAACAATTAATTTGGCTTAAAATTTTTGATGCTAAATCAAGTTATTTAATGTGTTTTATTTACAAATTTAAAAATTCGTTACCAACTCTTATTTAGGAATGGTGGTTGGTTTCTTGGTCTATTAATCAAAAAAGTTAACAAAGGTATTATAATATTAATAAAATTGGAAAGATAAAAATATATCCTTATTTTTGATTTTCATTAAAAACCAATATTGCAAAAAGCAATAGTCCAGACATGTTTATTCCTAAAACTAGGCAAATTGCCGGCGCAGCTGGCGCTGATGTTGCCTAGTTTTAGGGGTTAACATGCTAGTTAACAAGTAACTGTAGCTTGTGTAATTGGGCCTAAGCAATTTAAAAAATGTTGAATATATCTCTACAAAATTCATACACATTTTGATGCAATTTTATGCATTTGTCCCAATTAATTGGGGTTATTTAAAAAAATTATTGATACAATCAAGGTGTTAATAATCGGTGTTACACCTAATAAAGGTATTAAGAAAATAATAAATAAAAACAATAAAACTAAAAATGTATTAAAACAGATGTGCTTGTAATGGTCTAACAATTGTTTATAAGTAGGCCGAATTTACAATATATTATAAATTCATGATTTCATTACTTTTCCGCTGTTTAAACATCGCGTTTATAAAAAAATAATTTGTTACTGGTAAATATATTTATACTAAATAAATATGAGTGGATCTGTCGTTTGCAAAGGTATTTATATTAATTTTTGTTTAGACTTTTGTAAGCAATTTGTAACTGCTATGTGCCTACTATACAGGGTGTCTCAGATTACATTTCCAGCATGGGGATCTCGCTTATTATAAGAGATACAGGTTTGTTTAAAATAGATGAATTATTTCTTAGTGTGAGAGGGGCCACAATCAATTTTTTAAAGTAAAAAATTCCTCGTGCTTCAGATGTCATAGCAAAAAATGTGAAAATGTTGAATTTCTTTTTTCTCTCATAACGTTTTTGTCATAATCATTAGAACAATTTTATTTGTACCTTCTTAAGGTACTTTTTAATGGAGAATGTAATCGTTATTTTAGATTTTTTTAACACCTACCATTTTTGAAATATTACCTCTAATTTCATTTTTTCTCATGGGCCGCAAAGTAGGCTATCGAATAGTTAATGTGAGAAACCAACCAAAAACCCAAAACAAATCAATAATTAATTAGAATTATCTATTTACACAGTATCTTTTGCAAAGAATGTAGCATTTCAACATACAAATTTTTAATTAGTTGTAAATGTGCCCATAATTATATGATAACAAATTTGCTACAAAGATTATCGAATTACACAACAACAATATGAAATTCTAATAAATGATACCGCAGACACATGGTAACTGTCATTCGACATTCAATTAGTTGTTTTTTGTTTTTATTTTCATAGATAAGTGATGGTTAAAATACGATTTTTCTTCATTTTGTGACTTATTTATAAAAATAGATACAGCAAGTAATATCTCATTTAACAGAGAGAAAAAAAGCACATTTAACTATTTTATAGCCAACTTCGCGGCCCATAAGAAAAAATGAAACTAGGGGTAATTTCTCGAAAATTGTAGGTGTAAAAAAATCTAAAATAACAGTTACATTCTCAATTAAAAAGTACCTTAAGAAAGTACAAATAAAATTGCTTTAACGATTAAGACAAAAAAGTAATGAAAGAAAAAAGAAATTCGACATTTTCATATTTTTTTCTATAACATCTGAAGTACGTGGAGTTTTGTACTTTTAAAAATTGATTATGGCTCCTGTCATACTAAGGAATAATTCATCTAATTTAATCAAACCTGTATCTCTTATAATAAGCGATATCCCCATGCTGGAACAGTAATCTGGGACACCCTGTATCATAAAAAATGACTTGCTTTGCTGATAACAGAAAAAGAACTGTTAATACGTGTTTGCTGCATTTTATTTTACATGCAAGGTGATTGAGAAATGTTCTTATAATTTTTATACGAGGTGTTTTTTTGGTTGTATTCTCGTAAAGGCGATTTCGACCCTTGTGAAATTGTTGAAGTTATTTGTGTAGTTTGAGAAAAAAATGTGCAGTAGTGCCTTTGTGGTAACTATTTGATAAACTGTTTTTCTTCATATTGAGTTAAAAGTGCAATTTTAATTTTGTACTCACGTGTTTTAAGTTTAGTAGAAAATTGGGACAATGTTTTAAAATTTAAAATCTACCAAGAGAATATTCTTATTGCAAATAAATAAATAATAACATTTCAACTATACCGATTGTTGTTACTAATAAAATATTTGTCTTATTTTAGCATTAGGTATGGTTTGTTTAAATATGAAAATACAGATCAAAATAAAATACTATAGAGGCAAACATGTATCACAATTTTTTTTTAAAACTATACTTGCAATTACTATAATTACATTTTAGTTGCTAAAACTTCTTTTAATTAGGAATAAAATAAGGATCAAAATGAATGGAATTTTCTTTACAAAAAGTTCCAAATTGAAAGAGTAAGGAAAAAGTATGTAATTTAATTTGATACATTTTTGTTGTCTGAAGACGAAGTCAAATAGGATTGGCTTTAAGCTGCTTTTGAAATTGCTGAACAGTTTTTTTTTAATGTTCCTTATTAGCGACCCTGACAAATTTTATTTTACGTTATAAAAATCTTTTAACATTTTAAGAATGACCTATATCAAAAACTTAATGACTTGCTTAGACTGCAGTTTACTAAAGACCAGGGCCGGCTTTATCTTTTGTTGGGCCTGGTTTAATCAGATAAACCTGTGGATAATTAAAAAAACACAAAGTTTTGGTTTAATTTAATAAGACATTTTATTTACGCAAATAGTAACTTCTTTGTATAGAAACAAATAATTAATAATGGCATAAACGTTTTTGACTTGGTAATTTTTGTTTATTTTATTTTTTAATGTGACTATAGCACTATTGGGTAATTTTTCAAACTAATTCTTATGCAGGTATATGTTTTTTAATACATCTGAACTGTTTTTGTAATTTACATTGACTGTCAGGGACTCGGCTCTCCATATTCGCGAATTTTTATTTTCGCGATGACGTACAAAATCCCAAGGGCCAAGACAAAAAAAGTACGGTTTCTGGTTATATGTCGAAAAGGGCTCACATACGCGGCTGGGATGTTTGGTATGAACGAAAGTATAGTGCGATATAGGTACAGGTCGATTCATAAATATTGCGAAAAACTTCAGGTGCCAATAAATATTAAGGGAGGTCATTTCCATAAAATGTTTTCCGAAAACGTCTTCTTTCGGTATTACACCCCCCTAAAAAGGGAACGGTAAAAGTGAGTTTTCATTTTATTTCTCAAATATGGAGACATGTTGGACGATGGTATGTAGTAGATGTGTTTTACTTACTAATAGGTTTCCCTTAGTAATATTTTCAATCACTTCCCACCTTCAAAAGGAGCTGGAAAGTGCGACCCCTGAAGCTTTTTTATTAGAAATTTAAAGGGTTAAAATTATGTAATTTAAAAAAGTTTTTTTAAGAGCTTGTTTTATTTAGATACTTTTTTAATTTTTTGCTTTTGGCGTAAAACCTACAGTTTTTGCGTAAAAAATAAAATAAGTGGAAAATGCACTATCAAATATTTTAAAATAAAATGATCCATCTAGGAGGTGGTTACTGTGGTTTGTACATATTAAGCAAAAGTGACAGGTGTTTTAGTGTTTTAGTGTTTGATTGGTGGTGAATGTTCACTTATTTTTATTTTACTCAAAACTACAGGTTTTGCGAGAAAAATAAAGTACGAAAAAATTTCTAAACAAACCAATCTTTCAAAGTTTTTTTTTTAAAATTACAAAATTTCAACCCTCCAAAAAGTTCTGGTAAAAACCAACAGAGGTCGTCCTTTTCAGTCCGTTGTGAAGATGGGAGATGATAGAAAATATTGATAATGGAAACTTTTTTATGAGTAAAAAACATCTTTTAAATATGTAATTTGCCCACATTTCTCTAAATTTGAGAAATAAAATGAAAGCTTACTTTTATCGTTCCCGTTTAGAGGGGTGTAATTCCGAAAGAAGTCGTTTACGGAATACATTTTATACAGGGTGTTGCATGACGTAACGGCCAAACTTAACGAGCATATTACTTGACTCAATTTAAGCAAAAAATGCTATATAAACCATAGTCCAAAACTCGATGGTTATCGAGTTATAGACCTTTAAAGTTTATAAAAAAAGGTCAACTGTAACATAAAAAAGTATGAAATACCGCTTTTATCTTCTAAAATATTGATTTAACAACAATATGTTTTTCATAAAAGATGCATCTCTTTTTTTTTGCGCTTTATGGTATATTCGTTTTTGTTTTGTTTTTTACGGTTTATTTGCTATGACAACCAGCCTAGTTATTTTAAATAGAACACCCTGTTGGTTATTACATTTTTGGATTCCTCTTTAAATGCACTTTATAAAATGTGAAAGGTCATATAGGCCCAAAATTAATCGTTTTCGAGTAATTAATTTTTTTCTTGAAAATTTTGAGCAATGCAGCACTTCCAAAAATATCAAGTACCTATTTCGGAATTCAACGAATTCGATCTAAAGTAACAAATGTCCTGTATTAAATTTCAAAATTTTAAATAATATAAATCGTGTACAAAGTTATGAGAAGCATAACTTCCAAACGAATTTCGGTTGTCACCACACATTTCTTAAATATTGGAAATTTTTGAAAGTACTACAACGCTCAAGATTTTTAAAAACAAGTAAATTACTCGAAAACGGTTAATTTTAGGCCTTTCATATTTTATAAAGAACATTTAAAGATGAATACAAAAATGTAGTAATATACAGGGTGTTATATTTAAAATAACTAGGTTGGTTGCCATGGCAAATAAACCGTAAAAAACAAAACAAAATCGAGTACACCATAAAGCGCAAAAAAGATAGCGATGCCTCTTTTATAAAACACATTTTGTTGTTAAATCAATATATTAGAAGATAAAAGCGGTAATTTAAGCGAAAAATATTGGGTATTAGGTTAGGTGTAATAGAGTACTAATTCAAACTATTCCATATATTTCGGACTTAATTAAGTCCTTCTTCAGTGGATACTACAATACATAAAAAATGTTTTTTAATAATAATAGACTAATAGCTGAAGGCAAGTGAAACTTACAGTTTATATAGGTTATACCATGAGGTGGAAATAATGATGATTGTACCATAACAATATATAAGCCATTCATAGATGGTGGAGTAAACCAAGCACAAAACAATATTACATTAAGATTAACAATTTAAAAAACAGATTAAAAACATCAAAAGATGTATGAATTAACAAAACGTATTACACCTAACCTAATACCCAATATTTTTCGCTTAAATTTCAACAAGTAAGGTTGTTACTTCCCATAAAAGCGGTATTTCATATCTTTTTATGTTAAAATTGACTTTTTTAAAATTAACTTTAAAGGTCTATAACTCGATAACCATCGAGTTTTGGGCTATGGTTTATATTTCTTGCTTAAATTAACTCAAGGAACATGCTCCTTAAGTATGGCCGTTTGGTCATGCAACACCCTGTATAAAATATCCCTTAATATTCGATAAGGAATTGACTCCCGAAGTTTTCGCAATGTTTATGAATCACTCTGTATAACATAACAAGAAATGAAGACAAAAAGAGGCAGTGCAAAAATCTCAGGTTGCTTGGGCGAGGGAACTGATTTTCATAAAATTTTACGTTTTCGCGGAAATCGTGGAGACGAAAACTTCGCGAATAGGAGGCCTGAGTGTATATGATCGTTAATTTATAGAACATAACATATTTTTAATTTTTTTTAGAATAGTAGGTATCATAAAAAATGTATTCAAAATATTGTAATATTGCGATTTTAGTTTAGAAACAAAAGTGAAAACAATTTAAAAAATCAGCAATGCCCCTTTAAAAGCGGGGTTTGGGTTTCGCACACGAGTTGAACCGGCCCTCCCGAAATGGTTTATTCGTGACATACATTACTTAACTGTGATGAATTTGTTATCAACAATTACTTAATTGGCCTGGTTGCCAATATTTTAGTAGGACTTGTATTATCTGATGAACGATTTTAAAACAAAAACAGGGTTAAGGATGCAACAATAACGAAATTAGCAAATTGTGAATGTGAAATTAATTTTCAAAGTGGATTATATCCATTAACTCAGCAGCTTAATTAATTTGTCCACCACAAGTTTCTCTGGCATGTAAAATAGTTGTATTCGTTGGCGATTTTAATGGTAGGAAGTAAATGATATAATATGATATAAGCAAGCTTCTGTAAGTCGGCTGTATGATGATAACTGTTTCGGCATGCACTTCATGATAAATATATATAAAAAGTGTTTCGTGTTGTTAAAGTTTTTAGTAATATTGCATTGTAAGTTGGTGTAGGCACGAGTATATATGGATCGATACGACAGTTCGACTTGCTACAGTAGCGTGGGACCACCGCCTGCCTGCCTGTTCAACATCAATGTTGTTCTACGGTATAAATGACGGATATTTTATCATTGGCATTTTAAGACATCTAGCTTATCGCGATATATACTCCGGCTCTTTTTTCGCCGAACATCTTTGATCGATCGACTCCGTTTTCGCAATCACACCAACAGTATTTTATTATCGTAATCTGTTTCGAATTCACCGGTTTATTCTAATTACCGGTACTAGCATTACATTATTTATTAATAAATTCAGCTTCTTAAACTATTAACAACAAACATTTTTCTAACAAAACTATATGAACAGGGTGGCCTATTTTCGACACCCATACAGGGTATCTCGGTTATTATCAGAGACAGAAAAAAACTAAGTGGTTTCGATTTCTTTTTCGAGAGAAATTCATTGCCGTAACAGATTTTTGATATCTTTGTTAGTTTTCGAAATATAACCAAAAACCGATTTTTGGCAACTTTCAAAAATGTTAAATATCTCGCTTAAACGAAAAGATAGAGAAAAACTTTAACAACATTTTTGGCATGGTTTTTTGTCCTGAATAAGATAGCGATGTTCAATTTTTTTTACACATACAAATATTGATATATTACACCTAACTTTTTTATTTTAAATGGAAACCATAGTTGGCTTTGACATGAATTGAAAGCTTATTTTTTGCGCTTTTCAAAAATATGTAATTTGTTTATGGTTGCCATTTAAAATAAGAAAGAAAGTTAGGTGTAATATATCGGTATTGATATGAGTAAAAAACAATTGAACATCGCTATCTTATTAAGGATAAAAAACCATGCCAAAAATGTCTTTAAAGTTTTTCTTAATCTATTCGTTTAAGCGAGATATTTAACATTTTTGAAAATTGCCAAAAACCGGTTTTTGGCTATATTTCGAAAATAAAAAAAGATATCAAAAATCTGTTTACGGCAATGAATTTCTCTCGAAAAAATAAATGGAGACTACGTACTTGGTTTTTTTCTATCTCTGATAATAACCGAGATACCCTGTATGGGCATCGAAAATAGGCCACCCTGTACGTGTAGAAAGGGGAATAAAAAGATTTTTTCGAAATATAGTAATTACCGGTGTTCGTATTACATTGTTGATTTATAAATTGCAGCTGAATCACTAATAGAAATATGCGAAGTAACCTAAATAAGGTGATCAAAGAGTTAAAAAAAAACTGTATCCTGAGTCGTATTAAAGAAAATCTTTATTGAATTTTTTAGTGTGCAATATTTTTTCTTTTATTTACGAGTACGTGGAACAAAATTTATGTGGTGGCATTTTCACGAATATTCGAGCTTGTAATTTTTACTCTAGTAATAAAAAATCTATCGCTTGTTCTATTTACATTATAATATCGAGTAGACATCGAACATTCCAATAAAAATGCTTAAAATGTGAGTTTCTGTTAATTAAAAATGTCTTAGTATTTAACGAAGAATATTTGTTTATACCATTCATTTAAATTGTTTAGTTTATTGAACTTAAATTTTTAGACGTTTATAGAAGTTTATAGTCACGTTCTGCTGAAAAACAATTGTTTTAGTTTAAAAATTGTTAGAATCTTTCCGAATACTGTGGAAAAACTAGCCCTTGCACTTTTCCATAGGCATTTTAAATCGTTAATCAAACGAATTGAGGGTGAATAATTATTACTGATAGTGTAAGCAACAAGCAGGTTTAAGCCCATTGCTTAAGTTTAAAACTTTTACCGAAAAAAAAGTACAGGGTTAATCCAAAAATTGACAATGATGGATTTTTTTAAATCATCATTTCAACGAAAATTCGGTCATGGAACTCTTACAAAAAAAAACCAGTTCGATCATAGTGAAAGAACACGTTTATATACAGCGTCATTCAAAAAGTTTGCAACAAATGGAAAAGTTTTTTATTATTGATTTCTCAGAAAATTTTATTGGTGATAAAAGTTGGTGCATGGTCTAAAACTAATTTGAAGATGAAAACAAGTTTAATAAAAACTCAGGACACTAGATTTTAGCGATTTTTGAAATGTTCGCAAGAGTAATTTATTATTTTAAGAGATACAAAAAAAAATATGAAAAGAGTTATTTAGAATCTGAACCTAAGGCTTAATTTAAATTTTGACGGTCGAATTCCAATTTTTATTTATTAAGAAATTTTAAGCACTTATCAAAAATCGCTAAAATCTAGTGTCCTATGGCTTTTTATTAAACTTTTTTTACCTTAAAATTAGTTTCAGACCATGCACCAACTTTTATCATGAATACAATTTTCTGAAAAATCGATAATAAAAAACTTTTTCATTTGTTGCAGACTTTTTGAATGTTAAAATTTCTTCAAAATTTAAATGTAGCCTTATTTTTAGATCCTAAATAACTATTTCCCATAAAGTTTTATTGTATCTCTTAAAATAAGGACACTTTAGTCCTGCGAATATTTCAAAAATCGCAAAAATCTTGTGTCCTATGACTTTTTATCAAACTTTTTTTCATATTAAAATTAGTTTTAAACCATGCACCAACTTTGATCAAGAATAAAATTTTCTGAGAAATTAATATTTTTTTTCCATTTGTTACAGACATTTTAAATGACGCTGTAGACGATTTTTAAATAGGAAATGAATAAAACAACGTGAAAAAGTCGACTACAAACATATTGCGTTAAAAAATATCCATTTTCATGGGTAATCCGCTAATTTTTAATTTTGAAACCATTTTACTTATTTTACTACTGTTTTTCCACGATAATTTTAAAATTGAAACCACGTTTTTTTTGTTATTAGTGCTGTTTTGATTTTTCATTCAACGTACAGGTTATAAAATACCGTGCGTATTTTATTTATTTAGTTTGTATTAAAACATATAAAGGTTTTTTATTTTCAATGAATTTGGGCTGGTAATATCAATCTCAATTTTGTTGAAAAATGCAATACGAGGTAAGATTTTATATGAATTAGGTTTGAGCTCAAAAACAAAATTGTAGAGTTTATGGGTTCTTTTTCGAGTTTTATCAACTAGAGATCTAATTTGAAGCATAGAAATATTTTTTTGATCTCTTTTCTTATTTAATTTGATCAGCAATATGCTATTTTAGTTATTTCTTAGAAAGAATAAAGTTTTAAAGTGTAAAATTCATTATTTATGTATCGTTTTCTTTCAATGTAACATTTTTTTGCGCATAAAAATGTTGATTTATAAAACTCATTTAATTATTTTTTCGTTTGTGTTCTTTTGTATTTTTGTAGTGATGGGTTTGCTAATGAAATTACAACATAAAATATAATCGTTGGTAGTTTGTATCAGTTTATCATTTGAGATTATTTAATCAAATAACTCATACCAGTGTAATTTTTTAATTTAAATGAGGTTGTGTGGGTGTAGAGATGAAAAATAAAAAAACGTAAAAATGGTAACAACAGTAACAGGCAATGGTTTTGATTTCGTATTTCTAATTCCCATATATACTGTGCACTGATTAAGTGTATGGTGGTGGCTATCTACCCATTATATATGGCAGTCATCACTATTAAGCATTGCTGCAGCTATTTCTGCTTTATATTTGCTAACGTAAACGCAAAATGCTCTTTTCTATATTTTTTCTGCACTGGCTGAATACAATTCTATTCGGTTTCAAGAAGGCTTGTATCACAATGTTTAAAAAAACACAAATTTTTTACTGCAAGTACAGTCGATATTTACAATTGAGCAGTTTTGAATGATTCGCTACTGAAAATAATTTTTTAAATGGCTGCATTTTCGACGACTTTCTCGTTCAAATGAAGCAGAACTCGTCCAAAGGAGAAGTATTTTAGACCTTAATAAAAAAGCATATACAGGTTGTTGCATGAGGTAACGGCCAAACTTAAGGAGCATGTTATAAAAATGTTATATAAACCATAGTCCAACACGATAGTTATCGAGTTATAGACCTTTAAAGGTTATAAAAAAAGGTAAATTTTAACATAAAAAAGAATGAAATACCGCTTTTATCTTCTAAAATATTGATGTAACAACAAAATGTTTTATATAAAATTTGCATCGCCATTTTTTCTGCGCCTTATGGTTTTGTGTAAAAATACTTTTGTTTTGAAAGTGCTACATTGCTCAAAATATTCAAAAACAAGTGAATTACTCGAAAAAGTTTATTTTAGGCTTATATTTACATTTTATAAAGTACATTTAAAGAGGAATCCAAAAATGTAATAATATACAGGGTGTTCTATTTAAAATAATTAGGTCGGTTGCCATAGCAAATAAACTGTAAACAACAAAACCAAATCGAGTACATCATAAGGCGCAGAAAAAATGGCGATGCATCTTTTATAAAAAACATTTTGTTGTTGAATCAATAATTTAGAAGATAAAAGCGGTATTTTATACTTTTTTATGTTAAAATTGACCTTTTTTCATGCACGTCAAAGGTCTATAACTCGATAATCATCGAGTTTTGGACTATGGTTTACATAAATTTTTTTGCTTAAATTGACTCAAGGAACATGTTCCTTAAGTTTGGCCGTTACGTCATGCAACACCCTGTATACGCGCGAGTTTATAAGGATAAAAAAAATTATGTGAAGATCAGCATGAAAATAGTTTTTCAGAAAATAAAATCGGTTCATTTTTAGAAAACACCAATTTACTGACAAAATTTACTAAAAGTTATTTTAAAAATTATAGAATATCCGAGCATTTAAAAAAATCTGCTTATAAAACGGCGGGAATATCATGCAACTAACACAAAAATTCTTAGAAGACTTAAAATAAATTTATACGGAACCAAAGTTTCTCATTTAACATAAAAATAATCACAACATGAATTGCTCAAATCCAATGAATGTTATAACTATAACCAACAAAATTGGGAAACTTGTTAATTTTAATAAACAGTAAAAACTCTATGCTTGCAAACAGTTATGTCTAAATGAATTTTTAGTGACAAAGCAATTTCGAGTATTTGTAAAATACAGCAATTCTGAAATAATACACTCGTTTATTACCAAATTTTTTTGTGAAAATAAATAATAGTTTATTCAATGTGTGAAATTGATTGAGTTTTGAAAGTATGTTGAGCTAGTTAAAAAACATTTTGTGAGTCCTTCTTGTAATTACAACTATAAGTGTGTCGCAATGTGTTGTTTTCTGTTTTTAATAAATGAAAAACAGCCAGCGCAGTAAAAAGAACTACTAAAAGCGTCACTTAAACTGAGGAATTTGCAACTTTTAAATGCAACTGACGATTCGTGGAATTAATTTAAACTCATTAGTATACCTCGTTACAGTTCTAATGTGAGTGAATTAATTAAACATGAAAATTACGTTAGCAAAATCGTCAGAGGCACCAATTAGCTAACAAGCGAGTGGCTTCTGAGCTTTTTTTATTAGAAAATCTTACTTCTTTTTTCTTTTTCCTTCGTCCAAAACCGCTCTGCAATAAAGTTTACAATTTAACATCGAAAAGCACACAACATCGCTCTCTATGCTACGTATATACATCAATAACAATTCCTCATATTCGTTGATAGTATTATTCCATCAACAGGTACTTATAAGAATGTTCTTTGGTATTTATTTATCACATTTATATTTTAAATTTAGCATATGATATCGACCATTTCAAATATTACTTGTTTAATACTGGGACTTTAATAAAAACGCAAAACCGAACGTTAATGCTACGATTGGCGCAGTAAAGCTTTAAATATTGTACATAAAGCAGTGACGTAGCCAGGATTTTTATTCGGAGGGGTCCGGCATTCTTTCAAGTGTATGTAGTTATACAAAAATCGTGGAAAAACTTCATGATTTCAAATATACACAATAATTTGAAATGACAATCGATTTTGGGAGGAGTCCGGAAAGTAAAGACCCGATTAACCGAGACTCGTTTAACCGAGGTTTCGCATTATTCGAGTGAAATCGTGGAAAATGTGTATTTTATTTAATTAGCTCTTCAAGACAAGCTGGCCCATGGCTTTGCAATATTTTTTCCTCCATTCTTTTTTATTTTTTGACAGTTTTGTCTATTCTTTAACTCCTAATTCCTTCACGTCCCTTTTCACTGCCTCTAACTATTTTGTCCGGGGTTTTCCCCTCGTCCTTGTTCCCGTTACTTCTCCCTCAAGTACTTGTTTTGTTATTCTTTTCGGCGACCATCTTGATATATGTTCCAGCCAGTGGCGTACCCAGAAAAATATTTCAGGGGGGATATTTTTAATTTGCAAAAATAATACTGACTAATTTCATGCGGGACATGATAAACGTGCAATTAGAAAATGATCTATGGGGGCTAGACACAACAAGTGAGTCGTAAGAGAGAGTTGCGGGGGTCTACGGGGGCAGTTGCCCCCCCGGGTAACAGCGCCATAGGCAATTTTTTTTTAAATTTTCAAGCTCAAACGTACCCAAAAATAGCATTTATGAGTAAAATTTACAAACAATATATTTTATATGTATGGAAAAACAGTCTGTCGCGCAATTTTGAAATGCGATAATTATAATTTTAGTTTTTTTCAAACTTTCGGGGAAATTTGTCCCCCTAATCTTCCCCCTTGCGTACGCCACTGGTCCCAGCTATCTATCTTATACGTTGTGTCTTTACTACATTAATTATATTTGGTTGACCATAACATTTCTCATTTGTTCTCCTCCTCCATTCTTTTCCTTTCCCCCCAAATATTTTCCGTAATACCTTTTTTTCCAGACCTGTAATGTTGTTCCTTCTTTTTGATCCATTTTCCACATCTCACCCCGTACGTAACTATTGGTCTTGTAATTGTTTAGTAGATATAAATTGTTACCCTTCGTGAGATATTCTTTGACTTGATTACATGACCTATAGCCGCTAGACATCGTGAGACTTTGATAATTATTTCTTGTACCCAAATAGTTGAATTTATCCACTCCATCAAATTTATATTAAGTCTCGTCCTCCATAACCACTGCAAATTTTGTGTCTCGTGCCCTGCTTTGTTGCCCATTCAGTTGATACTTTTAATTTATCTTCTGTCCTTGATCCCTTGTTCTTACTTCGACTTTTTTGGTTGCTTTTATTAAAGGAGTTTTATTTCTAGCTAAGAGGACTAAGTCATCTGCGTAAGCCATAATTTGTAACCGTTGGCTATAAAAAGTCCTTGTCGTGGTTATACATGGGTATACAAAAGTGTGTTGTTGTCTTAAACCTCTTAATTTTAAATTCCTTCGACGTATGTCCCTCAACCAGAATCTTGTGATTTGTTTCCTTAAGTGTAATTCTCACTATATATTTTTTTAAACTGAGTACGTATCCAGAGCACAGGGATATTGAAAATCGTTCGAAATACAACACGTTAAAATGTGTTTAGGAATAGCATATTGAAAACCAAACAGATTGCGAGAACATGTCTAACAATATCAAGATTTATCTTTGGGCTATGTCTTGGAAACAGATTTACATAATTGATTTCCGTTTTCACTGCTAAATTCCCTTCATAAATCTCAGTCGATCGTGTGCTATTGAGTTTTAAGTAACATGTTGTATATCTGCGTTTACTTTTAAAATTTGATAACCATCATATTAGCCAATCGAAAGCATGAAAACTCAATAAGGCCCATAAGAAACAAAAAAGTTGGGTATAGAATTTCCGAAAATAAGCAGACTTGCCCAAACTATCAACTTTCTGCTGTTGATCATTGGAAAGTTATACGTAAAACTTAAAAATAAAGTTTTTCAGACTTTTTAGCACTTTTCAGGGCTTTTCAGCAACTGGGCACAATTTCTGATTCGAGGATTCCCCGGTTTATATTATTTCAAATAATCGTGACTTCATTGAATAAGCTAGCGTTTATTTACATATTATTTTTATTATAACGGGTGGCCAACTTAGAGGTATATAAATTTTGCCCCAATTTTGTTTCGGCGCCAAATTTGACAGTTGTTTGATTAATTGGTGTAGATGCGGCAAATTCGTTATGAAGAGTTTTTCGCTTGAGCAACGTATTTTAATTGTCAAAACGTTCTACGCAAATCAGTCTTCTGTTGCGCGAACGCTTAAAAAATCGCGTCCCATTTTCGGAAGAAACAACTTACTTTCGCGACTAACAATCACTCGTTTAGTGGATAAATTTGAGCAGCATGGCACTGTAACAAATAAACCAGCTCCTCATCGCGCTAGGAGTGCTCGTTCGGAGCTGAATATTGAGTGTCCGTGAAAATGTAGCCGAAGATCTGACTGTCTACCAGGCGGTGTTCTCAACAACTGGGAATTAAGAGGACCTCTCTCTACAGAATATTCTAAAGAAAGATCTGGGTCTTTTCCCCTATAAGAAAAACTTGAACCTCAGGACCATGAACGCCGTCACAACTTCCGTAATTTTGTCCTAAACAGATTGAAAGGCGACCCAGATTTTTTATAAAAAGTAATTTTGAGTGAGGAGGCCCATTTCGACCTTAGTGGATTTGTTAACAAACAAAATTTTCGATCTTGGGGTGAGGAGCAACCTTCGCTAATCCACGAACGACCACTGCATCCTCGTCGTGTGACAGTTTGGTGCGGAATCTGGCCAGGAGGGGTAATTGGGCCTTACTTCTTTGGAGACGCTATAGGTGCTGCCGTGGCAGTGACAGGCGATCGCTACCGTGAGATGATTAACAATTTTTTGTTTCATCGAATAAATCAATTGAGCCTGGAAAACATGTGGTTTCAACAAGACGGAGCCACAAGTCATACGGTACGAGACACAATCGAAAGATGTTTCCAGGTCAATTAATCTCACTGATTGGCCCCCAAAATCACAGGATTTGACAGCTCCTGACTTTATTCTGTCGGGCTATCTAAAGGGACGTGTCTATGCTAACAGACCGATGAATCTTGAACACTTAAAGCAGAATATTCGAGACGCTGTAAGTGGAATACTGCTGGAAGTATGCGAAAATGTGATGAAAAACGTCTTGAAGCAGCGAGAGGTGGATATTTGACAGATGTTATGTTCCATACATAATTGCCAAGCCTAAATAAAGTATTTATGGAAAAATATCTGGTAATTTTCATTTCGTACAAAAATAATTTAAATTTGAAGTTGTATCGCTTTTATTTGGCCACTCGATATTATTTCATATGTATATTCCGTGCGTCCATCTTCGAGTTTAGTTTTTGAGGTCAAAGACATCGCAGTTTGCAAAGTTAAAACTGTTGATTCAAAATATCGTTGCGAAATTCTGTAGAATCATTACTTGCAATGACCTGCATCTCGGTGTCAGCTTTGTGCGCTGGATTCTGCTTTTACAATACTGCTTCTAGGACGCGATCTAATTCCTAACGATTTGTTTTTTAAATATTTCCGGTCGCTTTCGATATTCCGATTTTTTTATGTAAAAAAACAGCATATTGCTCTAAGCGTTGTTGTATAGTAGTAGTTTGTATAAATATATTGGATCGTTTTACGTACAAACGAAATAGATTAGATGTGACTCTTCTGACATTTAAATTGCGTCGAAGTATTGACGCGGATGACGTTAGTCATACTTGTGTATTTTCCCCTGTATCGAGGAAACTATAGCGGACAATATTTTTAAAACGCTCATATTTATTTGAAACGAGAATTACGTTCGAGTAAATAGATCGACTGTCACGTATGCAGTATCATTAGAGCAAATTACTATTGACTTATACGTAAATTAAAAAGGTCTCTACTTTTAAAAGGTCTTCTTTGTTAGACAAGCGTCTTAGTGAATCGTGTGCACAATGGAAAGGTCGGAACCCTTTCATATTACTTTGTAAACTTTTCTGACAAGTCCACGTTAAGAAAAAAAGTCTAGAAAGAGAGCATTCCTTTATTATCTACTTTTTCAAAAATTTTAATAATCAACAACGAACATTTTAAGAGGACTTGTGTTTTTAAAAATACAACTTTAAAGTCTAGTACAACACGATTAGAATTTAGAATCCTTTAAAAATTGTAGCGTCAGTTTTCTATACAAATTGCACATAACATGATGTAAAAATAGCAAAAGCAGTTATTTTATTTTATAAAAGACAACTAGCTCTCGTAAACAAAGCTGTCTCAACATCGACAGGATCTAGTATTACACATTTTTGAAATTTGTGTTATTTGTCAATTTTTTATCATAAGAATGAGTAAAATCCAGTGGCGGATACCGCACAGGCGCATGAGACGCGCGCCTGGGGCCTCAGAATCATTGGGTGCTTCATCCTCAAAAACAAAAATTATTTTTTTATTGTCTGTTAATATGAGAATTATAAAATAATAATTGTAGGCAAATTGTAATATCTTCTAAAACCTATTTTCATAGCGTGGGTATTGGGTTAATAGAAATTGATGCCAATTTAAAAAAAACATGGTAAATTAAACAAAAAAGATAGCCAATTTGGTTCCAAATCGCCAAAACTTGCAACCCTGTTTGCATCTGATTACAGTGCACTGCAAGCCGATGTACTGTACAGGGTGGTCCAAATTCGATGGGATTACATGGGTATCTCGCTTAATAGTCGATATAGAAAAACGGTTAAATTACCAAAAATGTGCAGTTTTTTGAGACAAACTCAGAACAGTTCTCAAATATATTCTATCATTTCCGGTTTTTCTTGTTTTTTGTTTTGTTTTCACATCCTACTTTTTATTTATCATCTTTAAAAAAATTAAAAAACCTTTGTAACTTGAAAATAAATACATCGACTCTTATACAGGGTTCTCGTTTTTCGAGGGCCACTATGGGGATCTCGTAAACGGTAAGAGTTACGACTTCGGTTAAATTAGGGCAAAGTTGTATATTCAGGTGCTTAATAATTCGATGCAAACAGAACTTATCTAGTTTTTTTAGTTTTTGAGATATAGGGAAAAAAGTACAAAAGTGGATTTTTGTTTTTCATTTGATGTCGAATTTAATTTCTGTAAAAACTCTTTCATGGTCACTTTTTGCAAGGAATCAAATTCCCCAATTATATTTTCCGTGCGACGTTTCGTTTTTTTTTTAAAACCATCATCAGGTCAATTTTTTCTTATGGACACTATATTTGATTTTAACGCCTATTTGTAGAACATTTTTTTCTGAATTCGACAATGTATAACACTTGAGACTTTTTTGAAACAATTGTTGTTAAAAATGGCAAAAAAAAAAATTTATTTAAAACAAATCCTAATCGGCATGGTAAATAATTGTCTTTGTCCCTTTTTCCTTGGAAGCACGTAAGTAAACCGCATGAAATTACTATTAAAGGGATTTAATTAAAAAAAATAGGTATTAATAAATATGTTAGGAATGCATTAACATTGTTCACTTATTAGCAAATATATTTAGAATATTTTTGAAAATGGTTCTGAATTTGTCTTAAAAAACTGCACATTTTTGGTAAATTAACCGTTTCTCTATCTTGACTATTAAGCGAGATACCCATGTAATCTCATCGAATTTGGACCAACCTGTACTGTATGATGCAGAATTGTACTTTGATTTTTTTTAACCTTAGACGTGAATTTTTCTTTTAAATGGAAATGTGATTTTTTTTCTGGTACCTGAGAATATTTTTTTATTTCCGTATCTTATTTTTGTGTTTATGTTTTTGTTGATTTCAAAAATAAAAAACATTATGATTTTCTCCATTGTTCATTTTTGTGAACCATCCCATTCTTAGTAGGGTCAATATGGGGTTTCCAGATCAGGTTGGGCCTGGGGCCCCACAAAATCAAGATCCGCCACTGGTAAAATCATCAAGATTACAATAAGTTTGCCAACATTTATAAGCATCCCTGTTTAGTTTGTGTTTTTAAGCCTACAATAGATTAGCCTTGCTATTATAATACATCTTTATCAAAAGGTATGCTTCACAAGCGTACACAAATAAAAACTTAAGAGTGTTTGTAGAATAATTACAAAAATGTTGAACAATGTTCTAGAAACTACATAATTTTAGTAAAATAAAGTTTTGGGATCAAAAAATAGTGCAACAATTTTTTTGGCGTTGCCAAAGAATTGGAACTCTTTATATTCTGGAACCTAAGATGTTAATACGTTCGGTTGAGGAATTGATTTTTAGTGTAATTTTTCAAATACCTGATCATGCGATGGCGAAGTAAGATACTAATTGCGTCTCCCGACACAACATTTTTTTAATTAATTATATTTAATATACTTTAATTATTGTACGTGTATTGTAATGTTATGTTGCGATGGTAAAATAATTAATTAAATTTGCATATAATGAGTAAGCTAGTTATTAAATTGTTATTGATTAGATAACGTTGTAGACGTGTAAACTGTTTCTGATGTGCATTCTTTTAGTACCTGTTAACAGTCTAATTAAACTTGATATTGAATGCAAAACAAAATGGCGCGCATATTTTTATAAATAAAAATAAGCGACACCATTTCATTGCGCAGACTTTGTTTTAAGAACAACATAAAACTCACTGGTTTTAAATGACCGCCAATTATAGGGTAAATAAAGCCTTAGATGATTGTTGTGAAGAATTTTGTTTAATTTTATAAGTCCGCAAATGTTAATACGTACAACATGCATAGTCAAGCATGATGAGGTAGTAACAGTTTTATATTCTCTTTAAAAAGAAAGTAAATAATACTTACGTATGATGGATACGTTTTTGTTTGTAGTGGAAACTGTTTTCTCTTTGAGATTTATATTTTGATAGGTCTGTAAACTCTTGTACTTCAGTAAAAGCAGTAAAATTCCACGTTTTAAAAACGTATTAGGTAGTTTATTTCAGGGTTTTGCTTTTTTTGTCAAACTTTTAGCAACAGTCTGTGGCGACAGAACGCTTAACTCCGTAAAAAGTGTCTAAAATCCCTCAAGATCTAAAGCTCAGCTTGTGAGGTGATAGCTTTCAAAAATTACGGTTATACTCTAGCAAATTCTTCTCAATTTTTCTTGCATGAAACTTTAAAGTTTCGACAAAACGGTATAAGTACTATAAATTTTTTCAACACGCCTATTATTATTTTTCTCAATAGAATATTTTGAAAACTTTTCAAACTGTGGTCGTAAAAATAACATGTCTCGACAAATTGTTTGCTACAAATTTTTAACACTTAGGGGAGACCGGGCATGTTTTTATTTAATTTCTCATAGAGTATAACAAATTTTTTACATCCAAATTGATTTAATGATAGATTGGACATTTGTCTTCCTTCCAAGATATTAATTGTCATATTTCGTAAAGTATATGTGAGAAATTTTCGTACGAACTCTGAGGGGTCTCGTTTTTCTCCGAAATCATAAAACTTGCACCGTTTTACTCATAAAGGATGCGCGCATCGGTAGTTGGAGGAATTTTGATTTTACCGCGGACGTTTTCATGGCCAACGCAACCGCAAAAATGACAATTTTTAAGTGTCTCATTTTCAGGCGGCTGCGAAGGATACTAAAAACAAATATTTAAAAAATCATTGATTTAAATTAAAAACATCAAAAAATCACGAATTTTTGATTTTTTTAAAGAAACTTGACTGTTTTCCCTTTTTACAACTAATTTATTCATTATGCACCCTTCATTATTTTTCTATACAGCGTCATTCAAAAATAATCAACAAATGAAACAGTTTTTTATAAAAAATTTCTGAAACTTTTATTCTTGATAAAAGTTGGTAGATGACATAAACTATTTAAAAGATGGAAAAATTTATACGATACCAGAGTTTAGCGATTTCAGAAATATTCACAAGAATAAAGGGGCCTTATTTTAAGAGTTACAAAAAATAAACTCATCGGGAAAGATTGTTTAGAATTTAAAAATATGACTTAGGGTGAAATATGACGCTATAATTTTAAATTTTTATTTTTGAAGTAATTTTAACATCCAAAAATTTATTTTGAAAATTTAAAAAAAAGTTTAAAGTTTCAAAATTTTGCTCTACAAAATATCGTTTTTTCTTGATTTTTTTTTAAACTTAAACTTAAAATAAGGGCACTTTAATCTTGCGAATATTTCCAAAATCGCTAAAAGCTAGTGTCGTACGACTTTTTATTGAACTGTTTTTTATCTTAATATTAGTTTTAGGTCATGCACCAACTTTTATCAAGAATAAAATTTTCCGAGAAATTGAGAATAAAAAACTTTTCTATTAGTTGCAAACTTTTTGAATGTTGACACTACTATAAAATTTAAAAATGCAACTTTAACGTCAAATTTCGTATTGTCATATTTTTGATTACTAAACAATTTTTTGCCACGATTTTTTTTTTGTAAGTCAAAATAGGGGCACTTTACTTCTGCGAATATTTTTAAAATCGTTAAATCTAGTGTCATATAAATTTTTTTTCATCTTTAAAATTAGTCTAGGCATCAACTTTTATCAAGAATAAAATTTTCTGAGAAATCGATAATAAAAAACTTGTCCAATTGTTGCAAACTTTTTGAATGACGCTGTAGATCTTTTGACCCTAAAATTAAAACTTATTGTGAAAATTTATAAAGTAAATCTAGCGGAATGCATCTCTAAGAAGAAAATTCCTGTAGAGATTTTATTTCTTCCCGATCTATAAGAAGCCAATAGGTAATAATTCCGGCGTATTTTAGTAGCAGTGGTTGAAGAAACACGTTCATTTAATTTATATGTGACGTGTGACGTTAAATCGCGAAAAAAAAGTTTGATTTAAATCATGATTTTAATTTTAAAAAATCAGCTGGTTTAAATCAGGCCAACCCTGGCCAAAACTGATGTATTGTATTCCTTAATTTCTGATTAATCAGTTTTTATTGGACTAGAAAATGAATTATGTTCAATCGCATTAAATGCAAATTTTGCGTCCTAACTAATAATATAGCATTAAGGCCCGATAGCACCTAAAACTAGGCAATAATCAGCGCCTAATATGCTGCGATTTTGCCTAGTTCTAGGAAAAACGTGGTTTAATTCCGTGGTTAAACACAGGTTTAATTTTTATGCAATCGGGCCTAAAATTATTTCTTCGTGAATTATACAAATATAGTGCACTGTACTTTGTGTATTTCAAATTAATCTGAATATAAAACTGAAAATTCAAAACAAGTCGAGGCAGAAAATGATTTTTGAATTCCACGATGATTTGTATATTCTATTTAAAAAAATAATATTCTAGGCGTGTTAAAATTGAATTTGCTGTTTGGTATTATAGGTGAAGTATTTTAAAATGAGAAGTATTTGTGTAGCGCATAAAAAACCCGGACTGAATTTGGTATGGAAGAACATTAATTTGTGTACTTATTCAAAAGCAACGTAAGGGTTTTTAACCCTCATAAAATAACTCGAAACTCTGGTTAAATTGACTTCATTTATCGAAATATTTAAAGACGTATTTGTAATGTTTACATAAGCAAATGCCTGATACGTTTTCTTCGTGGATTTTTGCTGTTTTGTATTGGATCTTGGAATGCCAATGGGTTTAGTAATTTGCGTGTGGGTTTGCATAACTAGTTTTTTTTATTTACCATTTACGGTTTCCTTGTGTTGCTAGGGACTATTTTATGTAGCGAACCAGTATGTAATTTTGAATAATCCGAAGAAGAGTATAGAGACAAGCTGTGCAGCAAGAATTAAGAGAAACAGTTTTCGGCTTTACCTCTCCTTCAGCTCTTTTCTTTTCGAGCTCCTTCTGCTTGGCATATTCCTCGGCGATTCGAGCCTCGATGGCTGCAAGTGACTCGCGCGTGAATGGACGGAATAGGCTGCGCTCCTCCTCGGACAGTGAGTCAGAGGCTTCGGACATGTCTCCTCGCGCCTAGGCCCCCACGATACCCTAGAACAAAATTTCATAATTAAAAATAAGATACATATGTAGGTAGTGTGCTGATCTTCATATGTATAAGGAGACATAATGATAGTATCGGTTGAAGAATAGATGCTATGATCCCGGTCGAAAAGAAGGCTTAAACAAATCATAATATTCGCCCTAAGCATTGGCGTAGTTAACCTCCAGGTTTAGGGGAGCTACAGCCCCACGTGACCAGCATTTACCTTTCATACTACAGCCAGTGGCGTAGGCAAGGGGTAGGGGGATCAACTTCCCCTCATAGGATCGTAATAAGTCGATATAAGGCCGGGGAACTGTAAATTTTGTGCTATAAAAAGATCCTCGGCCCTTTTTTCTATTAACCCCGCCCTATGATGAAACCATTAAACATCCTGATGCCAAAAACTTAAAAAGAGACTAGTGACCTTAAAAAATAGGTTCTCGGCTATTTTTGAGTATATTAACCCCCCCCCATGGAAGCATAAT
The DNA here is from genome assembly GCA_947652605.1 of Elmis aenea. Taxonomy (NCBI): domain Eukaryota; kingdom Metazoa; phylum Arthropoda; class Insecta; order Coleoptera; family Elmidae; genus Elmis; species Elmis aenea. The sequence goes on from OX393584.1 coordinate 24,657,153, forward strand.
GCCTACGCCACTGACTACAGAGACGTAGTTTTATGCATTAAAACTTAAAATGAATATAAGTATAAAATTTAATAAAAAGCCAAATGTTTAACAAAAAAAAAATGTACAGAAATCAAAACGGCGGTAATTTATTATTACAAATTATAAAAAAAAAATGTATACCGTTTAAAAATCATACGCATATAGCAAATTTAAAACATAATGCTCATTAAACTAGGTACTTACGTAAGAAACAAAAGCACAATTTGAATCTGGACTTATTTATAAGCTAAAATATATCTTCCGGTTTCCTCTGGAAACAAATTCAGCAAGAATTTCTTCGGGATTCAGTTTTTTACAGTTTCATTTTCAATGTTGATAATTAACAAATTATTTCATCTTTCTTGAGTCATTCAACTAAGCCAGGGGGGCTAACGGTAGGCTTGAGAGGGCTTAGCCCCCTAGCCCCCCCCATAACTACGCCAATGGCTCTAAATTAGTTTTTACGCGCTAGCTTTTATTCGTATAAAAACACGTTATTATTAACGGTGTTTCTTTAAGCTTTTAACTCTACCAAACAGGTCAAAGTTATTGTCGAAACACGTTATCAAATCCTTACCGATCTTTTTGTGGCGACGGTTTATCAGATTTATGACGCGTAGTTATGCTAATTAAGCAGCCTTAGAAATCACGCCTACAACACTCGGTACATGCATCGTAGTAACGAGAAATATTAATTGCCTCACGTGAGCTCAGATAATATAATAAACAAAGCTTGATATTAAAAGCTTATTCTTGAAAATTATCGAGCAGATTTGGCGTATTAGTAAAAACCGGAATGGAATCCCTTTTCGAAATCCCTTTCTATAAACTATGAAGTGAACTTCTGGAGTACGTTCTTTATTGATTTATCTGGAGCGTTCTGAGAATCTTAAAGTACTTGCCTCAACATTTTCGCAGTTCTAGAAATACGTGATCAACTTGTCCAGTCCCCATTTGCTAAGCCACTATGATCACAAATATAAATTGTGAAGCGATATATTTCATGCGAGATATTTATGGATTGATTTCGAGATTGGCTTTGACATTGAAAGCAAATTAAATTGGATGTTTCTACTTCTTATCGAATATATATCGACCGGAATAAGTAATCTACTCAATGTTATACGACATGCAGATATAAAGTTTTGCAATATATTACATCCTTTGCGTATATTTTTCAATACTCAGCGCAACTTGTTTCAAACAAACAATTCATTTAGATGGGTTTGAAAAATTTGCCACTAATTTCCTTATTTGTGACTTTTTTAATATGCAGGGTGATTGATTGAGACCGGGACTTAAAATTATATGTAGAATGAAAAAGGGTATTGATCTGAAATTTTAATTGTGACCATAATGGCATCTGATCTGTTTATTAAAAATATTTTCAATATGGCGACACTTCCGGAAATACCGGAAGTTGACGTCTAATTTGTTATTTCAAATACAATAGTATATTTTTTATTGCATTTTTGGATTAAACACGTTATTTTAGAGGGTCTTTTTATAGCATTCTCTATACCTAAGTCATTTTTTAGATTTTTGGACTTTTTTGAAATTTTTTTGATTTTCATCGTGATGCTTAATATTATCTAACGCCGCCATTTTTGAAGAAAAAACGCTTAAATTTAGACCATGCGTAGAAGAAACCTTGGAGTACATCCTGGAATTTTTGCAATCGAAGCTTTACTTACAGGGTGTCCAAAATTTAATTTTCTTTTAATACAATTCAGACCACTAAAACTCGTTTTTTTCAAACACAATGCCAAAACTTTTTTTTCATTTTCCAATGCAAAATTACATTCTGCATCAATCTGTATTAGCGTTTCCTGTACCTATCTGCAACAATTTTCGAGTTATTAAGAATTTTTTATAAAGTTAAGAAAAATTGCAACATTTTTTAAATAGTAAGTCTTGGAAATGACAACAAATGCCAATATTAATAACTGTAAACCACTTTTATTATTAAATGGAAAATCAAGAGTATTCAAACAAGAATATTTTGAACTTATTTTATATTCATGAAGAATTTCACAAGATTATTGAAAGAACTTACCGTGTGTTCAGTGAGAGGTATCCTCATTTGACTGTAATGAACAGACAGAAATTTCAATACCAAGCTACATTAAAAATGCACAACAATTCGTTCGCACTTTCAATAATTTTGTGATACTGTCTATGAATGTAAAATAAATTCAAAATATCCGTGTTTGACTACTGTTGATATTCCACTTTTATGGATACTTCAGACAAACGCAATAAAAGTGGTTTACAGTTATTAATATTGGCATTTGTTGTCATTTCCAAGGCTTACTATTTAAAAATGTTGCAATTTCTCTTAACTTTATCAAAAATTCTTAATAACTCCAACATTGTGCAGGTAGTATCGGAAACGCTAATACAGATTGATGCAGAATTGCATTAGAAAAAGAGAAAAATAAATTGGGCATTGTATTTGAAAAAAACGAGTTTTAGTGGTCTGAAGTTGTATTAAAAGAAAATTAAATTTTGGACATCCTGTAAGTGATGCATCGAGCAAAAATTCAAGTATGAACTCCAAGGTTTCTTCTAGGCACAGTTTCGATTTAAACGTTTTCTCTTCAAAAATGGCGTCGGTAGATAATATCATGCATCACGATGAAAATCAAAAAATGCTCAAAAAAGTCCAAAAATCTAAAAAACGACTGCACTTAGGTATAGGGAATGCTAAAAAAAGTCCCTCTAAAATAACGTGTTAAATCCAAAAACGCAATAAAAAATGCACCATTGTATTTGAAATAAGAAAGTAGACGTCAACTTTCGGTATATCCGGAAGTGTCGCCATCTTGAAAATATTTTCATTAAACAGATCATATGCCATTATAGTCACAACCAAAATTTTAGATCAATACCCTTCTTCATTCTTCATATATTTTTAATGCCCCGTCTCAACCAATCACTGTATAACATTTAGTTCTATTTTAATAAATAAAGAAGTTATAGTGAATTTTCAAAAACGATGAAATTTCATTTTTCGTTTGAAGTGCCAAAATGGAAAGTGATATACAAAATCTGATTATACAGGCGTATTTATCTCAGAAAAATAACCCAAGCGACAAATATCAGATTTTCGCTAACTATAAAGTTAACCAAGATACCTAGAAAAACATTCGAATTTAGTCACTCTGTATATGACGACTGTAGTGCAGTACCTACATCGATAAAAATAAAAATAAAAAAGATAAGGCGCACAATCTGACAATTTTTGTTTTACGACAACAATCTGGAACTCAATTTGTGTAATATCGGGAAATTACTGTAAACTGTCAAAAATCACTAAAATCGGTTAAGTATAAAAGAGGTAAAACCAAAGTAAAAATGTTTCTTTTTTCACGATCAATTATCGTTAATTGTGCATTGCAGCTTGTTGGTTTGCATAAATATAGAGCATTGTAGATGATTATCCGTTTAATGTAAACAAATGCAGCCACTAGATACTTCAGTATATCCAAGTGATAACTTGATACAAATGCAGACAAGCATCTGTGCTTTAAATAATAAATTTTGTCGTGGTAATAAAATATTAATCTTCCCGTTGAACGTTGAAGTGTTATTTACTTTACCGCATAAGTTTTCTTGCTGGTTTTGATATATAAAGCGGACGATTTTTCGGAAAGATTAGTAAGAGTTCATTGTTACAAATCAACAAAAACCTGTAGGGTTAAACTAATTATTTTTCTAACTTTGGCTGTATTTTTTCAACTTGCACTAATTATACTTACAAGGAAGGGTCACGATATGTTGTCGCTAAAATCTGATCAAGACTGTGTTTATTGCATCAAGAACATCAAAACTAAATGTTCTGGCCATTTCCGTCGCAAAAATAGGGGAAAAACTGAAAAGTTGAATAATAATGGTAATTTTTGCGATCGCGTTGGCCATAAACCGTCAGAGATAAAATCGAAATTATTTTATTTACCAATGCGTGCACCCTTTGCAAGTAAAATGGTGCATTTTTTTTTGGAAAAATCTTAAACCGTTCCGGAGAAAAACGCGAAAAACGAGGCCCTTGTAAAAACGGTTTTCCCTATGTTAAACGCCTATGCAAGTCGCATAGATTTAGTTATAACAGATATACCACAACTTCTTAAATCATAGCGCTTTTGCAGGGATTTCGGTTTTGACGTTTTTCTCCGGAACCGTTCAAGATTTTTTCAAAAACTTTGCACTATTTTATTTGCAAATGATGCGCGCATTGGTAAATAGAAAAATTTAGATGTTGTTTCTGACGGTTTCATGGCCAACGCGATCGCAAAAATGACCTTTTTATACCAATTTTTAACTTTTTCCCCTGTTTTTCTTAAGGAATTGACCAGTGGCACATATAACTCTGGAAAACATTTAGTTTTGATCAGGGACTAAAAACGAAAAAAATTTCGTTCGTTTCTGTTCGGAACGAAAACGAAATATATCGTTTTCGTTCTTTTCGTTCTAACCGAAAAAATTCTTTTTTCGTTTTCGTGAACCGAAATAATAACGGTTAAAACCGGTTTTACAATTTTTTTTGTAGTCAAAAAATCGAGGACTTTAATTTTTTTTTCAAGTCACTTGAACCCTCTATAAATACGATAACAATATTTGCGTTTCCACTAAAATATAAACGATGACGATCACGGACAGCATATTTTAGACTGGCGAACCACCGTTATATTAAATTTACTAAATCGTTAAACACATTAACATTTAACCATTTTATTTAGTATAACGCCCGTAAGGTGTAAAAATACAACTTGATTAGTTTAAATTGTACACACGATTTTTATTTAAAAATAAAAAAATATAGCAGTTCTGTTTTAAGTTTGTTTTAGTACTAAAAATCTAAGAATTTGAATTAAATTATTCACTAAATGTTCCCATGGATGTTATAAATAAAAAAGATAGAAGAAAACTTATATTAACTTTAAACGCAAATAAAATATACGCATTAATACTACCTATATAAAAAATAAACGAAATATACTTTAACTTTATAGTTTGTACATACCATGCAATATACATTTTCACATTCCATTCAATCTTACTAGCAACACATCATCCAATAAATCTTCTTTTACATTAGTCCTTTGCGAAGTAAGAGTAAATTTTACCTTCATTAACTCTATAAACGCAAATAAAACATACACATTAATAATATAATATCCAATCAAGTGTAGAGAATATCTGTACCGGTTCTTGTGTTACACGAAACTGCAAGTATAAACAATAAATTATTAAAACATATCATGTAGGTATATGGAGAAAAGTGAAGCTCACTTATTTCAAGTGAGATTTTTTACTGCCTCGTGGAGTCTCCTCAGCATAAAAGGGAAATTTGCGTTTGTGTTTAACAAATAAAATTTAAATATGAAAAAAACCGGTTTTGGAAAATATTTATTTCGTTTTCGTTCTTGAACGAAAAATAATTATTTCGTTTTCGGTTTCGTTTTCGTTCTTAAAAAAATTTCGGTTAATTTCGTTTAACGTTTTCGTTTTCGTTCCGTTCTCAGTCCCTGGTTTTGATGTTCTTGATACAATAAACACACTTTTAATCAGACTCTAGCGACAACATATCGTGACCTTCTCTGGTTAGGATTATTGGTACTACCTTTTAATGAAAACATCGAGTATGGCGCTCCTCTGAGATAAAGAAGTTTATAATGGTCCAAAATAAAGGAAACGCCTGATGCAAAATCTTAATAAGATCCGCGCATAGACAATTAGAAGTTGCTGCGAGCAAGTGTTTCAAGTTTTCCAATATTTATAAAAATAAAGAAAATTTTGATCTTTAAGGGTTGTGGCAATAATTAATTTGGATTTGAACTAGAATTGCGTAACTTATTTCTGATTAAACCGACTCTTAAGCTCTTAAGATAAGCAAGATTCCCGTGGTGAGGCTTCTTGTAAATGAAATAGAATTCTGCGGATAAAAAGTTTTTTGTTAGATTACCTTAACAAATTCTCTAGAACTTTTAAAGATTTGTTGCAATGTCATCAAGCGAAATAAATAAATGTGAACAAAGCGACAAAGAATTAGAAGAGGCAAGCTTAGGGACAATTTTTGATCGAATACTTTTAGTTTACGTAGTGTGAAATCTCTGTTTTGTAAATGGTGCATAATACGTTTGGGCCACATTATTTAAAACAATAATAAGATTAGTTAACCTTGAACAAACAGAAACTCATAAAAAGCAAGCTCTGATTAAAGTGTAGAAATGCCAGATGTGTCAGTTTTTGCGTCAAATACCGTTCATTTTTACTCCTTGCGCGCACCACCTTTGCACTTTGGACTTTGCACATACGAACATTGGCGTTGTGTTAATGAAGTGTTTTGTTAAAAGTTTATGGATGTAATTGTTTGTTATAATTATCATGTAACAATCGAAAAGTTCTAAATATTTCCAAAATACGAGGAACGAGGTGCAACCCAAATGCAGGCAAAATGATAAATGCAATAGAAACATGGTATGTAATTATTTATATTTTTACTCAACTAACTTTGTTCAAAAAACGATTGACAAATGTTATAGTTTAAGCTTGAATTTAAAAGATATACAGGGTGTCACAGTTATCGTGAACAGCATGGGGATCTTGTAAACAGTAAGAAAATGATTTATGATTTAAGAGCAAATATTCCATGAAAACAAAATTCAAAAGAGTTGACAGTTTTTGTGCTATTCATAAAGAACGAAATAATAACGTTTTCGATTTTTGCTTATAACGTGCTTATTTCAAATCATACTCAAATTATGTTTCGATATTATCAAGATACTTTTTTGAGTAGATTTAAAATTTGTTAATAAATTTTACGAATATTCATTTGTTTTTGGTATTTTAACATCAACTTTCTTTATTTAAATACGGGTTGTAGTTGGCTGTGACACCATTAAAAAGAGATTTTTTTCTCTCGTTTGATTGACGTATTAGCTGTTAGGTTTATCTTTAAAAATAGCTTAATTATTACAATATTATTGTATTTATTAAGTTTAATCAAGTGACCATTAAAAAACAAAACAAAACATTACGAAAATAAACTAGTTAAAACTTTTTTTCATTTTATAATAAGTTATGATTTTTCACTTACTATTACTATTGAATCATTATTACATCATGCGTTCAAAGTGAGATCTGCACTTTGTAGATAATAATGTTTTCCTAAGCATATTACTTTTTGTTTTATGAACTGCTATTAAAATAGCTAATCTTAATTCATCAGTTGCATTCAACTGTCTATTTCAGATTGGCTGTTTTAAGAACATTTCATTAAACAAAAAGTAAATGTTTAGGAAAATAAATATTATTATCAATAAAACGCAGATCTCAAATTTGTATTGCCCGATGTGACCGATGGAGAGTGGCCTATACTTTGAACACATGATATAATTTAGATTTACTTAGTAATAGTTTTAGAAATCGAAAAATCGTAAATTAATGTATGAAACAGGGATGGAAAACGTAACGTAACGATACCCGATAACGTTATAATAACGATTCAACTATAATTTTTTATACAATAACGTAACGATATTTTTATAACGTTATATAACGTTATAATAACCGATAACGTTTCGTTAAAAGTTATTTTGTATCGTTATTCTCTATAAATTAAATTTTTATATGGCGATCTTTTTATTTTCTGAAGATATAATATTTTGTCTGTATTTTAGAAATTAAAATGAAAATAAAATATCTCAACGTAATTTTGTACTATTTCTTAAATTTACAGTTAGAGATCCCCATTATTTCATATTTCAAATAAAAATTATTTTTATACAGCATGTTTCTTAAATAAAGCGAAAAATTTCGGGAGGTGATTCCTTATCGAAAATTAAGAGGGGTCTTTCATATAAAATTGTTTTCTTTAGGGTCTTCTTTCGGAGCTACACCCCCCTAAAGGGGATCGGTAAAATTGGGTTTTTATTTTATTTCTCAAATTTGGATAAATGTAGGAACTTATTAAAAGGTTTCCCATAGTAATATTTTTAATCACAGGGGGATGAAAAGTGCGACCCCTGTTGATTTTTTATCAGAACTTTTTGGTGGGTTGTAATCTAGCAATTTAATTTTTTTTTTAAACTTGATTTACTTACAAGTTTTTTTATTCTTTAAATTTTCTTGGTAAACCTACAGTTTTTGAGTAAAAAATTATATGAATGAACATGAAACATCAAATATTTCAATGTAAAACGATTCATTTTGGTGGTTACCATGGTTTGTTTATGTTCATATTGGCAGGAAGTGACGGGTGTAATTCATTTTGACGTTTACGCGGCGACAACGCTAGAACGCCCGTCAATTCTACCCAATATGAACATAAACATCATATTCACTCATTTAATTTTTTACTCAAAACTGTAGGATTTACGAAAAAAAAAAAAAGGTTTTAAGTAAATAAAACTTACAAAAAAAAAAATTTAATTGCAAAATTTTAACTCACCAAAAAGTTCTGAATAAAAAACCAACGGGGGTCGCACTTTTCAGCCCTCTGTGAAGGTGGAAGATGATTGAAAATATTACTATGGGAAACCTTTTAATAAGTATAAAACATCTACCAAACATCATTTATCCAAATTTGAGAAATAAAATAAAAACCTAATTTGACCGATCCCCTTTAGGAGGTGTAACTCCGAAAGGAGACGTCTAATAAAAAAATTTGTATAAAAGACCCCACTTAATTTTCTATAATGACTCATTTTTTCGCAATATTTAAGAAACATCATAATTTATGTAACGTTATATAACGTTATATAACATAACAATTCATTTTTTTAATGTTATTTATAACGTTATGTAACGAAAACAAATAATAAATAACGTTATACAATAACATAACGATTTAAAACGTTATTCCATCCCTGGTATGAAATAAATGTAAAAAAAGATTAAATTATTAAGTTTTAATTAAGTACAGCTAGTTTATTTACGTAATGTGTTTTTTTAATGGTCACTTTAATTAAACTTAAAAAACAATATTATTGTAATATTTTGTAATAATTAAGTTATTTTCAAAGATAACCCTAACAACTCATACATCAATGAAACGAGTAAAAAAATCTCTTTTTAATGGTGTCACAGCCAACCATAGCCCGTATTTAAAATAAGAAAGTTGATCTTAAAATAACAAAAGCAAATGAAGATACGTAAGATTTATTAACAAATTTCAAAACTACTCAAAAAAGTGTCCCGATAACGTTGAAAATTATGTTGAGTATGATTTCAAATAACCAAGTTATAAGCAAAAATTGAAAACGTCATTTTTTTGTTTTTTATGAACAGCGCAAAAACTGACAACGTTTTTAAAGATTTTTTTTCATAGAATGGTTGCCATTAAATCATAGATCAATTTGACTCATTTAACCATCTCTGCATCTCTTACCGTTTACGATATCCCTATGCTGTTCACGATAACTGGAACCCACTGTATTGTGTGATTTTTATTTCCCTTAAATAGCTCACAAGGTACTTTTTTAAGTATACAGGGTGTTCCAATTATACACCGCCAAAACGTAGGTGCATATTACTGAGTGAAAATGATGACCATTTGTCAAATATTTTGTTATCCGAAAACGCTTCCTTTCAAAGTTAGAAACCTCCAAAGTTGCAAGAAAAAAAAATCAAAAAATCGATTACGTCCTAGCCGTTTAAGCTAGAGCTATCAAACTTGGCCGAAATGTTTAGGTGTTTCCCATTGACTTTGTGGGTTAATTAGAAGGAAAACACGTAATTGGAAGTATGATTTATAGTCAGGTCATCTGCTTACCATCTTCAGAACTTTTTTCTCTGGAATAAAATTGAAAATGTTATTCGTCCATAACAAAGTACGACTTAAAAGAAAAAAAATCGTCCTTTGTTTTTTGCTGTAAACGTAGCCGTTTTCGAGAAAATTAGCGCTAAAGATGCATCGACAAACGCTGTTGGCTAATGTCATGCTTGACTTAAAGCTTGTTCGCCTGGTAAGCGGATGACCTGACTATAAATCATACTTCCAATTACGTGTTTTCTTTCTAATTATCCCACAAAGTCAATGGGAAACACCTAAACATTTCGGCCAAGTTTGATAGCTCTAGCTTAAACGGCTAGGACGTAATCGATTTTTTGATTTTTTTTCTTGCAACTTTGGAGGTTTCTAACTTTGAAAGGAAGCATTTTCGGATAACAAAATATTTGACAAATGGTCATCATTTTCACTCAGGAATATGCACCTACTTTTTGGCGGTGTATAATTGGGACACCCTGTATAATAACTTTGCGTAAAACTCATTGAAAATGACATTTTTATCTATTTAATTACCATTAAAATGTTAATTGTGACAGTACACAAGTAGCAATCTTATCGATTGTTCTTTTTAATATAAACTACGCGTTTAAAAGTGTAATTAAAGTTTTGAAAAAATCGCAAATTGAAATGAAAATGTTATTAGGCTGCGATCCAAGATATCTTTGTACAGTAAAGATTATCTGAATTAACTGAGGCAAAGCTTGATTGGGTTAATCAATTAGTTTCGTTACTCAAACATACATAAAAATTCCCAGTTTATGCTACTAGTGTGATTAGGGCTATAGGTCAATTATTGACATAACTCCACACAGCAGCTTAAGACAAACATTGTAATTTGGTTTTGGATCGACGGCGACGGTGCTTCGAATAATTGACGTTCGGATAATCGACGTTCAACTGTGTTTATCTTATGGGTTAGGTTGGGTGCTCATTGAAGTTATTTAACATTTAAAGTAATTAAACAAACTGATTTTTGATGACTTGTTTTTCAGCGTTTAGTCATTTTAACATCTGCGCGTCGTAGCCTTAGGAGGCATTCGACGTTTTTAAAAAATCTTCAGACGCTGTTTTTGCAGTTTGCGAAAAGACCATATGTAAGGATCCGCAGCAAAGACGTTTAACAATATTTTAACTAAAACGGCTCATAAGCTTACCCGGTTACTTATTAATTATGACTAACCTTAAACCTAACGATAATAAGATGCTTAAATCCCAAGTGGGGGCAAGAGACTAATTAATAACATACACTTTACTTGCGGAAAATGAATTTAATATCCTTCTCGTTATTTTACTTTACATACTGTTTCAAAAATTTGCTAACGCACAAACTCGCTCCAGAGAAAATTATTTTTAGTTTTATCACAAAAATTATACTCTTAACATTTTAAATCAGTTAAAAAGGACATAGTGTTAGAAATTCCACTTAAATATACAGGGTGTTTCTTAAATATTGCGAAAAAATTCAAATTAACGGGGGTCTTTTATATATATTTTTTTCCTTAGATGTCTCCTTTCGGAGTGACACGTCCCTAAAGGGGAGCGGTAAAATTGGGTTTTTATTTTATTTCTTAAATTTGGATAAATTTAGGAGAATGATAATTGGTAGATGTTTTATACTTATTAAAAGGTTTTCCTTATTTATATTTTTAATCATCGCCCACCTTCACAGGGGGCTGAAAAGTGAGACCCCTGTTGTTTTTTTTATCAGAACTTTTTGGTGGGTTGAAAGTGTGTGCAATTAAAATGGTTTGGTTTGTTTATCTTCATATTGGGTAGAATTGACGGGTGTAATTCATTTTGACGTTTACGTGGTGGCAACGCTAAAACGCCCGTCAATTATACCCAATATAAACATAAACAAATCATGGTAACCACCAAAATAAATCGTTTTAAATTAAAACATTTAATGGTGCATGTTTATTTATTTTATTTTTTACTCAAAAACTGTAGGTTTTTCAGAAAAAAATAATGAATAAAAACAGTTTCTAAATAATTCAAGCTTTCAAAAAAATATTTTAAATTGCAAAATTTTAAGCCTCCAAAAAGTTCTTATAAGAAAAACAACAGGGGTCGCACTTTTCAGCAGCTTGTGAAGATGGGAGATAATTAAAAATATTATTATGGGAAACCTTTCAATCAGTATAAAACATCTACTAAATGTCATTCTTCTACATTTATCCACATTTGAGAAATAAAATAAAAACCTAATTTTATAGCTCCCCTTTAGGGGGGTGTAACTTCGAAAGGAGACGTCTAAGGAAAAAAATGTATATAAAGGATTTTCGATAAGGATCACTTCCCGAATGTTTTCGCAATATTTAAGAAACATCATGTATGCAGGGTAAGCCAGATAAAAAGCATATAAAAAAGATGCCGTAACGTTTCTTATTAAATGTTTTGATTTTAGACCAAACTCGCATGTTTTCAGTGTCAAATTAAATTAATTAAAAACTTCAAAAGGGTAATTAATCAACTTAGTAATATGTAGTAAAGGATGATCCAAATTCGATGAGATTACGTGGTTATCTTGCCTATACTTGAAGATAGAGAAACGGTAAAGTACCAAAAATGTATAGTTTTGCGAGGAAAGTTCAGAACTATTTACAAAAACTTTGTACCATTTACGGTTTTTAGTTATTGTGAAAAAAGTTACCAAACAAAATAAATAATTTGGTACGGTTTCGTATTGAAAAAAATTACAAAATTTCCAAAAGCTCGCATAGCATGGTATTTTTAACAGTTAAGATCCTGATACTATGTTGGATAAAGAGAATTATCTAACTTATGTAAATCAGTTTGCTCAGTTATTAATAATTTTAATAAAGCAAACTTTTTTATAGTTTTATAAATGAAATGGACTATTTTTGTTTGGTTTTGAATCGTAATCTCCCTTTTTTTGACATTTAGTTGTTTAATAATTGCAAACATCACTTGTTTACGAAATCATGGTAAACTGTGATAGGAAATATTTTTACAAAATTAGCCAAATCTCGGTTATTTTTTGCAACAAATATACAGGGTGTGTAAAAATTGGCGGAAGGGCTACACGGGGCGATGTTCTTCGTAAAATTCTAAGTCGAAAATCTTAATACGAAAATGTTGTACCACGCTTGCTGTGTCTGCAAGAGGTCCTCAAAGCTTTGACATTTAGTCCTTTAATAGGCGTTATTATTTAATACTTGCAAATGAAAAAGCTGCAATTTGGAATAAAAATAGATTTCGAATAGTATTTTTTTCTAGATATTGTGTTCTTCCTTTCAAAACTGGTGTTGAAAATATGTAAATCACTGATTTTAATGACAGTAATACATATGGCAACATTGTCCTTAGCTGTCATCTCTGTTTTTCTCGTAATTATTTCTTGTTTGTGTTTTACGATACCCAAACGTTTGCAGCTATGTTTACGAACTGAAGGCTTTCAGTTCGAACAAAAAATGTAAATACCTAAGTAAAAATTGCTGATAAAAAAATGTCCAAACGCAAATGAATGTATGCAATGTTGCCAATTTTTTTTTCTTTAAATGGTTCCTGAGGCCATAGGAAGCATGGTACAACATTTTCGTATTAAGATTTTCGACTTAGAATTTTACGAAGAACATCGCTCCGTGTAGCCCTTCCGCCAATTTTTACACACCCTGTATAAATCTATACATTTTTGAAAAGCTAAAAAAATACTCTTTCATAAAGTCATGTATAACTAAGGTTTTCATTTAAAAAAATTTACTTCATATCTCAAAAGTCAAGCTTGCTAAAAATATTCAATGTTGTTTTTCAATTAAGCATAAAAATCTGTATAAAAAACCTTAACATTTTGTTCTATTTTTATAAATAAAGAAGTTGCAGTAAATTTTCAAATTGATGAGATTTCATTTTTTGTCTAGTGCCAAAATGGAAAGTGGTATAAAAAATCTAATTACATAGGCGTTCGTTTCTCAAAAAAATAGCCCAAGACATCAATATCAGATTTTCGCTAACTATTACAGTTACCGAGTATATCATTCGAATTTGGTTCACTCTGTATATTTTGTGCACAATATTAAATAAAAATTGATTGCGTACTGATACAGTACTCAATTAATTAAGCCGTCCACACATTACAAGTTCTCTTAGTGACAAATGAAGCATACAACACATTATGCATCCTACATATGTGTCGCATCAGGCAAGCTTTTTATTCAATATTCGTCGAGATATTTTAGTTTTTTATTCCGGGGAAAGAACAAATTGTGCTAGTCTTTCTTACGATCTAATAAAGACCAAAAAGAAAATCCAAAGGGTCATAAAAACGGCTTCACTTTGATAACAATCTTATTATGACATTCCTACAGTAACCTCTACAAAATAAATACCTAAAGCAAGTATGTGTCGTATGGACACAAAAAAATATTTGTAAAAGTCGCTCAGAGACGTTCCTTTGTATATAAATCTTTATTTTGTTTTGTGCTGTTTATTTTGAAGTAAAGAAATTCTTAGTAGGTACCTACTTGGATAAATACTTCCGACAACAATACATGATGAGAATAAATATTTGCTTCACCTACTGTAAACATGGATCTAAGAAATGTCTTAATATCAATTAATTCGAAATTTTTATCCAAGAGATCTTTAATTTAACTTCTCATATACAACCAGATCTCCGTATTACGAATAAACACAAGTAACTATGCTTTTTACAATCAAGCTTCCTATTGAAAACGTAATTATAGCTTGAAGTTGTTTGATTTTATTTACAATTTCATGTGTGATGTGCAAATGTAGCTGACGAATGAATATCTGCAGTTAAAAAACTGAGAACGAGCTTTATGCTAAGTGATACAACGGTCCATTTGATATTTATTTGAAAAGTATCATAAAAACCTATTAATAAAATATGTCATGAAACAGCAATAAATTGATGTTATAACAAGCAAATTCGAATGGAACTATGGTTTTTTAATACTCCGGGAGGTAATTCTGAGAACTGTAAAATATACAGGGTGATTGATTGGGACCGGGCATTAAAAATATATACAGAATGATAAAGAGTATTGACCTGAAATTTTGGTTGTGGCCATAATGGCATATGATTTATTCAATGAAAATATTTTCAAGATGGCAACACTTCCGGAAATACCGGAAGTTGACGTCTACTTTCTTATTTCAAATACAACAGTCTATTTTTTATTGCATTTTTAGATTTAACACGTTATTTTAGAGATACTTCTCTTAGCATTCCCTATACCTAAGTGCAGTCGTTTTTTAGAATTTTGAACTTTTTTGATTTTCATCAAGATGCTTAATATTATCTACCGCCGCCATTTTTGAAGAGAAAACGCTTAAATTTAGACTATGCATAGAGGAAACCTTCGACTTCATCCTGGAATTTTTGCAATCGATGCATTACTTACGGGGTGTCCAAAGTTTAATTTTCTTTTAATACAACTTCAGACCACTAAAACTCGTTTTTTTCAAATACAATACCCAAATTTGTTTCTCATTTTCTAATGCAAAATTAAATTCTGCATCAATCTGTATTAGCGTTTTCTATACCTATTTGCAATAATTTTCGAGTTATTAAGAATTTTCGATAAAGTTAAGAAAAATTGCAACATTTTTAAATAGTACGCCTTAGAAATGACAAAAAATGCCAATATTAATAACTGTCAACCACTTTTATATCGTTTATCTGAAGTATCCATGAAAATGAAAAACCAAAAGTATTCAAACACGAATATTTTGAACTTATGTTATATTCATGAAGAAAGTCACAAGATTATTGATAGAACTTGCCGTGTGTTCAGTGAGAGGTATCCTCATTTGACTGTATTGACCAGACAGAAATTTTAATGAATAGAATCAAATTTCTTGCAATTTAGAAGAGTGAAATCTGCTAGTATTCGACCTAAGCGTGTGATAAATAATGAAACTAATGAAGGTAACATCTTGGGATATTTTAATGCCCCTCCTCAGCGGTCAATTCGATCGGCAGCTCAAGACTTGGGTTTAACATACTATGCTGTACAAGCTACATTAAAAATGCACAACTATTCGTTCGCACTTTCAATAATCTTGTGATATTGACATTAATGTAAAATAAATTAAAAATATTCGTGTTTGAACATTCTTGATTTTCCATTTTCATGGATACTTCAGACAAACGCAATAAAAGTGGCTGACGTTTATTAATATTGGCATTTGTTGTCATTTCCAAAGCCAACTATTTAAAAATGTTGCAATTTCTCTTAACTTTATCAAAAATTCTTAATAACTCGAAAATGATTGCAGATAGGTATAGGAAACGCTAATACAGATTGATGCAGAATTTAATTTTCCATTAGAAAAGAAAAAAATAAATTGGACATTGTATGACTTTTTTTTTCACAAAGAAGATGAAATTGTACCGTTCTTACGAGGTTTCTTAAAATTATTTATGCATTTATTCATTGAACCAGTGTAATGAGACAATTACTAAATACTATAAACTATTTTGTTGTGCTTACAATTTTTATAATTTTTTTACAAAAAATAAAAATTTTGTGAGCATTAAATTGAAATGCCTTAAATACACACTCACAGAAGCAATTCGACAGAGGGTCCATTTTTAATTTAATACTCACAAAATAATGGTTTTTCGTCTAAAAATAATAAAACACAATTAAATAAGTCAATTACTATAGCAATCGTGTTTTGTCTAGACCAGGGATGGGGAACCTTTTTACTGTGGAAGGCCACTTCTCAATTCGGAATTTGTAACCAGGCCGCACATTATTATCCCTCCCCCCTACGATTTTACATAAATACAAATATTGAAAATTGTGCAAAGAATGTTAATTTCTCAAATTGTCTCTTAAATATAAATTTATTTTATTTACTGTACATATTACTGGTATATAATTATTTACATAAGTACTATGTTTGTATGTTTTAAAACACAAAGTGATGTGGTCTATAGCAGCGGTTGCCAAACTTTTTGACCTCACGGACCAGTTAATTCATAATTTAAATCCCGCGGACCACTAATAGGATTTTTTAAGTGTTAAATATATTTATAAAAAAAATTGTGATCAAAGAACACATAAAATGTACCTAGTTAATAAAATGAAACTATTAATAGTAACCAAGTTATGAAAGCTTTATTAATAAACCATAATAAAATGCATCTTAAAACATAACTTAACATGATGGGTAAGTATATTCCACATTTTTCTGCGGACCAGCGAAATTTTCTCGCGGACCACTAGTGGTCCGCGGACCACCACTTTGGCAACCGCTGGTCTATAGGGTTTTAATTTGAAACTACAATTAAATGGCCGAAAAAAAAGCTACATTATATTATGTCATAATTATAGCAAACTGTAAAATAAATCGAGAAAATGAATATTTATAAAAAATATGAAATCAGTAAAAAGGCCGCACGAAAAACCTCAAAAGGCCGCATGCGGCCTTAAGGCCGCAGGTTCCCCACCCCTGGTCTAGACAATAAATAATTTTTAAACTAATTTTTCTCAATTTTTTTGTGTATGTTTGTTTTTTAACGCACTATCGGAATTTGTGATGGGATAAAAAATGGAATTAAATTAACCAAAGTATATTTATGTAATTTAAAAAAGTGAACTATCGGCAGTCTGACATATTTCATCATAAAAAAAAACATTGTAACGTTATTTAATAGAGAATTTGCTGTGATTTACAAAGATGTAAGGTTAATAGGAGTTTCCTCTTAAAAGAAATAGCGAAGTTGTTATAGGGGGGACGGTCAAACAGAATCACCAGGTACTGTTTTAACATAGAAATCTGTTAAAGTTAAAACAAAAACAATAATAATTTAAACAATGATGGTACCAATCGTGCTTACACAACTTTGTTTAATCTTTTGCAATTCCCTAATTCTATTTACAGTCGCTGAACTTATGTAATGGTTTTGCCAAACAAATTATCTAATTAGGATCACTAAATATTAAGAAACTTTACGAAGTTAAAACAGGATGTGGCTGAACAACCCACACAAATCCCGCTAAAGTTCAACAGGACTAACGTTGATTTTCTTTGATTACTGCAAAAAAAAATTTGCTAGCTGTTGCTGCATACAGTAATTAAAGCGAAAAAAGTTTTTTAAATTCTACGCACTTTTGGGATTTTGTGACTCAGAATTTTAGCGTAGAAATATTTTTTTTTGTTTCCTTTAATTCCTTCGGAAGAAACTGTTATTCGTTCTGTTTCACATCGTTTCGTAATCTTTGGTTAAAAAAAAAATTGTTTTCATTCGAGCTTAACAACTTTTTTTTTTCATTTAATAACTTCATAAAAGTTGTAATAATTGTTCACTACTCAACTTTATTGACTGAATATATTATACAAGGTGTTTCTTAAATATTGCGAAAAAATTCTACAGGTGATTCTTTATTGGAAATTAAGGGGGGTCTTTCATATGCAATTTTTTTCTTAGACGTCTCCTTTCGGAGTTACACCCCGCTAAGGGGGAGTGGTAGAATTAGGTTTTTATTTTATTTCTCAAATTTGAAGATGTGTAAGAGAATGGTAGATGGTTTATACTTATTAAAAGGTTTCCCATAGTAATATTTTCAATCATCTCCCACTTTCATAGGGGGCTGAAAACTGTGACCCTTGTTGGTTTTTTTATCAGAACTTTTTGGTGGGTTAAAATTTTGCTTTAAAAGCTTGATTTGCTTAGAAACTTTTTTTATTCTTTAACTTTTCTCTTAAAACCTACCGTTTTTGAGTAAAAAATAAAATAAGTTAACATGCACCATCAAATATTCCAATATAAAACGATTCATTTTGGTGGTTTCGATGGTTTGTTAATGTTCATATTGGGTAGAATTGACGGGCGTTTTAGCGTTGTTGCCACGTAAATGTCAAAATGAATTATACCCGTCATTTCTACCCAATATGAACATAAACAAACCAGGGCAACCACCAAAATGAATCGTTTTATATTGGAATATTTGATGGTTTATGTTTACTTATTTTATTTTTTACACAAAAACTGTAGGTTTTACGAGAAAAACTAAGGAATAATTTTGTTTAAAAACAAATTAAGCTTTCAAAACACAATTTTGTAACTGAAAAATTTTAATCCACCAAAAATTCTGATAAAAAAACCAACAGGGGTCGTACTTTTCAGCCCCCTGTGAAGGTGGGAGATGATTTGAAAATATTACTAAGGGAAACCTTTTTATACGTATAAATTATCTACCAAATATCATTCTCCTACATTTATCCAAATTTAAGAAATAAAATAAAAACCTAATTTTAACGCTCCCCTTTAGGTGGGTGTAACTCCGAAATGAGACGTCTAAGGAATACATTTTATATGAAAGGCCCCTCTTTTGCGATAAGGAATCACTTCTAGAATTTTTTCGCAATATTTAAGAATATTACACAAAAATAAGGTATACATTTTTTTTTCGTTTTTTGATAATAGGTTAACAATTGTTTGTCTAAAAACTGCTTCATGGGTTTTCATGTGATATAAACAATTACAACTATTTTTAACGCGTATAATTTTAGCAGCACTTTCGTTTTAAGTATTTTTGTTGCAAATTTCAAAAACCTTTTAAATACGATGCACGATGAAAACTTTATTTAATAATAGTTGGTAATGTGTTTCATTTCTAAGCTATACTAATTTGTGATAATTATTGCGATAAGAAAATGCCGCAATGTAATTTAAACTTTAATTAACTAGACTTGAATATACAGAGTGTCTCAGAGATCTTGATTATCTCGTCTTGTTTTGGAAATAACCCCATAAAACCTTATATATTATTAAATGGCTTGTAAATGCGTATCCCGGTTTGGTATTCACACTCCTATAGGTATAAAACCATTAAATTTATGATATTGAAAATTGGTAGGCTTATATTATAAACAATTTAATATCTTTTGACACCACTGCGACATGTATTTATTCATTTGTTTTCATTATCCTATGTAAAATGCTTTAGTACTTATAGGGGTGCGAATTCCAAACTGGAACACCTGGTATTATCAACATTTTTGAAATATTCAATTTTTTTTTTATGACACTAGTATGGTTTTAAGTCAAAATCAGATAGTATATGTTCTTGTCTTTACGCTCTTATAAAAACGGCCGATTAATGGCAGTAAAGACAATTCTGTGCATTCACAAGTGCTAGGTATCGATTGTTCTTTGGGGATTTGTAAGTTGATTTAATCGTTTAGCTTAAAACACAAAAAAATTGTCAATGTAACTATTATTTAAGCACAGAGGTTGTATGAAAATGTTTGCTAAAAAAGGCAGATTATTTGCTATCTAATTTGACTAAAACACAAAAAAAATGTTGCTCAATGCCTCTTCAAAATTAGGTTTATTTTTACTCTGCTTGTAGACTAAATAATATACAGGGTGTTTCTTAAAAATTGCGAAAAACCGGGAGGTAATTCCTTATTGAAAATTAAGAGGGAGCTTTTATATAATTTTTTTTCTTAGACGTCTCCTTTCGGAGATCCAGCCCCCCTAAAGAGGAGCGGTAAAATTAGGTTTTTATTTTATTAATAACTCCATAAAAGTTATAAAAGAAATACTGTAATTGTTCACTACTCAACTTTATTTAACTTTGAATATATTTCTTAAATATTGCGAAAAAATTCTAGAGGTGATTCTTTATTGGAAATTAATGGGGGTCTTTCATATAAAATTTGTTTTTTAGACGTCTCCTTTCGGAGTTACAGCCCCCTAAGGGGGAGCGGTAGAATTTGGTTTTATTTTATTTCTCAAATTTGGAGATGTGTAGGAGAATGCCATTTCGTAGATATTTTGTACTTATTAAAAGGTTTTCCATAGCTATATTTTTAATTATCTCCCACCTTCACAGGGGGCTGAAAAGTGCGACTCCTGTTGGTTTTTTTATCAGATCTTTCTGGAGGCTTAAAATTTTGCAATTTAATATTTTTTTTTTTGAAAGCTTAATTTATTTAGAATTTTAGTTTATTTTTAAATTTTCCTGCAAAACCTACAGTTTTTGAGTAAAAAATTAAATGGGTGAACATGAACCATTAAATATTCTAAAACGATTCATTTTCGTGGTTACTATAGTTTTTTGTTGTTGTTCGTATTGGGTAGAATTAATAGGTGTTGGCTTGTTGTCACCTCTTACACTTCAAAATAAATTACCTCCAACAAGTTTTGATAAAAAAAAAACAACAGGGGTCGCACTTTAAAGCCCCTTGTGAAGGTGGGAGATAATTAAAAATATAACTATGGAAAACCTTCCAATAAGTATAAAACATCTACGAAATGTCATTCTCCTACACATCTCCAAATTTGAGAAATAAAATGAAAACATAATTATACCGCTTCTCTTTAGGGGGAGTGTAATTTTTTTTATAAAAGCCCCCCTTAATTTTCGATAAGGAATTACCTCCCAAAGTTTTTCGCAATATTTAAGAAACACCCTGTATAAGGTTTGCTAGGATTAAATTAAACACAAACGAGATAATTACTGTGGCAATTATTTTTGGTTCACCCTTTATTACTCAAAGAATTAAAAATTAAAACCTGCCTAATAATATTTGTCAGGTTTCAACTTCAGAAATGACTGTAATAACTGAAAATCTCTATTTACTCTTATATTAAGGGTTTTAAAGTGTATGATATTGCAACAAAAGTCAAGTTATCGTCGCAAAATTTATTTTTTGAAGAGTAAGACGGCGGGTGTATTCGAGTAGAGAAACTAGTGTATGCAGGGCCTTTCAGAGTAAATTTGAGGCCCGGGTCAAACAATGTTTTTGAGGTCCTCCCAAATTAAAAATTATGAGGGAAAAATATAAAATGTCTTTCGGTGATATATGTTATAAAACTGTTATTCCAGCTATATAAATATTATGTACCAATTTTTTCCTAACAGATCAGCTTAAAAATTGAGGCCCCGAAAACTGTGAGGCCCGGGGCATCTGTCCCTCTTGCCCCCTCCCCTCTGATAAGGCCCGAGTGTATGCATAGTGGAGCACTTACCCTAAGTACAGCTCCGATGCGATAAAAATACAATGTAATTTATCTTATTAAAGGAAGTTCTACAATAATTCTAAATGCGTTTTTTGTTATACTTAATTTTGAATAATAAAACACTTAAATTACAATTATTTATGTCCAATTACAATTAAACTTAAAAAAAGTACTTTAGAAATTGGAAAAACATCAATAAGGAAATTAATAAATGATAACTATATGACTGAGTCGAGCTATAGCTAAATATGTGTCTGAAAAGAAAATTGAATAGTTAGTTAATATTTAAATAAAAAAGTAATAACTGATAACATATCGAAACCAATTAATAGCCCATGTTTGGAACTGTACCTTTAACCATATTAAAAAGTTCCATAAATAGAAAGTATTGTAAGAAAATTAATTTTTATGTAAGACTGCATAACTAAACTCGTCCTTCAAAAATGACTGAAATTATAATTTCATTTAAAATGAAAATACTTATAAATTACAAAAAGCTATTTATAGTAAAAACATAGCGTTGACATAAAAGATGATCGATTGTAATAAAACGTTGTTTGACTCTAGAACAATTAATAATTAATCACCCAAGTCTAATCAATATATCGAAATTCGTTGGGTTATACGATTTTTTCGGTAGGCGTAGAAATGTGTTTTCGAATTGATGGTGTATTAAAAGTGGATTTTGCATGTGGAAACTTAGTAAGTCATCAAAAGACTAACTTGTTTATTCGAATTATTTTGTATTTGTACTATCAAAGTTGTTGGAAGAAAACTCTTTTCCATAATTTTTAAAGTTACGTAGTTAAGGAATTTTTGATAATTATTTAATTATTAAATTGTTGGTGTTACGCATTAGATTTCTTATCAGTGGGGATATTTAGGGTATTCTAGTGTTTACAAAAAAATTAGCGGCATGATTAATTCAAAATTACGCAAGGAAACAGTCAAAATTGAAATAAAACATTTAAATTCGTTTTCAAGATAGTCCAAACCAGGGAACGAAAACGAAATATATCGTTTTCGTTCTTTTCGTTCTAACCGAAAAAATTCTTTTTTCGTTTTCGTGAACCGAAATAATAACGGTTAAAACCGGTTTTACAATATTTTTTTTGTCGTCAAAAAATCAATTTTTTTTCTAGTAATCACAGCCATCTAGGGTTTGGGAAGATTCGGTCTTTTTGGATTCGACGAATCCGAATCGAATCCACGATTATTTTACGAATCCGAATCCGGATCCGAATCCAGTTCTAAAATTAAATGAATTGTAGTGCCATAAAAATTATTGTATGGTGTTTAAAATTCGCGCAAATTTAAAATTACAGGCGATTTACAATATTTGTCAGCGGTTGTCAGTTTTGTCAGTAGCGCATCAATGGGTTTTACTAACACGGTGTTAAGTTAATTCATGTTTATATTAATAATTCAAACGGCCTTCAATCAGTTAAAATGGCACTGTATTTCATTGTTAAAGTATGAAGTAAAATAACAAGTATATTAGTATACAGGGTGTTTCACTTTTCCATGTGACACTATTGCTATCTCCGTAAATAATGAAAATACAAGGTTGATCAAATGGGACAAAAGTTAGCTATTTAGGGGTGTATTTTAAACCAGATCTTGTTTTGTTTAAAAATTCCATGGCTTGCGTAATATAACGAAAAAACCGAAATTGATCAAAATTTTTAAACTTAAATATCTCGGCTATTGTTGCGAATACACAAAAACGCCAAAGGAAAAAAGTTTTGTAGATTTGGTTTGCTATAAGATGGCAACAGTCAGATTTTTTTTTTATGAAATACCGTGCGAGATATTTGACAAAACAACTTTTTTTTTAATGGCAATCGTAGTAGATGATGACTGATTTAAAGATTATTTTTTTCTCTTTACAATGATATAATATTTTGTATGTCTATTTTCAAAAATAAGCGAAATAACCTAAAAAAATGCAAAATCAAGATAAAAATCAAGGTTATTTTTTTGCTTCAGCTTCAGAGAAGTTCTCTCTGAATTGGTTGACCTTGGTTTAATTTTTATGATTGCTCGATATACTTTTTCTAAATAGTTCGTTCTAATTTTGGCATTTGAAAATAATGCATTTTTTTTAAGTAGGCAAATTTTTCTTGAGACTTTGGTAATATAAGGCATTTTACCGTTTCCAATATATGATTAAGCTCTTCTTCCATCGTTAACAACTGAACGTCATCTGCAATATTCCGCAATCACCCTCTGTTGAATGCTCTGTTTCTTCATTTTTGTCTTCTCCGTCAAACAATCGTTTCGTAATATTTGTTGCAAAATTAAGTATTTTCTCTGAAGTTGTGGTAGCATTAATGAGACCTAATCCGAGATTCGTCGAATCTTAGACCGAATGTCGAATCCGAATATTTGCTGTAGGATTCGGCGAATCCGAATCCGGGTACCCGGATCCGAAAAACCCTACAGCCATCTATAAATACGATAACAATATTTGCGTCTCAGCTAAAATATAAACGATGACGATGGGGTTTGATGCTCACGGACAGCATATTTTAGACTGGCGAACCATCGCCATATTAAATTTACCAAATCGTTAAACACTTTAACATTTAACCATTTTATTAAGTTTAACACCCGTAAGGTGCAAAAACACAATGTGATTAGGTTAAATTAGACACACGGTCTTGCATTTGAATTAAGTAAGATCCTGCTGTAATTACTTAAAAAGACAAAAGAATGAATTCAAGTGGATAATTAACTAAATGTTATAAATAAAAAAGATATTAAAAAAAACTTAGATTAACTTGAAATATACTTTAACTTTATAGTTTGTACATAAGAATAAA
This sequence comes from Elmis aenea, assembly GCA_947652605.1. Lineage (NCBI taxonomy): Eukaryota > Metazoa > Arthropoda > Insecta > Coleoptera > Elmidae > Elmis > Elmis aenea. The sequence goes on from OX393584.1 coordinate 24,681,760, forward strand.
TTTTACTATTATTATGTCTAAACGCAAATATAACATACACAAATTAGAAATAGAGAATATCTGTACCGTTAATTGTGTTACACGAAATTGCAAGTATAAACAATAAAGTTGTTAATACATATTCACGTAAATATATGGAGAAAAGTGAAGCTCACTTATTTCAAGTGAGATTTTTTACTGCCTCGTGGAGTCTCCCCAGCACAGAAGGTAAATTCGCGTATGTGTTTAACAAATAAAATTGAAATAGCGACAAAACCGGTTAAAACCGGTTTTGGAAAATATTTATTTCGTTTTCGTTCTTGAACGAAAAATAATAATTTCGTTTTCGGTTTCGTTTTCGTTCTTAAAAAATTTCGGTTAATTTCGTTTAACGTTTTCGTTTTCGTTCCGTTCTCAGTCCCTGGTCCAAACATAAAACCTGGACGTTGGTAAACATGAACTCGTAACTCATTTGTTTTTTAATATATCAAAAGCATTTCGCAATACAAATTTTTCTATTTGTAAATCTGAAATACAAGTTATTTCCTTAAAACTCGGTAAAAAAAACTATCATGGAGCAAGTGGTTACCACTTTTTATTTCTGAATTGAAGTTAGTACCAAATTATACAACTTTGTTGAAACTTAAACGCAGCTTTTAATATATATATATATATATATAATATATAGGGCTAAGCTTCGAATTTGGCACATGCTGTATATCACTAAAAATGTTTGCTTACAAACAAAAAAAAAAAACAAGTTTTTTGTTTATCGATGTCATTAAACTCAACAGAAGTTTAATATTCATTGATATTGTTCCAGAACATGCGCTTTCAATTGCATTAGTAAAGTCTACAATATGCATGACTAGAATATTAACAAATAACTGCCGGGTTAGTTGATTAATTCATAAAAAAACAAGCGCCTCTTAAAAACATGCTGAAACATGTATCGATCAACTATGAACCCTTACCCTTCCGGACATAATAACCGTTTGAAAAAGATAACTTTGCAAACGATTTTCGTGATGTTTTACATGCTAATAAAATTTTAAATGAAACGTACTTAGACAAAATGTTGTATTATGAATTATTACAAGAAAGTTACGACGCAAAATTGCGTAGAGTTTATAGTCTTCGAAATGTAATTGTAGAAAACTATTTTAAGGAGAATAAAAACAAACCAAATTATAGCTTGGTCACATAAAAGAAAATATTTAGATTTTAGTTAGTTTTGTGTTTATTCGTCAATTTTTGTGATTTTTTGTTTGAGTTGTAGACAGAATACTAGGATAACATTTTTTGCTTGACTCCACAAAATGTATGCCATATTTTTAAAACTCTTAGCTCTGAAATGATTTGATAATATTTACGAAATGTTAAAATTCCATATATTTTTCTAAATATTTGAAGATTCGTTTAACGATGAAAGAAAAATTTAACGACAGAAATAGCCATTGTTGTAGTTATCAAATACTACACGATCAAAATTAAATCATACATAATTTGAGGGAAAGCACAGTTTAATTTGTTTGCGGATTACATACTACAGTTTACTTATACAGAGTGTTGCATGATCAAACGGCCAAAACTTAAGGAGCATGTTTCTTGAGTCAATTTAAGCAAAAGGTGTTATATAAAACATAGTTCAAAACTCTATGCTTATCGAATTATAGACCTTTAAAGTTTATAAAAAGAGGTCAATTTTAACATAAAAAAGTAGGAAATGCCGCTTTTATCTTCAAAAATATTAATTTAACAAAATGTTTTTAATAAAAGATGCTCGCTATCTTTTTTGCGCTTTATGGTGTACTCGATTTTGTTTTGTTTTTTACGGTTTATTTGCTATGGCAACCAACATAGTTATTTTAAATAGAACACCCTGTATATGATTACATTTTTGGATTCCTATTTAAATGTTCTTTATAAAATGTAACTTGTACCACATGAGTTTTATAAGGTTTTACACCTTGTTTTTTTTTTTTTGTTTTCACAGCCTACTATGATTTTCTTAAATAAAAAACCCTAAAAAACCTCAATAACTTGGGTATTATTGAAAATAATTACATCAACCCTTATATATTTGGAATGAGAAAAATAAGGAAATTAAATAGGTCATAGCCAACTATCGCTCCCATTTAAAAAGAGGTAAATTTGTGTCATAACTTTTTAACGGCGAGCGTAATTTTTTTTTTTTTAGTATAATCAAATGAAGCATAAACATACCTAAAAATTATCTCCATAAATATTTTCGATATTTACAACTATAACGGAGATATGACACATTATTAATATGACAAAAAAACACTTTTTATTTAATAACTCGAAAACCGGAAATGATAGAATATTTTTGAAAACGGTTCTGAGTTTGTCTCAAAAAACTGCACATTTTTGGTAATTTAACCGTTTCTCTATTTTAAATATTAAGCGAGATACCCATGCAATCCCATCGAATTTGGACCACCCTGTATGTATCTATCTGCGTTAAGAAATACAGTGGATTCTAGAACTTCGAACAGTTTGATATTCGAACAAGTGGAAACTTAAAAAAAAATATTCGAAAGTTTTATTTATTTATTTCATTAGTTTTGATATATTTTTTAATAATACTCATTTAGTAATATTCCTATTATTGTTAATTGATTATTAAACAATATTTTTTATGTACGTACCACTCGTATTACAAATAAAAACATTCAATTATTATAATTCAATTTTCTTGTTTCATCATTATTTACCAATATGATCGTTTAAAAAACGCACTTAAAATGTTTTGTGTTGGAGTTCTGGAACGTATTAATTCAATTGACTACATTTCTTATGGGGAAATTTTTCTCGAAAGTCGAACTTGAGTTGAAACGTTGCTAGAAAGTATCGTGTTCGAAGCAAGGTTCCACTGTATGTAAAAATAAATCGCTTACCGTTTGGTAACAACCACAAAAACAGTATGGCTATAGAAAAGGGACATTTGGTTCATCAATATATAGCACGGGGAAGTACCGAGTGGTAGGGGACGTACCGACATATTATGATCGTGGAATATTGTCCGCTTAATCCAAATACCGTTAAAACTAAAGCTCGTTGAATGGAACCTTTTTGCCTTAATTTAAAGAAAACATTCAGAAATATAAACAATAATCCTCAAAAGCACAAAAACGTCTTAAAACCAAAAACATTCCATTTTTAGCTTCTGATAAAACGTGTTTACAGCAATGTTAATAACTAAGGAGTTGAATTATCAGTTAACGAAAAACTAATACCCTAACGAGAACAGAAATACGCGATAAACGGTTGTTTAAAATATACACGTATTAATGAGAAACTTGACATTGATTCTACGGACAAAAATATCTACATTCGGAGTTATTATAAAATCGAACTTGGTAGTTTCAGGTGTGTGTGTAACTAATAATAGTCGACATTAAATTTGAATGAACTTCTTGCTTTATAAGGCATAGTATCGCAAATGCATGAATCCGCCCAAAATCGTTTCAGATGCCATGGTGCAAATGTCTGCGGACCGTGGTTACTAGCTGGAAAACCCCGCATTAAACTTAGCGGTAATTCCATGAATGAAAGTAGTGAATATTGATCTTGTCCATGATACAACAGTCAAATTAGCATGTACATTTTTTTGGCGATGCACTATCGAAGCTATATTTTATCAGATTGTAATTTTATAATAACGGCGAATTAAAACTTTGCATGGTTCATGTAGGGAAGTCGAAAACCCCGTCTTGTTTAGTGTGTTGACCGTAAATTACGGCATGCATGCTTTACAACTTCACATTTTGTTTTTAGAAGACAGTCTAGACTAGTACAAGTAATAATTGATCAGTAATAATTGTACTTGTTTCTAACGGTACGTGGTACAAAAAAAATGAAAGCAAAAGCGGACATGACAACCAGTAAATGATTCTGGAAACGCTGAACCATTGAAAAATTATATAGTTTGTGGATACTTTGTTGTTGAAAATTGCCAATATTTTATAAAACACACTCAAAATTGATTTCAGCACGTTCAAAATGTTAATACTACAAAACATGGTTAGGTAAGGAAATGTTTTTTAAACTTAATTTTAAAAAATAGGCAATATTTCTATTAGGAACAGAATGAATTGAACTCAACTAGAAAATTGACTCCGAACTTCCTATATTAACGAACTCCTACCAAAGCCATTGTTAATTGTGTGTCCTGAACAGAAATTGTCACCGAACCAACTTTTTCACGGGTTCAAATCGCAATATTTCGAACGCGCCCGTGGCTTTTGTAATAAATTACTACAACTTATTAACGTCACTGATGTATAATTACCTATTTTAATTCTTTGAGCTCTATTCTGAGCGTTTTTTTAAGTCGTAACATACTCCTTGTGGGCTCCCGAAGTTGAACCATGTAAAACTATTTTTGATGAACGTTTAGCGGACCCGTATAGATAAATTTTTCGAACTACTTAACCCAATTCGAACCGAATCCATTGTTTAGAGTTTCCGATTCATGATTTTCATTCTTGTGTTAATCTGTATTAATGGTCTTTTATGCGGATAACGTATAACAAAATCTAGCTCTGCTGAAGAAACTTCAAAATAATATGTTTTAACTGCAGTTAAAATTGGCAAAGCTTTGCTGTTTGTTTCATGCTCGTGACCTAATTTTGTTGACATTCGAGTAGTTGGTAATATATTATTGTCATCCTCACAACATACAGGAAATTAAATGCGCTAATAATGATATTAAAATACATGTTTACCTTGAAACTCTGATAATGTCATCGTTAAGGAATTGTTTTCTTACCTGATTCAAATTTGAGTTTAGTATTATTAAATGAACTCGATGCACTTAAAGCACACATTTGGCACAAGTATCTGTTATTATTCTTGTGATTTAAAAATAAGTGAAATTTGATAAACTAATGGCACGCACACTTGTCATTTAAAAGCCGGGTTAGCAAATTTTTAGCCCTTGACATGCAATGGGGAGTATAAACAAAAAAGCATAAAACGAATAATGCCGCAGCGGATTTGAAAATAACTTTTTGAGGGGAAATACTGAAAGACGAAACGGGAAAAGGAAATGATGGAGATTAGGAAAGTTGTTCCACTAATAAGTAACGAGTGGGTGATGTTGAGCACGTTAGAGTTTTAGACAAGAAGACCCACCTGCATTGAGGTTTGTCGGGATAATCACATGGCACCGTTTCTAACATTGAAGACGGCCGATTTCATGGACAATACGTTGCACAACAGTGAAAGCACTGCAGCGTCGGCAAAATATTGAAGCAGTTTGTATGTGCGGGTTTAGGTTGCTTTTGCTAGTAAAAGTGATAAGCTCGGTGGGGATTGTGAACGGGCCTTACAGTCACCCCTATGCGACAGAGTAAATCGATATCAAGGAATGACCCACAAAACTTTGCAGCGGAATACGAGCGTTTGTTTCTTTAGGTAATTGTTGGGTACTAAAGCCATTTTACTTACATCAACTTTCTTTGTTTTGAGTGTATGTCCTTGAAAAAGCATGTGGGATATTAGTCTTCATTTATTGCTAGTTGTGGTGCACAACGTTGCGGAATACTCTGGTAGCTCGCGGTGGGAACAGAGTACATGTCGGGATACACTCGCGTTCACGGTTGCGGCCGGGGGGCATGTTTCCATATCACACGCGGGCCCGCGCCCCCAGCTGCATTCCGGTCTCTATTGAGATCGCCATTTTCTTTAGGCTGCAACGTCCATCTTGTCGCAAAGAACTTCGGGAAATGCCTGGTGGGGAGAAAATCGCGCCGCCGCCGATGGCACCTACAATTGTTATCAATTATGCAGACACATGCTGCTGCCGTGTCCACAGCATGTGGACAACTCTCTCTATAGATTTCGCTTTTTTTCATGCGATTCTTCACTGGGCCCACCAGGAGATGCCCGATGAAGTATATTGTGTTCTAGCTTTGGCTTTGGTGCGCTTCGACAATTTTGAATTCAAAGTGATGGTTACGTACAAGTTGCGCTTGTGCTACCCTGCGACTCTTGCCCCTAACCCTTTCCTGCGAGACTTGGTGACGCTCGTGACGTCATAGGGTCAGTAATGTTGCGGAAAGCGTCTCTATGACAACGATGCCGCTGTGTAGCTTGTAAACGCCTATGAGAGGGTAGATCAATATACAGAGCATGCCGGCGACAACAACCCTATATTGTAGTACAATGCATTCCTGGTAGATATCTCCACTTGTTAGTTATTTCTCTGCGTGCCATCACCGTCGAGTCGAGTTCCTGTTATACCCGCATACCGTATTGTACACGAAACATTTATCTGCATAAGCGGTTATTGGACACGTTGTGCTATATTGTGTTATTATAGTTAATCCTTGTAATATCGACTTCCGTGGAATTATGTCCTATCCGCAATGATACAGTTGAAATCCAACCTAAATTGTTGCGGAAACACAACTTCATCTATAATTTCTAAACGCGCTGAAATGAATGATTGTTAGTTCACTTTGTATTACATACTAAATAATGGTAGTGTTCCTCGTATTCACCTACACACTATGACAATTGTATATGATGTACAGATCAATGCCTATACTTATTTAATCCGTTTTATTTAATGAAAAAACAGCGCCCTTTAAAGTGCAAATATAAAACAAATAATCAATTCCAATCTTTAAATTTTCTTCGTAACAATAAATGTCGTGTCTTGCTTAAAAAATATTTGTATGTTATTTGGATTTACATCAAAAAACTAGAGAAAAAATGGAAGAAATTATTCCTAAATGAGCAAGCATATTATTTAAAAGAGAGTTATCTTAGGCTTTGAGAAAAGAATAATCAGTAAAAAAATACTGCTGTTAAATGTTCGATAATAACCGGTCTTATACAGGGTGTTTCAGATCACCCGTACCAGCACTTTTATTCGAAAATGCGACGTCTGACAAAGATGGAAAAAATTTTTGTCACAGAAGTGCATATGTAGAATTGACTGACGCTATAGCGGTTTTCGTGATTAAACCGGAAGTGGCCAAATCCGAAAGTAACTTCAAAAACTTAAATGGAACTATCCTGTTTTTATTACATAATTAGAAAGATATTTGATAAATACACACGTTTTATTTGAAAAATTGTGTGATTATCAGTATAGTTTGTAATCCATTGGACCTAAATCATAACAATATTTAAAACCTTATTCGCATGTAACTGAGTTCTGGACACCCCGTTGTTTTCTTTAATTTTCTATTTATTTAAATGAAATTTAAGACATGATATTTATTTATTTATTTTTTTATTTATTAAATCACACCCAAAAGGGGTTAACCCCAATCATAGGGCGATATACAATAATATATATAATATAACATACGTAATAATATATGTAACATTATACTATAAACGCGTGCATTAAGAAAAATCAATGAATTAATTTTATCATACAAATCTATCCTCAGACATATACATAATACATAATATACCTATGCTTTTATTAATCAGCCAAAACATTAAAAAAATATTATAAATAAATATACGTGCATTAATTAATACAAAAATGAATCATATTGGACCGGTGCACGTAAAATCAGTAAAGCTTTGTTTTTGAAAGTTGAAACACTACAATTATAAAAAATATCAACGTCTGAAAAAATATTTGCCACCTTACACATTCTGTACAAAGGTGACACCTGAAGCAAATTAGTACGAGGTTGGTTCAAATAAAATGTACTAGCCCAACGGCTGTTTGATCGAGGCACTCAAAAGGAAATTTTATTTAATAGATCTGTAGTGACATAGACTTTGTGATTAACGATTTTGAAAATATACACGTGATCCAGCAAACACCGTCTTCGCTCAAGGGATATAAGCTGCAATTCACTCAACATAGTTTTATAAGATATTAAATATGGATAAAGACCAGTCTGTTTAAAAATTATATAACGTACGAACCGTTTTTGAACGGCTTTCATTTGTTTTATATAGATTTCATAAAAAGGATTCCATATGACAGAGGCATATTCCAATTTGCTTCTCACAAAACAATTGTACAGAAAATAAAAAGAAATAACATGTTTAATTAAAGTAAATAGTGTTCCGCAATACGAACCCCAATGATCTAAGTGCTGCCTCTGTACTTTTACGTATATGTTCAGCAAAATTTAATTTTGGGTCAAACATAGCTCCTAAATCGTTAATTTTCGTTTTCCTTCCAAACAAAATGTCCTTTCATTGTATACTGAAACATTATTGGACTATGCTTCCTGTGATATGATACCACCGAGCATTTAGCAATGTTAAAGTGCAACTTATTTTCCATGCTCCATTGAAATATATTGTTAATGTCATTTTGTAGGGACTCACAATCAATGACTGATCTCACATTTAACCATAATTGGAAAGTGGCAAGTCGTTAATAAAAAGTAAAAATAATAGTGGACCGAGATTAGAACCTTGGGGTACCCCTGAACTAACTTTATATTTGAAAGAATAGCAGCTATTATATACAACATACTGAACTCTGTTTGTTAAATAAGAACGAACAAGATCAAGTAATTTTAAAGAGAATCCAAACGAATGAAGTTTATTTAACAAGATATCAAAATTTTAACGTTCTACAGGCACTTTTTTGATAAGAATGCAGTGGCGTAGACAATTTTTCAAAAAAGATTCCGAAATTCGAGTTGTGACATAAAGTTGTATTTTTTTTAAATAGAACCCATAGTAGGCTATGACTTATTTAAATTCATTATTTTTTTGTCATTCCAAATATATAAGGGTTGATGTATTTATTTTCAATAATACGCAAGGTTTTTTAGATTTTTTTAAAAACAAAATTATAGTAAGCTGTGAAAACAACAACAAAACAAGGTGTCAAACCTTTTAAAACTCATTTGGTACAAGTTACGAAGGTTTTGTAATTTGTTGTTGTGATAAACATTATAAATATATAAAAATAAGGAAACAACGATAAAGTCGGAATCTGCAGTCCTTAGTAATGTAGTTTTTTGTAGTTTATTTTATGTTCAAATATTTAATTGTTAATGAAAAAGTGAAAGAAAGACGTTCAAAATATTTATCATTGGAAAATAAGTGTGCTAATCGTTACTGCCGGTACTAAAACTGTTGTGGAGGTAAACCAATATTTAAAACCCTAAAATTCGCAGTTTTAGACAGCCTGCGAGGCTGCTTAAGAGACATAAAGGCCGTAACAAAGATTAAAAAGCTTTTACTAAACGAACGTCAGCGCGAGAAACGACTAGAGTTTGCAAAAAGCTCACAAAAACTGTACAGTAGCGTAGCCGTAGATAACTGAAAATCAGTCAAAAAATTAGGATAGGGTTCGATAAGCGCCAATGGACAAGGGACATGTATCCCTTCAAGAACGAAATATTATTCAAAGTTTAAGTTATAGCGGCGGGTCTTTTATGGTTTGGACATGTTTAAAGGCAACAAACATGGAACAACGCACAAAATTGATGGGATCATCCGAGCACCAGACCATATTAATATTTTAGAAAATTCATTACTACCCCGTCATAAAATTCTAACTGTTGACTTTGAGATGTTCTATTTATGTAAGAGAACAACTCAAAGCGTACGGCTCGAAGAAACAAATCCTGGCTCCAAAATAAAACTTTAATGTGCCTCCGTGGCCGGCACAATTACCCGATCTCAATCTTATTGGCCGACACTTAAACGGCGAATTATCGCTACAAAATATATTTCTAATTACATATGTGGAAGGGCTTTGGACTAACGTTCAGCTGGAATGGGAAAAACCCGATTGGGACTTACGCAAAAAATTAGTTGCTAGCATGCCTAAAAGAATAAAACAAGTGATAAAAGTCCGAGAAGTTCATACAAAAAATACTGTTTATTAGTTTATGTTTAATATGTTAGGATCCTGTATACAGTGCTGCGCAAAAGTATGGAAACAGGCAAATATCTACCATACTCTTAAAGATATTCCAATGAAATTTGGCATCTGACCATTATACAAAGTGGCGCAAAAGTCCTCACTCGATTTCTTAAGGCAGTAACTTTGTTTGTAAATAAAAATAATTGGTTCTGTTTATTGATTATGTTTATTTAGACATTTAAATTTTTTTCCATTAAGTCGCGAATACTATATCAGTCAAGTGGCCGCCGCCAGAGTTGATGCACATTTGGGCTCGTTTTATAGCATTTTTCATCTGCGATCTGCCAATAAATTGATTACTTCTTGTAGGATGTTCTCCTTTAGGGTTTCCAAGGTTTGTGGCTTGTTCGTATAGATCCGTGATTTCAAAAATCCCCAAAGAAAGAAGTCTAAAACTGACAAATCGGGTGATCTTGCGGACCAGTGCAAATCGCCAAAACGAGAATATAAGCGTCCGGTAAATGCTTGCCTCAAAATGTCCATTGTCCATCGTTCTCTGTGTGTGGTTTGCACTTTGCAGGGAAACATCCTCAAGTCTTTCAATAAAATTCGCTGGTAAGACCGTCTACTGTTGCCCAATTGCGTCGCCCGTCGCCTGGTGGATGTTTTAGGGTCTTTTTTGACATCTGCAGCCACACAGGAGTATTTTTTGACTAAACGGCTGCTCCGGGGCCGACCAGATCTGCTACGGTCCCGTGTTGAGCCAGTCTCCTCGAGGCGAGCGGCTAAACGCCTCACTGTTTAACCAGTTGGTGCCACACGACCAGGAAATCGACGACGAAATTCACGTTGAGCCAAAACCACCGACCGATTATTTGTCAAAATCATTGTCACAATTATTCCTCGTTGTTGACGAGTATAGCGATCCATTGTTTGTCTAAGTGTATTCTGCCTTTGTTTACTTCACAAATGTCAAAATCGCGATGAGTTAAGATCCCATTTGCAAAAATCCGACCATCATTCGATAGGGTGATGACTTTTGCGCCACTCGTTAGTATGTTACGAATTCGATGTATAGACAGATTGACGAATTATCGTGATGTAATGGCAGTCTCAAATACGTTAGAAGAGTATACCGTCTGAAATTCCATGAAATAATAATTTTTTGTTAGACAATGCACAAAAAACTAGACCTTTAGTCAGTTACAAGAGAACGTTTTAATACGCCGGATAGAAAAGGAAAATCACTTCAAACTGTATAAATTTTTAGTGACCAATTACAGGTCCAGTTTAATGATTAATTGGTTTGGACACGTTGATGTCGTAAATTAAGTTTATATATTTTTTTGTTTCCACTGCTAACCTCTTTCTAATCTACTGCAAGTGGAGGTAATAATTTATATAGCATGAAAACTTTAGGGCCAAAATAAATTACTTCTGTAATTTATGTGATAAGAAACTTAAGAGTTTGATTTATTCGGGATAATGTGTGGGACAAATTTCATACAATTTGATAAATTAGATCTTGAAGATATATTATTTGTCTTGATAATAAGACGTCACTGAATAATTCGTTTACAGCTTTTGTTTGAATACAGATTTATTTTTAAATTTGCAGTATTTTTAGTGCTATTATATTTAACTTAATGTTATACACTCAAACCGTAAATGCCTATCAAAAAACGACATAATTTTAACATTAATCATAGCTGTGTGAGACTGTAAAAACTACACCTACAATTAAATTTATTACGTGCATAATTCTAAGGTAGTTTCTGATGTGTTTAACAAGGTGATTGCCCCATTTACACGTTCAGAATGCTATGGAGAAAAAAAATTAAAGTTTTTGTAACCACAAAGCTGCTCACATACAAACTAAGTAGACGAAAAATTGGCCATAAGCGAAGATATGTGGACCTAACGTGTTTACTATTAATTTTTAAATATCGCAATTCATAAATTGTTGGATTATTAAAGAGATTTGTTTATTAACATAAATAAGTAGTAATGTTATCTGTGATTTTGGAGTATAAGTCGAATAACCCGACGTTATTAATTACGGCTTGCCTAATTTTTTTCATCAAAATCGTTTTTTAATATTAAAGCCGTAAAATTTCAAAATAAATGTATCATGTGGCACATCATTGAAAACAGAAAAAATAAGCTCTCGAATGACACTAAAATCAGCTGTGGTTTGCATTTAAAAAAATACAAGTTTATGCTGTATCTCGTAAAGTATGCAATATTTAAAAAAATGATTGCCGCCATTTTATAGCGATCAAAAATATCTACCACTTTGGTTAAAAACTTTTTTTGCTATATCTCATTGCAACTGAGATAAATTTATGTAATTAAATGACACATTTTTGGTTTTTCATCAATATTAAATTAGCCTTGTATTTTTTTTTCAAAAACAAAAGCAACGCTGTATTGCTCTATGTAGTAGGTAAATTTTGTCCCATTTGACCGACCTTGTATCTATTACGGTTTAAAAGTTACCCACAGTTAGCCTCGAATTCTGGACACACTGTACCTATAGTTACTAAAATTTAGTAAATGAATATAAAGTTTTTAGTTTCTACACACTAAACCTTTTTGAGAGGGTTAAATTTATAAAAGCACAGATTTTATGTTGTTTTTTTTCTTAGTGCAGTATTTTGCTCCATTAAGATTTATTTTTAGAACCGAGATTTGTGAGGCTTGAGATACTGACTAATGGCATTCTCGAATTACATTGCAACATTCGAAAATCAGTATAATGCTTATTTGCTTTTATTAGAAGCATTCTTTAGAATTCATTTGTACATCTTCGGTTATTTATAGGTTTTAATTATGTTTACCAATCATTAGAAGAACTTTTGCAATTTTCAAATGGGTTTTTGTCATTTTTTTATTGTAAAATGGCAAGGCGAATACATCTCATCGTTTTAAATAAATTTGACTAAGATGATATATGATTCAAGAGAAAACTTCATTCATTTTAAGTGTTTTTCAGAGTTCCAGAACATCAATAAAACTGATATTTACGCATATCAATATATTTAACTTAGTATCATCTATCAAGTTTTAGAAGTTTCGAAGGATGAAATATGTATATCTATACATATATTTGAATTTTCAGGAGTTTTCCGCGCTCCCATGGAATCGATTTCCTCAGCATTTCAGTTAATAAACGTATGCGAACATTTATAGTAGATGGCGTTACCAGTTTACTGAATATCACAAGTAGCAATGGGTAAAATTAGTAGCAAAATTTAGCTTTCAAAAACAGTCATTATTATAGTACAAAAATTACATTTAGAAGCACGAAAAGCCTTTAATCTCCCTACGAAAAATCGCGCAGTCTTCAGACATTAACAATGACCACATAAAACTTTTACAAAAACGAATATCTGATTCAAAATTTGTTTTTGTCATATTTTGTAAGCAAAATTTATCTTCGATACCGAAATATTTAAAAACTACCCGAAATGGTTCAACTCATAATATACAGTGCGCGGCGAAAGTGTGAAATAAATTCATTTAATACAAAACAATATTTTTTTGAAAAAATCCTTGGACAGTACGATCTTGGTTTTTAGGAACAGATTTTTTTATTAGACTCAATTTGTGACTTTTATTTGTTTTCGACTAATTACATCTTAATCTTTTTTTGAAATGGCAACCCCATATTTGTTTCTTGATTCTGGTAGGGCTTTTAATCCTCTAAATGTCTAAATCGCAGTATAAAAATTTTAACATCTTACATGAGAAAATTGAAACACAATTGAAATTTGAAAAACCTTTTTTATTAACAAAAATTAATTAAACACGTCGTTGCTAAGCCGATTAAATTATTGTAGTATTTTATGTTTTTACTAAAGGGATCACCCTATTAAGCATTATATCCAAAGCCTTTGAGTTCAGACTGGAGAGGAAACAGAAGGAAATAACTGAAAAACGATTAGCGGAAACACAAAGCGGATTTAAAAACGGCAGAAGTACACACGACCACATCTGTACCACAAACAATTAACGGAAAAAAGAGAACAAAAGACGCAGAAGTATACCTTGCATTTTTGCACCTGGAGAAAGCTTTCGACAGAGTGTCAAAAAATACAATTTGGGAAGGAAATGTTAGCCATAAATTATTAAAGAGTATACAAAGCCTATACATTAATAACAAAAATTATGTGAGAAAAGATAATCTGCAATCAAAGACTTTTGACATGATGGGTTAAGGCAAGGAGGTGTATTGAGTCCGATACTCTTCATATTAGTCATGGATGACGTCATCAAATCTATAAAAAACAAAACTAGAAAGGTACATATAGGTATCAATAAGCTAATGCCAGTGTACTAGTCAGAATGTGCCTTTGCTGATGATATGATGATTTGTGCCCCAACGGAAAAGGTCCTACAAGAAAACTTATTGGCGTGGGAAAAAGAATTAAAGAAAAGGAAATTAAAGATCAACACGAACAAAACAAAGGTTATGATGATACGTAAAGAACAAAAGCAACTTAACATAGAACTGAACCAGAAAAAAATAAAACAGGTGGAAGAGTATAAATATCTGGGAATTTGGATAGAGAGAGAAGGTAACATACAAAATGAGATAAAAGAAAGAATAAATAATGCAGCAAAAGTATATGATAGCATGAATAGATCGGTAATAAGAAAAAGAGGTATAAGCAGAAAAACAAAAATGACTATTTACAAGGCAGTATTCATACCAACCCTGGTATATGGAAGTGAGAGTTGGGTTTTAAACCAGTCACAGAGAAGCATATTACAAGTAGATGAAATACTTGAGAGCAGTAAAGGGCGTCACACGTAGAGACAGAATAAGAAATGAACAGATCAAAGAAGAACTAGATATAGAATCAGTACATAGTGTAATCGAGAGAAACCAGCTGAAATGGTTTGGACACATCAACCGAATGCAGCCAAAAGACTAGTAAAACAGATATGTGAGGCAAAAGTACAGAATGAAAGAGGAAAGGGTAGACCGAAGAAAACATGAAATGATGAAGTGGCATTGATTTTAAAGAAACGAAACGAGAACTGGAGGAGGCAACAAGAATGACTAAGAACAAAAAAAAATAATGAAATTCGTACACATGATGAGTTAACAATGAGCTGTAATCAGTACTAGTACAAATACCTTACACCTTAGGGTAGAAAGGTATCTATAGATATAATAGTCAAGTAAATCAAGTTAAACAGCAACTTTCTTGAAATTTAATATGGTACTATTTAACAGTGACCCAGCGAAAAAATTGGATTTGAGACGAAATCCGCAGAATTAACCAAGGAGGTAAAAGAAGAATCTGTAAAAAGGCTTGCTTATTGTCAGGAAACCAATGGATAGCAGGTTGAACACTCTATTTGATAAGCAACGGAGGAAATATTAAAGTTTGTTAATAATAAAATTTGGGCTTTTTAATTTTAATTGTGTTTTGTTCGACAATTTTCTTATGTAAGGTGTCAAAAATTTTATTTTGCTATATTGAGAATTAAAAGTCCTATCAGCATCAAGAAAAAAATATAGGCATTACACTTAAAAAAAAAAATGCCGAAGGTGTCATTACTTGGAAGTAAATGAAGATCAAGAATTGAGTTTAATAATAGAATTTGTATTCTTAAAAAATAAAATCGACCTGTCTAAGAATTTATCAAAAAAAATAATTGTTCTTTACTTTTGCCGCGCATTGTATGTAATTGCAACTGATATTTTATTTTCGTGTTTGTATGAGTTTGTATGAGTTTGGCAATAATCAAAATATATTAAATAAGGTTTATATGTTAAAATTTAGTTATTTACAGCGTTTTTTAAATTTCAAATATTAAAAAATTGGCAATCTCCTTGTGTCTCCGTTCAACGGACATAATTTCTTGATCTTTTTTATCGAAACAGGAAAAACTTAAGCTGCTGTCAAACTGAAAGTACTTTCAACCCTCCTCTGCTGAACAGGAAAGTAAAAACACGACAACTTTTCAACAACTACCCTTTTCCTCGAAATATTTTGAATTCTGGTGAAAGTATCATCTAACCTACTTTATAACGAATGGAAGTTTTTTTGGATTGACTAATTTCGTTTCAGTAAAATTCCACAGAATTAAATTTTATTTGCTCAATATGATTCGAATTTTTTAATTCTTAAAAAACGTGTTTTCAGCACTAACCGAAATGAATATATATTTGGTTTTGTTATACACTTTGTCGCATTTCATGCACATGAAAAATTAACTACAATTATTAAATTTTTTACTAGGACGTAGTATGAAACTGCAAGTTCTAACTATTTTATGTTTATGAAGGTTTATTGGTAGATTATTAGGAAACAAGCAAAACTGATTTTAAGAAAAGAGTCTTTTGAAGAAATTAATGTAAATTAAAGTAAATGTAATACTCTTTGTAGGTTATTATTTGAAGGGTGTTAGGTGGAATCAAGGAATGTCAATTTTTATTAGATCTTTACAATTCGATTTTAAAGATTTTAAAGTCCACTATTTTTTTGTTCATAGAGCTGCATCAACCAAACTTTATTTTACTATGGATCATATTATTATGAATGAGTTTTAATCAATGAATGTGAAAAATAATTTTTACTTTAACTATAATAATAAGTTATTCTAAATGACCTGTCAAATTTATTGTTTAAAATAAGGAAAATACCATGGGTCAACCATTTATTGTAACTTATTTGAAACAAAAATAAACGTATGATGTGATTAAAAATTATTTACACACTTATAAATAGTTATATAACTTATTAATAAACTTGTTTTCATGAGAGAGATTAAGGTAGAAATGCTTATTAGATTCAGAATAACAAAATTTTGATAGATGTGCAATATCTTTGTATTTTTCTTCATTTAGTGGAAGCAGTTCATAGTGTGATTGGGTTGGCAACTCAAATTCTTTATTTTCTAACGGCCCTGTTTGTTCTATTACCTATTCCTGGTTTTCTGTAATCCTTTTCCTGCTTATTACAATTAGCGGATATATTTATTGTGCCGTTAGTCTCGAATGGGTTAATGGGATTTCGGTGAAATATTCTATTAACATTCTTCTGTTAAACTTTTTTGTACTTATTATAATAAGCTTCAGTAATAGTTTGTTTAAACAATTTAATTTTAAATTTTTCTTTTATTTTCTGTAAGAAACAGTTGTGAACGAACTGTCTAATTAAACTGTGGTGTCAAAATTGCAATTTAACGTTCGTTCTTATTAATATAAAATTAAAGATAATGAAATATTTTAACGCCATTGCGTTTTTTATTTTATAATTTTTGATAAAATTATTAATCGATATTTTAACTTTTTTGTAATAATTTCCTTTGTTATTGAATGTTTTAAAATTTTTGATTGTGCTGTTTCGTTACGCTACGATTTTGGTTTAAAATCTGAGGGGCTCTAGACATGATTAGATTTGCTTTTGTATACATTGAACCATTATTGTTATCTCTGAAAAGGGTGACTTCTAAAAAATTTATTAAATAATCTGTTTCTGTAAATTAAATTTTTGGATGGTAACTGTTGAATAAGTTTAAAATGTTATTTATTGACTTTGGATTTTGGAACGCCCAAAATTAAATCGTGTACATATTTCTTTAAAAAAGGGATGTTATCAGATATTTTTGGCATTATTGTTTTTAATAAATCATCTAATATTATTTCTGCAATAATAGGGGGGGGGGGGTCATTTGTAAGAAATACAACTTCAGACCACTAAAACTCCTTTTTTTTTCAAATACAATGCTCAAACTTTTTTTTATTTTCTAATGCAAAATTATATTCTGCATCAATCTGTGTTAGCGTTTCCTATACCTATCTGCAACAATTTTCGAGTTATTAAGAATTTTTGGTAAATATAGGAGAAATTGTAACATTTTTGAGTAGTAAGCCTTGGAAATGACAACAAATGTCAATATTAATAACTGTAAACCACTTTTATTGCGTTTGTCTGAAGTGTCCATGAAAATAGAAAATCAGAAGTATTCAAACACGAATATTTTGAAATTATTTTATATTCATGAAGAATGTCACAAGATTATTGAAAGAACTTGCCGTGTGTTCAGTGAGAGGTATCCTCATTTAACTGTAATGACCAGACAGAAATTTCAATGAATAGAATAATTTTTTTTTGCAATATAGAAGAGTGAAATCTGCAGTATTCGTGTTTGAATACTCTTGATTTTCCATTTTCATGGACACTTCAGACAAACGCAATAAAAGTGGTTTACAGCATAGATAATAAGTAGTAGTTTACAGTTATTAATATAGGCATTTGTTGTCATTTCCAAGGCTTACTTCACAAAAATTTTACAATTTCTCTTATATTTACCAAAAATTCTTAATAACTCGAAAATTGTTGCAGATAGGTATAGGAAACGCTAACACAGATTGATGCAGAATGTAATTTTGCATTAGAAAATGAAAAAAAAGTTAGGGCATTGTATTTTTAAAAAAACGAGTTTTAGTTGTCTGAAGTTGTATTAAAAGAAAATTAAGTTTTGGTAAGTAATGCATCCATTGCATGAATTCCAGGATGCACTCCAAGGTTTCTTCTAAGCATGGTCTAAATTTAAGCGTTTTTTCTTTAAAAATGGCGGGGTTAGATAATATTAAGCATCACGATGAAAATCTAAGAATTTTCAAAAAAGTCCAAAAATTTTAAAAATGACTGCACTTAGGTATAGGGAATGCTAATAAAAGTCCCGCTAAAATAACGTTTTACATCCATATACGCAATAAAAAATAGACCATTGTATTTGAAATAAGAAAGTAGACGTCAACTTCTGGTGTTTCCGGAAGTGTCGCCATATTGAAAATATTTTCAATAAACAGACCAGATGCCATTATGGTCATAACCAAAATTTCAGATCCATACCCTTTTTCATTCTTCATATCGTTCATTTGCTGCAATAAATGACATAACTCAAAAATCGCGATTTTTGAGATAATGGTACAGGGAGAAAGGTTGTTTTATGTACTATTTGTGGCAAGAACGACATATCTGAGCTCCCAAATCTCGCCACAATAGAGCACTGTGTCGTTCTTATGCCATTTAAGTTATTATAATTCAAATGTTTAAAACGCCTCTCCTAAAAAATCGCTATTTTTGAGATGTCATTATTGCAGCAAATTTTTAAGTACCGGTCTCAATCAATCACCCTGTATAGTGTATATTGTAACATAGTAAAAGAACATTCTTTAATAGTTGAAAGTTAATAGTTTAATAGTTAAAATTTAAAATTGTACATCTGTGATGAAAAATCAGCAAAAAGTCCTTATAATAAAATTTAAAAAAACACGTGCTTGTACTTTACAGTATTATTTAATTGATGAGTGGCATATGTAGGTTTATTTTGATTTATGTCATTACTAATTTTAATTGAAACTGTTATAATTTTTGTTAGATGCCATAGACACATTTAAAATACATGAAATTGTTTTACATAGACGAAAATTATAGGACAAACATTGTTACAACATAGCACTTTAAAATATTTCTTACAAATGACCCCCCCCTATTATTGCAGAAATAATATTAGATGATTTATTAAAAACAATAATGCCAAAAATATCTGATAACATCCCTTTTTTAAAGAAATATGTACACGATTTAATTTTGGGCGTTCCAAAATCTAAAGTCAATAAATAACATTTTAAACTTATTCAACAGTTACCATCCAAAAATTTAATTTACAGAAACAGATTATTCAATAAATTTTTTAGAAGTCACCCTTTTCAGAGATAACAATAATGGTTCAATGTATACAAAAGCAAATCTAATCATGTCTAGAGCCCCTCAGATTTTAAACCAAAATCGTAGCGTAACAAAACAGCACAATCAAAAATTTTAACAGCACACGCCAGCACAAGGCTAGCACAACACATCTATCTAAAAAAAATGTTTAAATTACTTGGTGAGGGGGCTATCATGTCTACAGCCCCTCCAATTTAAAAACAAAATTGTGGTGTAATGGAACCAGCACAATCAAAAATTTTAACAAAGCACGCCAGCACAAGACTAGCACAACATATCTGTCTAAAAAAAATGTTTAAATTACGTGGTGGGGGGGCTATCATGTCCACAGCCCCCCCAAATTAAAATTGAATTTGTAGCCTTACGGAACTAGCACAATCAAAAATTTTAACAAAGCACGCCAGCACAAGACTAGCACAACATATCTGTCTAAAAAAAATGTTTAAATTACGTGGTGGGGGGGCTATCATGTCCACAGCCCCCCCAAATTAAAATTGAATTTGTAGCCTTACGGAACTAGCACAATCAAAAATTTTAACAAAGCACGCCAGCACAAGGCTAGCACAACAAATCTGTCTAAAAAAAATGTTTAAATAACGTGGTGGGGGGGCTATCATGTCCACAGCCCCCCCAAATTCAAATTGAATTTGTAGCCTAACGAAACCAGCACAATCAAAAATTTTAACAAAGCACGCCAGCACAAGGCTAGCACAACCTTCTACATTAAAAAAAAAGTTACATTTCAAATGTGGGGGGGCCCAGGACATGGACCTAGTTTAGATGTTTCGTTAAGTATTGTCTGTATTAGACAAACCACAATAACAATAAATTTCTTAAATTTAATCACATAACTAATCAGTTTTATCCTCGACTGTGTTTATTAAATTATGTACAGCTTCAGGTGTTTGTAACATGTTTTTAGATATGTTGTTTAAGTACGTTTTTGTTCTGTCTGTCATACTTTTGATGTAAAGTAATCAACATCCTTCAGTATAGCTGTTTGTGAAATTTGTACTACTGGTGGTGTTACTAGTTAACGTTTTTTAGTATTTTACTTGCATGTTTCATGGTTATTAGAAAAGAACGTGAAGTCACAAGCCTAGCATTTCTAAAGAGATTCCTAATAAACGAGGATGAGTGATTTTTAATTAAGCTAATTGATATTACAAATTGAAACAACTTTAATTAGAATTATTTAATTTGATGCTTGAAGTAAATGATTGATTGTTCTTTTCCGCACCAAAACATGGGCGCAAATGAAGGGTGTTAGGTGAAAACAACGAATGTCATTTTTTATCGGTTTGGAGATATTGATGCTATTTGATAAAAATATTTTGCTGTACTAAATCATACCTTGCAGCTTTTTAATAGAGCATAAAATTTTCTACAAAATTGGTTCCAGTCGTTTGTTGTCTATAGGTTTAAAAGTTATAAAGCAGTTTTTACAAAAAAAATTTAAACATTTAAAAACTTTAATTCCTTCTTTGTACACAGTTTCAAACAAATGGAATTTTGTACTGAAATCTGTACAAGAAAAACAATACAAGATATTTTGTATTAAATTTTATCCAGAAATTTACACCGTGTCACACGAGCTTAATAAGCAATTAACATGTTTTTGTAAAAACTGCTTTATAACTTTTAAGCCATTGCCTGTAGACAAAAATAGATATAACCAATTTTGTAGAGAGTTTTATGTTGTATTAAAAAGCTGCAAGGTATTTTACGATAAAATTGATATTTTCGGCGAGAGAGTCTTTTAAATGCAGAAGTGTAAAAAAATCAAGTATTGTTGATATCTGCTTAGCATTTGATTTTAGGAAAAAGTTTTACTTAAAATTTTCTCTTAGAAAAAGTCCTCTATCACCACTAAAAATATTTGCGCCGATAACGGGGACACCCTGTATATGGGAAAACATTATTTTAATGATAAAAATTCCTTCAATTAAATTAATATTGATTTATTAACTATTACGTCATCAGAGAAGTTTGTACCGTTTTTTAGCAACTAGTTATTTAAAACAAAATCAAATCTATATTTCAGTCAACTATATTATTCACCATTTTGTCCAATTACCATTCGCTAACGTATAAAGGTTTACATATATGTTCCACTTTCACAAAAATCTGTTTTTTAACCATTAAACAAATCTTCAACGTATGTTTTAACAGCCAGTTTTGAAGCTTTCCTTTCCAATGATAAAAATTTGTAGAAGCTAAGTCGGGCGAATAGGGTGCGCGAATTAAGATTTTTAAATTGAATTCCCGTAATATATTAATGTTGGGAATGTGGTCTAGCGTTATCATAGTGAAAAACTAAACTGCGTCTATTTGTAAGTCCTGGACATTTTACTGCAACACCTGCTTCAGATTTTCAAGTGGTTGACGATAATTCTCTGCATTTATAGTTTCCCCAAAATTGAGCAATTCATAGCACAGTTTAATATCTTTGCAGCCCTACCAAAATGAAAGCGTTACCTTCTTCGAGTGGATTCGTGGTTTAACGGTGCTTTCAGATGGCTGTTAGAAGAGGGTTCAATGTGGTTTTCGTTCTAGATTATCGTATGAAATCCTTTTTATGTCTCTGGTTATTATCTGTCCATTCTTTTGAGAGTTAAGCAGATAATTGCTTGCCAAAACGCTGACTAATCCTTCGTTGTCCATGAGTTGGATAGCCCCTGGGTGGACGTGATTATGCGGTCTCAATTCGTGCTTCACAGCAAAACGTTTGATTTTAACAGGAACATCCATGATACCAAGGCTTCGATGAATGTCACTTGTACGAAACATTCACTTTGTTACATAGTACTTAGTTCTGGAAAACCTATATTTTTTTCATATTTCATTGTTTGGCTTATCCCCAGAGTGGTATACCATAAAGCTAGACACGTTTTAAAAGCTGGTTATATATCAAAATTTTCTTTGTTTTGAACAACTGGGAATATCGTCCCAAGAGTCGATACAGTTTTATATATTTCAGGCCTAGTTTCTCCCTTTTCTTTTTTATGTGTTATTTTCAATGTAATCTAGGGTAACGCTTAGGTATAATAATAATAATAAGAAATCTTTATTTAGCTTTTAGCTAATTTTACATTATCTTAATGCTGCTTATATTTATTTGTACATATTTTCTTAACTATTAAATCTTAACATTATTTTTCACATATTCGAAACATAGTTTTTTAAAATTTGATATGGAAGTTGTTTGTTTAATTTCCACAGATAATTCATT
Source organism: Elmis aenea (assembly GCA_947652605.1). Lineage (NCBI taxonomy): Eukaryota > Metazoa > Arthropoda > Insecta > Coleoptera > Elmidae > Elmis > Elmis aenea. The sequence continues at coordinate 24,704,564 of OX393584.1, forward strand.
AAAAATCTTGAGCCCTTTGTAGTACAAGGCGTTCTGTGTATTTGTTTTTGTTAGTTTTGGTAGTCTAAAGTCGTCTTTGTTCCTGGTCTGGTATTCGTGAATGTTACAGTTTTGTATTAAATTTTTAGTCATGTAACGTGGTAAAAAATTATTTATTGCCTTGTATATTAAAAAAGGCAATTAAAAGTAATTTGTTGACGTATACTTAACCACTTTAAGGTATTTAACATTTCGCTTATTTTAGTGTATCTCGAGCATTTTAAAATAACACGCATTCCTCTGTTTTGTTGTTTCTGCAACTTAATCAAATCGCATTCGTTGCATAAGAACAAAATACTCGCACAGTAATCGAAGTGTGAAGCGATTAGTGACTTATATACTGTAATTTTTTCTGACAGGCTAAGTTTGGTTGTTAATCTACCTAGAAAACTAATTTTTTTCGCAACTTTTTTCACAATGTAATCCACATTGCTGTTAAACTTAAGTTTATTGTCTATCATAACGCCAAGATATTTAATTTGCGAAACACATTCAAGTTCTTCATTATCTATTTTAAGTTTAATGCTTACATCATTCGGAATTGGCCTGTTTCCTATTATCATAAACTTGGTTTTGTCTGTATTTAATTTTAATTTGTTAACTTTTAACCATTCTGATACAACGTGTAGGTTATTATTTATCTTATTAATAGCCGACTCTAGCCTTTTATCAGAAGCTGTGATTAAAGTGTCATCTGCAAAGAGATTTATACTACAGTTTTTTATATTGTGTTCCAAATCATTTAAGTACAGCACAAAAAGTAAAGGACCCAAAACTGAACCTTGTGGTACACCTAGTGTGCTGATAATTTTTTCTGATTCTATATTGTTAAATGTAGTTTTTTGATAGCGAGTTGTTAGATAACTTTCAAATTCGATTCCTCGTATGCCATATTGTTCCAGTTTTTTAATCAGCCTATTTCTCTCCATGGTTTCAAATGCTCTTTTAAAGTCTAAAAATACCCCCACAATGTATTTGTTATTTTCAATTTGTTGCTTCCAATCAGCTAGCACAAGATTTAATGATGTTTCACATGAATGTTTGGCTCTGAAGCCGGATTGAGCGTCTGATAGTATATTGTTGTCTTCTATAAACTGTAATATTTGTCGTTTGACAACAGACTCCAAAATTTGTTCATATCTAGGTAGTATGTTTTTTGGCCTAAATTCTTCGCATTTTTTGGTTCGTCTCACTTTTGGTATTGGCACAACTAACGCCGTTTTCCAACTTTCGGGAAAAACATCGGTAAGTAGCGATTCATTTATTATGTCTGTAATTGTGTTTCCAATCAGAGGTAGTGCATCTCGAATAACCTGTATAGATACATCGTCCGTACCACCTCCAATATTTATATTTTGCATTATTTTACTAATATCGTCTAGCGTCACTGGCTTAAATGAAAATACTTTCCTCGTTTGTAATATCGGTGTTTCGACAAACTTGGTTACTCCAATACTTTCATAAATGTCTTTAATGCTATTTATAAAATATTTATTAAATTGTTCTGCAATTTCTCGATTATCTTCAAAATCTCGATCTTGAAATTTCACCCTATTGTTTGTTGTTGGCATATCCTTAATAACGATATCTTTTAAAGTTCTCCACATTTTTCTTGAGTTGTATTGACATTTATCAATCTTATTTTCAATGTACGCATTCTTTCTTAATTTTATTAGTTTACTGTAATTGTTTCGTTTTGATTTGTAAGCATTCCAATCTGTTTCTTGTTTAGTAATTTTTGCAACTTTGTAAAGTCTGTCTCTCTCTAACTGCATAGTTCGCAATTCTGTTTGATTGACGTGATTATTTACTTTCAAGGTTTTTTCTTTTATAATTTCAGTTACGGAATTCCGTAACATTTGCATAAATGCGGTTGCTTTTTCATTTAATTCGAATTTATTAATTTCATCCCAATTTGCCCTACATAAACTAGTTTGGCAATGTTTTTCTAAGAACGGCATAACCGTTAATTGTTATTGGTACCTGATTCCTTGTCTTTTTGTTGGTGGAGTTTACATGGGTCGTTTCAGTTCGTCGCATTTTATTCCCCAGTTTTTAGTCCAATTATTGATCTGGTTACATACTTGTTAAGTTTGTTCCAACAAGCCATTTAAAACCAATGCATGGATCAGTCCATGAACTATGTACTAATAAATGTATTGGCCAGTATTAGCCGTTGTAGGAACGCTTTTACGACCGGCCTAACTGTAAATGACATTTGTGTTTGTTGGGTTCATAGATGTGAGCGCATCGCAAGGGTAAACACCTTAAGAATCCAGTACTAAATGAGATTGGGAGCACGATGTATAGCTACCAAAGCTCAGGTTAGTTATGAACAGCGCATGCGTGTAGAAATCCCAACAAGAGTTCGTCTCTTCGTTCATGGACTATTTTAATCATCCGCAAACCTGTACATGAATTGATTTGAGATGTGATGGAACGAATGACTGACCGTCCGGTGAACTGTCAGATATTGATACTGCGCAGAATCATGACAGTCCGTCGCATGGTTTGTGGGCTTGTTGGAACAAACCTGTTGTAAATTACATGTAGCTTCGTATACTTATTTGTCTACTGTCTGGTTGCAGTGTCGTCTGCAAAAGTACCTATGGTAACGTTATCTAATTGTGGTATGTTCCATGCGCACATACAGTAATTAGATGATGGAATCTAAGACGCTTCCTTGCGAAACTTCTGCTTTTATTTCTTTTATATCGTATTGTTTAATTCTTTACAATCTATCATAAAGATGCATATGAGTAAATAAATAAATAGGACTGTTACTGGCGTGAAAACTAGTATCAAAACTGCTCTAGCATATTAACAAGAGACTTTATAAAATAGTTTATGTGATTTTGATTATACTTACTAATATTGCATGAATGAATCTCTCTAATATTTCAAGCATGTTGTTTTAATCTTAATATTTATAAATATTTAAAAGGTAGACCCAAAACAAACACTTACCAAAAATGATGCTATAAGCAATTCCTTTAACTAAATTGAAATGAATTGTGGCTTTAAAACAATAAAAAGCAGAACGCTCCTAAATTTTTTTTGCTAGAATTTGGTTTTTGCTTCCTTAAATAATTATTAAACAATTTCATGATAAGACCCAGTTCTGATTCTCTTCCGATTTTTAGTCGGTCGTGGTTGATTTGAAATCGCTGCTTTAAATTTGTGAGTTAATTTAGAATACTAGTAAACAATTAGTGATGTGTAATTGTTTTCATAATCGAAACAGTTTCTTCCTTTGAAGTGTTTGAGTATCCAGTGTGTTGTTGAGATCTTACAATTACCGAATTTAGTTACAATTTCCTGTTTGTGTTCTATACTGCGGCATAGTACGGTACTTAATCTTCTGTGTTGTTCATCAATGTATTATAAGCAATCTAGGTTTCTCTTGATTAGTATTCTTGGGAATTTGAAGCACTTCGGTACCTGCCCTTGTTTTCTTGAATACTCTATTATTTTGCGTCAGGTAACAACCGAAAACCAACAAGTTTTAACTTATTACAAACTTATTACGAATCAAAAGTTAACAGTGGTTTAACACATTTTAACGCTATCTAATAACAAATATAAATATAAGTATATTTTGGTGTTAACTATTTTTATTTCCCTAGAAATGTTTTGGCTAAAACTTCTGCCAGATCGTTAAGCTATCATTGTAAACTATAAACTTTGCTACTCACTGATTTACAAACCTTATTATTTTTTCTAAAATGTCAATATTCTTAAGCCACTGGTTTTGTAACAGTTTTTTTTCTTTATTAAAAGAGAAAATATAAGCTCTCGAATGACACTTAAATCACAAAGGATTTCATAAATTTTTTCACTTTAGTAAGCAGTTTTATACAGGGTGTCCCAATTATACACCGCCAAAAAGTAGGTGCATATTCCTGAGTGAAAATGATGACCATTTGTCAAATATTTTGTTATCCGAAAATGCTTCCTTTCAAAGTTAGAGACCTCCAAAGTTGCAAGAAAAAAAAAAACAAAAAATCGATTACGTCCTAGCCGTTTGAGCTAGAGCTATCAAACTTGGCCGAAATGTTTAGGTGTTTCCTATTGACTTTGTGGGATAATTAGAAAGAAAACACGTAATTGGAAGTATGATTTATAGTCAGGTCATCCGCTTACCATCTTCAGAATTTTTTACTCTGGAATAAAATTGGAAATGTCATTCGTCCATAAGAAAGTACGACTTAAGAGGAAAAAATTCGCCCCTCCTTATTTTTTGCTGTAAACGTAGCCGTTTTCAAGAAAATTAGCGCTAAAGATGCATCGACAGACTCTGTTTATACACCTCAAGCATGAAATTAGCCAACTAAGTTTAGTAAAAAAAATATTTGAGGTGTATAAACAGAGTCTGTCGATGCATCTTTAGCGCTAATTTTCTTGAAAACGGCTACGTTTACAGTAAAAAACAAAGAGGGACGAATTTTTTCCTCTTAAGTCGTACTTTCTTATGGACGAATGACATTTTCAATTTTATTCCAGAAAAAAAAAATCTGAAGATGGTAAGCGGATGACCTGACTATAAATCATACTTCCAATTACGTGTTTTCTTTCAAATTATCCCACAAAGTCATTGGGAAACACCTAAACATTTCGGCCAAGTTTGATAGCTCTAGCTTAAACGGCTAGGACGTAATCGATTTTTTGATTATTTTTTCTTGCATCTTTGGAGGTCTCTAACTTTGAAAGGAACCATTTTCGGATAACAAAATATTTGACAAATGGTCATCATTTTCACTCAGGAATATGCACTTACTTCTTGGCGGTGTATAATTGGGACACCCTGTGTAACTATGTATACTTTTACTTGTTGTTGCATTTTTTGTTGTTTAAGTACTGCTTTAATTTTATTAGTTAATGCAGTATAGTCAGCGTCACGTCTAATGGCGAGCGGTGGGGGTGTTTTTACGCGGGTATACCATTACAACTATGTTAGTAGGTGTGTTCAATTCAAATTGAGCTTGGTGCGCACCTCTACCGCTCGCCATTAGAATTGACGCTGACTATACAGTTGTGTGATTGAATAGCTTTTAATATTAAAGAAAAAGTAATGAAAAGGGAGCTGATTGTGTCTTGTTGACTTCGTTTCTTATTTGTTTTAAATACATTACCATTAGGTTTTATAAATCTGGTTATTAAAAGATCAAATAATTGAGGATTTAACTCCTTTTTTAAAATGCAATTTATATTGTATGAATTCGAAAAGTATTTTGGTTTTAGTGTTTAAATAATACCTTAAAATCTTCTAGTTAAAATGTAAGGCCTAATTTTTCACGATAGGCAAGTAAATAAAACAATAATAAGCAAAATTAAAAATTCCGAGGTCGTGGCTGCGTCGCATTGTTACAAAGAAACGAATTAACCCGTCTTTTGTAGTATTTTTAGATTATCTTATTCAGGCGAAGTTTGAACTTGAATAAGTAATGATATCAAATTTTAAAATGTACATGGCAGACGATACAACTTGAATAAATGAGTTTTAACGATCGATATTTGCTCACAAAGTAACACGTTAACTTATTTCTTACTAGTTATGGGTTATGACGTCAAAAAAAGTATCTCGTCTTTTTATAGTTATTTTAAGTGCTTTCATTACGTCATTATTTTATAGAAATTATTGATTTAATAAGTTTATTGCTTTGTACCGTTGATAAAAAAAAAACAAACGATTACCGCTTGCAGAGGCGATTGTAGAAAAGCGAGTCGTTTATTTTACTTCGTTTCCAAGTTTATTATAGAATTCCTATTCAGAAACTGATAAAAGATTAAATTTATTGACCTTTATTGGTGGTTCAGGCCTTGATGGCAGTGGATCATTTATAATTAAACAAAACTGCATTGTTATAATACCGTTATTTTTAATTACACTGAAAATACTTTGTGTTGTTTAAAGGACAGAAATAGTAATTTATATTTAATGTTTACTTAGATCGTAAAACAAATTAAGCTCAATCGATTTTTCTAATTGTAATATACAGGATGTTGATTTTTTAATGTGGCACTATTGTTTTCTCCGTAAGTAATGAAAATACAAGGTTGTTTAAATGGCACGCGATTTCGCTAGTTAGAAGCAGGGACTGAGAACGGAGCGAAAACAAAAATGGTGAATGAAATTAACCGATTTTTTTTAAGACGAAAACGAATAAAATATTTTCCAAAACAGATTTTATCACTATTTAAATTTTATTTGTTAAACACAAATGCGAATTTACCTTTCATGATGAGACACCCACGAGGCAGTAAAAAACTCTCACTTGAAATAAATGAGGTTCACTTTTCTCCAAATACATATGTATTAACCACTATTTTGTATACCTATACATGCAATTTCGTGCAACACAAGTAACGGTTTAGATATTCTCTCTTTCTAATTTGTTGATTGGATCATCAGTTTAAAATATACACTTGATTGGATATAAGTATGTTATTAATGTGTATGTTTTATCTGCGTTTAGAGTTAATAAAAGTAAAATTTATTCTTACTTCGCAAAGGACTAATATAAAAGAAGATTTATTGGATGATGTTTTGCTAGTTTGAACGGAATGTGAAAATGTATATTGTATGGTATACAGGGTGAGTCATTAGTGCGGGACCGGTCGAATGTGGCTAAACGGTTTGAGATAGAAAGTTGATTTAAACGCTATTTCATACAGTTTTTTCTTCCGAACATGATAAAAATATTTTCAAATATACAGGGTGAGTCACCTCTCTGGAACTAATAGCAACTTTTAAATTTCAAATACTACACCCCTTTTTTTATTATATATTTTTGACCGCCTTTATTTTAGCTTTGCTTTAATATAAAATACTACACGTTTTAATAGGGCGTTGTCAAAAAAAACTATTTTTAAAATTTTTCGAGGTTTTAAGTCTTTATTCAAAAAAATCTCCTGAAGTTATTTTTCGAATTACAGAGTTGTAATTTGGTAAGGACATGCAGAAAACATTGCTCTATTCGCTCGATATAAAAAAGTTTAAATCACGCATACAGGGTGTTCATAAATAGGTGGCAACTTCAATGATTTTCGAAAGCTCGTAACTCAATTTTTTCAAATGCAAACCCCTGTATTTTTTTATGTCATCGAATTCGTCTTTAAGAGAGCTTAATTTTTTGTTAAGTATGTTCTATACTAAAAACTCATACTTTTCGAGATATTCGACATTTTTCTTCAAATCGTTATTGAAGTAAATAGGATGCCGTGGAAATCGAAAAAGCTGACTGTTTACTTCACTAACGTCAAAAACTTGTCATTTATATCTTAAATTATTGCATTTCCACATTTAATTTTACTTTAAAATAGCAAATTGATATGGTTTATTCACCATTTCGTGTATTTAATTATTAAAAGTAGGTAGATACTTGGCCTTTTGGATTCACTTATAACATAAGCCATAAATAAATTGGCAACCAAATCAATTTTATTATTGTTATGAACTTTACTAGTGTTTCTATACTTGTGGGGTGCGCAATACCTCAAAGGGAGCGCGAAGAAAAATGGAAAATGAAGGAAAAATTATTTATTGAAACCACAAAAAAATAAAATAATATAACATATAAAAACCATTGCTATGTCAATTTGCTCCTGAAAAATAAAATGCAATAATTGAAAAAAAAGACATGTTTTTAACGTTAGTGAAGTCAAAAGTCAGTTTTTTTGATTTCCACGGCACTCTATTTACTTCAATAACGATAGGAGAAAAAATGTTGAATATCTCGAAAAGTATGAGTTTTGGGTATAGGACATACTTAATAAAAAATTAAGCTCTTTGAAAGTCAAATTCGATGACTTAAGAAAAAACAGGGGTTTGCATTTGAAAAAATTGTGTTACGACCTTTTAAAAATCATGGAAGTTGCCACCTATTTATGAACACCCTGTATGCGTGATTCAAACTTTTTTATATCGAGCGAATAGAGCAATGTTTTCTGCATGTCCTTACCAAATTACAACTCTAATTCGAAAAATAACTTCAGGAGATTTTTTTAAATAAAGACTTAAAACCTTGAAAAATTTTGAAAATAATGTTCTTTTGACAACGCCGCATTAAAACGTGTAGTATTTTATATTGTTGCAAAGCTAAAATAAAGGCGGTCAAAATAATGAAATCAAAAAAGGGGTGTTGTATTTGAAATTTAAAAGCTGCAATTAGTTCCAGAGACGTGACTCACCCTGTATTTTAGAAAATATTTTTATGGCGGCGGTTCGCCAGTCTAAAATATGCTGTCTGTGAGCATCAAAACCAATTGCCATCGTTTATAATTTAGTGGAGACGCAAATATTGTTATCGTATTAATAGAGGGTTGTAGTGACTTAAAAAAAGTCCTGGATTTTTTTTAAATGGCAGTCGTAGTAGGTGATGACTTAAATAGAACATTATTTTTTTCTCTTTACAATGATATAATATTTTATGTCTGTTTACAAAAATAAACAAAACTACTAAAAATTGCTAAAACCAAGATAAAATCAACATTTTCTTAAAAAGAAGAATGGTCGGCTTTTATTTTTTATTTCGACCCTGGCTTATCTATCCGGACACCCTTTTAACGGCGACCCAAATGTACTGCGAAATTAAAATAATTATATTAATATTAAGGTGCCTCAAAGCATCCAACAGCTACAGGACAGAATAAAAGGAACACTTGGAGGTGTTACTTTAGAGCTTTTGTCAAAATGTAACAGATATGAGTTATCTAGATGTCCTTGCATTGAAAATGGTGGTTCGTAGTTTGAACACCTCCGATGTAACCTACATTTTAGACTTACATGCTGTTAGTTGATGGATTTCAATGCGAATACAGTGATTGTAAAATTTTAAAAATGTGCACACATATACGGGGTGGACTAAATTCGAATGTTTTACGGGGTATCTCGGTTACCGCAATAGATAGAGAAAATCTGATTTCAATCTCTTGGGCTATTTGTTTGAGTAAAGAACGCCTATGCAATCAGATTTTTTTGTATCGGATTCCACTACAGACGAAAAATGAAATTTCATCATTTTATAAAACTTGCTACAACTTCTTCATTTGTTAATTTAGAACAAAATGTTATACTGGGTGTTTCAGACCACCTATACTAGCACTTTTATTCGAATATGCGACGGCTGACGAAGATGGGGATTTTTTTTTATCACAAAAGTGCATATGCTGAATTGACTGACGTTACAGCGGTTTTCGTGATTAAACCGGAAGTGACCAAATCCGGAAGTAATTTTAAAAACTCAAAGGGAACCATCCGGTTTTCATTGCATAATTAGAAAGATATTTAATAAAAAAACACTTTTTACTTGATTTTTTTTTTGATTATCAGTATAGTAATCCATTGGACTTAAAAATTATAACAACATTTAAAACCCTATTCGCATGTAACTGAGTTCTGGACACCCACTTTTTTTTTAGTTTTGTATTTAATTAAATGAAATTTTTGACATATGATATGTGTGAAAAACCCGATTATTTGAACATATGTACACTATTGTTTCACTTCCAGTCCCGCCGGAAATGACCTTTAGTTTGTTATTTAAAGAAGTAAAAAAAAACAGGACACCTCAAAAAGAGGAACATGATTAAAAAAGTAATGAGAGATATAAAAGAAATAAAACATAATCAGAGGTCATATCGAGAAGAACCGACGGAACTGAAACAGGAAAATGAATTACCGAAAAATGAAACCAAGATAATAAAAGAGAAGATGAGATCCGTAAAAGATAGAGTTAGAAGATTGGAGAAAGATAGAACCAAAATTAATATCGTTGTGACAAAGTTACTCAAGCCCACCCTGTATATTTCGAAACTTGGATCCACCTTTTTTATTCTTCAGGCTTTCGCGGCTATCGTCCATGTTACAATCTTCGTTCCCGGGTTTGGAACCGCGTCTTCTTGATTTGTGTGACGTTTCGACCATTCTATGTTGGTCTTTATCAAACGACTGAATTGGTGGGTTTGTTGCAGGGTTTATATATCCGGCTGTGGAGGCGTGGTGTTCCGCCTGACGAGTTCGTTTCGCCTCAGCGATTTCTTGATGACCGGTTTCCAAATGCTTGGTAGTTGCAGGCCTGTGTCTCTGTTAAAGTTGTTGGGGTTCTTGGCAATTTCCATAGATTCCCTAAATAGTCTAGGCCAGAAGTGGTTGGCGCGGGCCAGTAATTTTGTGTCGTCGAAAAGTATGGTATGCCCCATGTCCTGGGCATGTTCTGCTACGGCCGATTTTTCTATTTGTTTTCTTTTTGTTTGCCCATGTTCTTTAAGGCGCGTTTGTATGCTTCTGCCAGTCTGTCCTATATACACTTTTCCACAGGAGCAGGGTATGCTATATATGCCCGGGTGATTCAATCCTGAGCCAGGCGTTCTTCTTAGTTTACTGGAGAGCGTCACTGGAGCGTTAAAGACTGTGTTGATGTTGTGTTTTTGGAGTATTTTCGATATTCTGTTGGTTACTCCTCCGATGTAGGGTAGATAAGTTGTAGCGATGTAGTCCTTCTTCGTTTTTTCCTTCGGCGTGGCACCTTTCTGTATGGCTCGAAGTATATGTCTTTGTTGATAACCGTTTTCCTGCAGAGCTCTTGTAAGCATGTTTAATTCTTCTTGGATGGTCTCTGGGGTACATATTTCTTTGGCTCTGTGGATTAACGTGTTGATCACTGATTGTTTTTGGGCCGGGTGGTGGTGTGATGCTGCGTTTAGATACCGATTGGTGTGGGTTGATTTGCGGTATACACTGTGGCCTAGTCTTCCGTTGGCTTTTTTTTTCACCAGTACGTCCAGGAAAGGTAAAGCTCCATTCTGCTCTTCCTCCATCGTGAATTTGATGTCCTTGTGCAAGTTGTTCAGATGTACTAAGAAGTTCTGGAGTGATTCTCTGCCGTGTTCCCAAATGACGAAGGTGTCATCTACATATCGGAACCAGTGTTTAGGCTTTAATCTACTGGAGTGTATGGCTTGCTCTTCGAAGGCTTCCATATACAGGTTGGCGAGTGCTGGTGATAATGGTGATCCCATTGCTGCTCCCGTGGTTTGCTCATAGATGCCTTCCTCAAAGGTGAAGTAGGTGGACTGTGCGCATAGTTGTATTAGATCGGCTAGGTTGCCATCGAGATCATTTGAAATCAGTCGTTCCCTTGCCAATTCCACTGCTTCTAATACCGGTATATTGGTAAATAATGATGTAACGTCGAAGCTGACCATGATGTCGTTGTCGTTTATGTCGAGCAGGTGTAGTTTCTGAATGAAATGAGTTGAGTTTCGAATATGATGATCCGATTGTCCAATGAAGTTTTGCAGTGTCCTGGCGAGATATCTGGCAAGAGGGTGGGTTGCTGATCCAATGGCGCTCACTATTGGTCTTAGCGGTACGTCTTGTTTGTGGATTTTCGGTAGGCAATACAGTTTTGGTGTTCTGCATTCGGTTGGTGTTAGGCTTCTGTGGTGTTCCGTTGGAATGGATGAGGTTTTTACCGCTGCCTTGATCTGCCGTTCTATGTTCCCCCCCACCTTCTTCAATTTTCGGTACGTAGAATCTTGAAGCATGATCCACCTTGTTCACAGTGGATTTTTAGGTTGAAATATTATTTAAATCTAATAAGCATAAAAACTCATTTGCAATAATTTTGGGTTCCAGATTCCAAGTTGTTACTTTAAAATAGAAGCGAATTTATCTGTTCAGTTTTCCTTTTTTTAAAAAGATAACCTGTTGTTTTATTGTACTTAAAGGTCGACCTAAATTTAATTTACATGCAATGCAGACTAATTTGGCGTTTAAAGTATTTAGTATTGAAAATAAATGGTTCTTGATGTAATTTTAATTCGCCTATACATCAATTTTTATCGCTTATGGCTGTATTATCTACCTAGCATGTTATCTATTATTAATATTTATCTTTTATCAGTTTAACAAATGTATGTTCAGCTTCACGACAAACATAAATCAATTGGTAACTTGATATAGTTGTTTCGTGCATGCGATTTCTATTTTCAAAAATATTTATGCGTCGTTGGAAATGACAATAAAAAATGTCGGTTTTATTAAACGTTTTGTAATGTCACCGCTATTACTGCAATAAAAATAGAAATGGGATCGTTTACTTAGCAATGCTGGCATAATTTAATAGATATTTCGCTTCATTTTAGGCGTCCGTTTTTGTAAGCAAGACAACGTTGTTTTCAATTTTAAAACAGACAGCCGCTCACATATGCATGCGACATTAAACGAGTTCCTCATGGGACAGGCTTTTTATTCTTTCACATACGTTTATTATTAAAAGAGCGGAGCTCATACATTCGTTGTACAGTACAAGGCTTGTGGTAAATATATTTTATTCAAATTTAGCGCTGCTTAATTCTCCGACGATTACATTTTGTTTCATAATTGAAATCATCAGTGGATGTTTGTAAGCACTAGTTTTTATTATTGTAGTTTCAAAGTTGAGGTTTCGCGACAATTTTTGCGATGTTTTGTGTATGTTTTTGCATGTATATTAATTTAAAATATATTACTGAGTTAAGTACATTCTGGACACTATTAGGAAGATATAAATGGTTACGAATGCCCTTTGGTATTAGCACGGCGTCAGAAGAGTACTTGAGAAGACAACACGAGATTGTGGAAGATCTAGAAGGAGTAAAAGTTATTGTTGATGATATATTAATACTAGGCAGAGGAAATACAGAAGAAGAAGCAAGAGAAGATCATCTTTTACCTCTTTCATTATTTCTTAAAATTTTGTAAATCCTGGAACCTTGAACCATCTGCAGCTGGATTCTGTAACTTTGGATTTAACGGAAATGCAAGTTCATTACTACCTTGTTAATATGACCCACTTCTACGAAAAGCGATGCTCTAACCCACCGGTGGTAACTCACGGCGGGTTTACCCAAGTTAAAACCTGTATCTACTATTTTAGGAAAGTTAGTACAGAAAATCCTACTGCGCACGTTCACAACTGAAATATGCTTAACGCGTATTTGTTTAAAAATTACCGCCATGTAACTTTGTACACTCTGTCTTACATTAAAGAATTTATGGTAGTTTTTTTTTTAAGTTTTGATGCGTTTTGTTCCTATTTTTATATTACACAACGATTTTGTTAAGTTTCTTATTTTATAGTTTGTTTACTGAATTAATTTTGTTTCAATGGTCGTCAGCACTTTGGGTGGGTATTTTTTAAATTCGGCCAGTGCACGTGGTAAAGTAATTCTATTTTGTTTAGTTGATTTCATTTATTTATTGCACTATGTACGTTACAAACAAATATACCATGTTATTTATATATTAAGCTGGACTGTGAAATTAAAATTGGCGAATAATACACAAAGATATGACAAAACTTAATTTTGATATAATTTTGTGCATCTCGCAAGTTACGTTTGCATATTTCTTAATGTTGCGTTTATTCTTTTCTTCGTTCCACCATAAAATATATGTTAGATGGGCCATCATTCTGAAAGAATGTAAAAATACCAATATACTGTCATGCGAATAATATACATTACTAGTTTACATGAGGTATTTATTTACTTGTTGAATGAACACAATATAATATTACGGATTTAAAAATGTAACAAAATTAATATCAATTTGTAAAATAAAAGATTTACTGTACTTACCAAAGCGCTATTTCGTCGCTTCGTTCCTAAATTTACTTATATCCAACACACTTAATTATTGTTAAAAATAGTTTCTTTTTTAATTCAACACAAATAAAACACTCCAAAAATTTACTTAAATATAACATTTCACCCCCAATCATTAAATGTTATTGAGTATTGAGTAAACAAGTCGAAATGACAGGGTTTTAGCCTTAAACGCGGCTGTCGAGCCGGTTTCACGCGAATTACGTCTAGCATTTACGGTTAGGGTTCATCCTTCGTCCTCAGAAGAAACGGAATATCAACTACCCGAATTGGGAAGTCACCACTAACGCGTGGTGTTTACGCTGGTGTTTAAAAGTTACGGAATAAGGGGGCTGAGGTTGAATAATTGTTATTTAGAGCGCAAATAACGTGTCAATAAAGTTTGAAGGTTCCCAACCTTTTCTCAGCATCGACCCCCTACAATAAAAACAAATTCACAGATCCCCTCTCAAACTTAATTATGACTATAATTTTAAAACGATATTTGTGTACTATAAAAACAGTGTAAAATTTGAATTTTTGTTCAGATAGTAAGCTATGTACGAGTAGAATTTTAAACGTTTTTTTAATGTTCAAGACAAAGCTATTGATCTTTTCTAATGTCTAATTAGTTCCAACGAAAACAAACAGGATTCTAAAAGGGGGCACTGTTTATCTATACAGCACCAAAACATTTTTTAAGATAGTTTAAATTTTTTAATCAACGGTGTATTATACAGGGTGTCCCACAAGGTATGCTTTCGCAAATTTTTGCATGAATCGAATCTTAAGGCCTAAATAAAACGTTACAAAACCTTCGTAACTTGTACCAAATGAGTTTTAAAAGGTTTTACACCTTGTTTTGTTTTTGTTTTCACAGCCTACTATAAATTTCTTAAAAAAAAACTAAAAAACTTTTTTAACTTACAAATTATTGAAAATAACTACATCAACCCTTATACAGGGTGTGTATAAATTGGCGGAAGCGCTACACGTGACGATTTTCTTCGTAAAATTCTAAGTCGAAAATCTTGATACAAAAATGTTGTACCATGCTTCCTATGGCCTCAGGAACCATTTAAAGAAAAAAAAATTGGGAACCTTGCATACATTGATTTGCGTTTGGACATTTTTTTATCAGCAATTTTTACTTAGGTATTTACAATTTTTGTTATCGACGATAACTCGAAAACAAAAGACGATAACCAATTTTAGTTTTTACCATTAACTTTTTCTCGAAAAAAGAGATCGAGGATGCGCGGTCCGTTTTTTGATACCTCTTATAGTTACCGAGATTCCCTATGAAAACATCGAAATTTGCCCACCCTGTACAATAGTTAAGACAAAATATAAAACGAAGTGTTCTGTAATTATATTATACTTGGGCTGTTGTAATATAGAGGGCAGCAAAAAATCTTAATTTCTGGATTCCAGATTTGAAAATTCCATATTTTAAAATGTTTTAGATTAATGGCTTACCAAAAAAGTGTATTTTCATGTTTTGGAATGCGGGGAATCGAGTAGTAGCATTTTCCAGATTTGAATGTTGCAACTTTTCATGCGGCTCCCATTTTTTAACATTTGAACAAAATAAAAAGTCCGATTTTTTCCTATTTTTCGATTCATTCACGTTTTCTAAAATTTATTGTCAACGAAATTCCAATGGAGAGAAAATATAGTGGAACACCCTGTAAATTGTTTTTATGTGTGCAGCTAAAGCCTCAAAGCTTATGTAACATACGTAAACTTAACGTATGCTTTATATTTATGCCTTAAAAATTATTGTGTAATTCTTGTTTAGCTGTTCAAAGCGACGACTACAAATATATGTGTGTGTTTCACTAACAAAGCAGGCCGAGATCTCATTAATTTCTTTCAACAACTTCCGTGTAAACACAGAAAGGATAACTGTTTTAAACGAAACCGTAACTTGCATAAGAGCTCTGTGTACAAAGCTGGTAACGATTAGTTAGCTAAAAACTTGGCACGACTTTTGCATGGAATTAATTTACTTTGATTTACATATAAAAACAACCGTTTCATCAACTTAGGCATCAACAATTTTCCGTCGAGAGGGCATAATAATATAGCATTGAAAATACAGAGAAAAACTAAAATTTTCTGTATTTTTAACTTTTTTTAGGAATTGAACTGAACGTTATTAGGGTTTGTGATTGCTGTTTTCAGGAAATATATGATAAATGGTTCCGAATGTTTTTGACGACCTTTATTTCCGAGATAATATGTAATCCATAGCAGGCTATGACTTTTTCTCTACTTTCAGAAAGTATCCAGATGGCATTTCCAACATATAAATTTCGCTTATTATAAGAGAAACAGGTTTCCTTAAATTGGTTGAATTATTTTAAAGTATGAAAGAAGCTACAATTTATTTTAAAAAGTACAAAATTCTTAGTGTTTTAAAAGTTATAGGTAGCAAAAAAATGTTGATTTTTTTTGTCCCAACTTTTTTGTCGTAATTAATAAATCAATTTTATTTGTACCTTCTCGAGATACTTTTTTTATTAAAATTTTTGATTTCTGTTTGGTTTTTTGAAGGAACCATATACATTTAAATTTATTTTCAAATGTTTGTACGTACGCGCACTCTGTTGCCTTCTCTCAGGATGTAGTTCTAAGTACAGGGTGGGCAGATATCGATGTTTTCATAGGGAATCTTGGTAACTATAAGAGGAATCGAAAAACGGACCCCGCCGCTTCCTCGATCTCTTTTTTCGAGAAAAAGTTAATGGTGAAAACTAAAATTGGTTATCGTCTTTTGTTTTCGAGTTATCACTCATAACTCGATTTTTCGACTTTTCGTTTTATGACTATATCTCGCTTGTTTATGAAAATAAAGAAAAATAATTTTAACATTCTGCAGGTACTTTTTTGATAAGAATGCAGTGGCGTCGACAATTTAAAAAAATATATTTGAAATTCGAGCGACATAAAGTTGAATATTTTTAAACGGAACCCATAGTTAGCCGTGGCATCACGAGAAAGATGATTTTTTCCGTATTCCAATAATATATATCATGTGGGGTCGATTTATTCATTTTTCTTACATTATAGCAAAAATTAGGTAATTTTTCGTTTTTATTTTTTTTTTCTAGTATTAGGCCTGTCATGTAAGAATATACATGGGAAAACAAACTGTCATTCTGTTGTTTTAACGATAGTTTGACAGAAAGAATCACGTGTTATTGTTGGTTGTTTATGTTTTTGTACCTTAAAATCACGAAATGGCTTACGAATATTACGAAAAGTATGATATGTTAGTTTGTTAGAATGTTTTATTTAAAGCAGGGACTGAGAACGGAACGAAAACGAAAACGTTAAACGAAATTAACCGAAATTTTTTTAAGAACGAAAACGAAACTGAAAACGAAATTATTATTTTTCGTTCAAGAACGAAAACGAAATAAATATTTTCCAAAACCGGTTTTAACCGGTTTTGTCGCTATTTAAATTTTATTTGTTAAACACAAACGCGAATTTACCTTCTGTGCTGGGGAGACTCCACGAGGCAGTAAAAAATCTCACTTGAAATAAGTGAGCTTCACTTTTCTCCATATATTTACGTGAATATGTATTAACAACTTTATTGTTTATACCTACTTGCAATTTCGTGTAACACAATTAACGGTACAGATATTCTCTATTTCTAATTTGTTTTTTAGATCATCAATATAGAATATACACTTGATTGGATATATATAATCAATGTGTATGTTTTATTTGCGTTTAGACACAATAATAGTAAAATTTATTCTTACTTCGAAAAGGACTAATGTAAAAGAAGATTTATTGGAAGATGTGTTGCTAGTAAGATTTAAGGAATGTGAAAATGTATATTGTATGGTATGTACAAACTATAAAGTTAAAGTATATTTCAACTTAATATAAGTTTTTTTTAAATATCTTTTTTATTTATAACATTTAGTAAATTATCCACTTGAATTAATTCTTTTGTCTTTTTAAAGAATTACAGCAGGATCTTATTTAATTTAAATGCATACATTTTTAGTACTAAAACAAATTTAATACAGCACTTGCTATATTTTCATATTTTTAGATAAAGATCGTGTGTCTAATTTAACCTAACCACGTTGTGTTTTTGCACCTTCCGGGTGTTAAACGTAATAAAATGGTTAAATGTTATTGTGTTTAACAATTTGGTAAATTTAATATGGCAATGGTTCGCCAGTCTAAAATATGCTGTCCGTGAGCATCAAACCCCATCGTCATCGTTTATATTTTAGATGAGACGCAAATATTGTTATCGTGTTTATAGAGGGTTGTAGTGACTAGAAAAAAAAATGATTTTTTGACGACAAAAAAAATTTGTAAAACCCGTTTTAACCGTTATTATTTCGGTTCACGAAAACGAAAAAAGAATTTTTTCGGTTAGAACGAAAAGAACGAAAACGATATATTTCGTTTTCGTTCAGAACAGAAACGAACGGATTTTTTTTCGTTTTTAGTCCCTGATTTAAAGTAATAATAATTATGAAGCTGCAAGTGAAACTTATTTTAATCGTTACCCAAGAAAGACAACCTGATAAATCTATTTTTGGAAGATTAAAACAAAATCTCATTAATTGTGGGACATTTAATAAACCCAGAACAAATTAATACAAAATTAAATATAGTGAAGAGGTTGTTACCAATAATCAACTACCATTTTTTTGAAAGCAGGGATAATATAATACAAACTAGAAGATAATTCAAAAATAATATAAAATTATTTACATTGAATTTTCAAATTGACTTTCATTATTTGCAACAGATGATTCACATCGCCCTGAAACACTCTGATTTGCGTTGTAAATATGAATAATAGAAATAGAATTAATACACTGCATAAAGTTTTCTCTTAGTCCATTCGTATTATTATTACTATTTTTATATAAATTGCTGTAATGTGTCTCCAAAATGAGATTTTGTTTTAATCTTCCAAAAATAGATTTATTAGGTTGCCTTCTTTTTGGGTAACGATTAAAATAAGTTTCACTTGCAGCTTCAGAATTATTATTACTTTGAATAAAACATTCTTACATATCATATTTTCGTACTATTCGTAAGCTATTTCGTGTTTTTGAGGTACAAAAATAAAAACAATCAAGAATTAAACGTGATTATATCTGTCAAACTATCGTTAAAACAACAGAATGACAGTTTGTTTTACCAGGTATTTTGTTAATGACATAAGCCTACTCTACTAGAAAAAAAAAATGAAATGTTATCTAATTTTTCCTATTATGTAAGGAAAATAAATAAATTAACACCACATGATGTATATCATTGGAATGGGCAAAAATCCTCTTTCTCCTGATGCCACAACCAACTAGGGGTTCTATTTAAAAAAATACAACTTTGTCACAACTCGAATTTCGAAATGTTTTGTGAAAAATTGTCTACGCCACTGCATTCTTACTAAAAAAGTGCCTGTAGAATGTCAAAATTATTTTTCTGTATTTTCATAATCAAGATATAGTCATAAAACTAAAAGTCGAAATATCGAGTTATCGGTGATAACTCGAAAACGAAAGACGATAACTAATTTTAGTGTTCACCATTAACCTTTTATTGAAAAAAGAGATCGAGGGAGCGGTGTCTGTTTTTCGATACCTCTTTAAGTTATCGAGATTTCCTATGAAAACTTCGAAATTTGCCCACCCTGTACGTTAATTAGTTTCTTTAGTGCATGGTCGGTTTTTAATTAAATTATCTATCAGAGTAAATTAAACAAGTGTTTTATGTAATTAAAAAAGGAAGTTGACTAACGCGTTCTGATATATTTAATTGTAGAAAAAATAATTTGACACCATTTAATAGAGAGTTTCTTGCTAGACACAAAAAATATAGGGACTATAGGGATTTTCTTTAAAAATAAAAATGTTATAGGGTTGTGACAATCATGCTGAATTGCTCGGTATTTTTATGTGTTAAAAAATATAATGTGACTGTAAGAAATGATTGTAAAACAAAAATTATAATGGTTAATTACCAAGAACATTTCTAAACGTTTGAAAACAAAAAAATCGTAAAACCAAGCAAAATGTTTGCTTCAAAAATAATGAAATATTAATGCTTTTATAATTTAGAACGTGCCTAAATATTTTGCAAAACTGACGGTGTGATGGTTATATTAGGTCATAAAGTTGACTTTTAAATGATTAATCTAATTAAGAAATACATTACTGAGACTAACTGCTTTTAAAATAGCAACGTAACATACACTTAATTAGATTTTAATCTTCCACATAATTATAATTGAATAATGTGCAGTTTGATTAATGATTAAATAATTATGAAACTTGTAACTTTTGTTTGTGTATATTTATTTTCCGTTTTGATGCACAGTCACTGTTTTTTGTTGTATGCTCTTAAAAGGCTTGCTTTCTTACATGCGACCATATCTGGTCGATTTTGAATCACGCTATCGAAAAATATATCTTCAAATCTATTTCTTTTTTGATGAGAGACTTGAACGTATTAATAAAAACGAGTGGAAAGGAAACAATTGTGTGTTAACATGCATATTTTTATTACCACGTCACATGAACATGTTATGTTTTCACTC
This sequence comes from Elmis aenea, assembly GCA_947652605.1. Taxonomy (NCBI): domain Eukaryota; kingdom Metazoa; phylum Arthropoda; class Insecta; order Coleoptera; family Elmidae; genus Elmis; species Elmis aenea. The sequence continues at coordinate 24,724,821 of OX393584.1, forward strand.
AAGGGAAATTAGCAAATGGGGAACTTATTGTGATAGCTGCTGTTGCTAATAGGCCATTTTGCCATATTGTTTTTAATATTTTACGTACATGCGTAATTATATGCGTAAACACATCTGTCTCTTCGCCGTTCAAATGGGACGAAGAGGTCGATATTCAAACTAAAAAGTATAAAACAAGTCGTTTTTCAAACACGTGCTTGGAAAATAATCGATTAGGTACTACTACTGCTAATGTGCCTCGACATGTATAAAAATATTTATATTACACACACAATAATAGTTTTCGATTGTTTAAATATGAAAATTTTAAGTTCTAGGAAATTAATTCAAAAAGGCCATATTCAGCACATTTAAAATATTATTTCCGACCTAGCCGCAAGACATATGAACTTTTAATTCGAAAAAGCACCCAAAAAACATACTTTTTTTAAAAAAATAATTGCGATAAACCAATGAAACTAAGAAACAGTTTTTTTTTAAAACTCTTATCTAACCTTTAACCTAGTTTAAAAAAAATAATACAAATAAAAAGTTGGGTCTTAGAAATAAGTTTATTGTATGTATAAATAGCCAATTATTCAAACATACTGTATGTATAAATAGTAACATCCAATTTTAAAAGTACATTATTCCTCGTGCTTCAGATGTTTTAGCAAAAAATATGAAAAGTCGAATTTCTTTTTTCTCTCATAACTTTTTTGTCTTAATCATTAAATTACTTTTATTTGTACCTTCAGAATGTACCTTTTTCATGTAGAATGTGACTATTATCTTAGATTTTTTTATCATTTTCAATTTTTGAGATATTATCCTTAACTTTTTTTTTATGGGCCGTCAAGTTGGCTATGGAATACTGCAATGTGCTTTTTTTTCTTTCTAACGATATATCACATTGTCACCGTTATGGGGCGACGAATTTAATTATTTGGTTTTCGAATTGTTTGAAGTTATTCACGCTAATATAAAACTATTTCAATAACAATTTAAATAAAAATGACAGTGACACTTGTTTATGAAAGTGTATCAATTTACTGACTAACCACTGTAGTTTGGATCCCTTAAGCCGGATCCACATCAATAAAAATGTGCGTTGTGCGTTGTATTTGACACAAATTAGCTCGTGTTCGTCGAAATTTTTGTTGGTGTGGAATGTGCGCCGCATAGAAATGCACACAAATAATTTCGTGACGAACAACGCACGCTATTCATCGTGTTGTCGGTTTTTAGCCAACTTCAAAGAGATTTGCGTCGCACAGTGGTGTCAATGTGGACTTGATTCTGAGTGCATCTGTAGTTTTGTTTCATTTTACTGCGTAAATACCTATGTTTGGGTGATTGATCATGTCCCATTTTAAAAAAAAGAAATGTGCATTGTTCATTACATCGGATTATTTACATCGCCCAAAGAAAGTGAAAACAGGCTCTCTAGCAGCAAACTGTTGCGCTGTGCATAAACAAACCTACACAAGCGGATTCGGCCGTACAACACACAAGATAACTATTTACGTGGTAAAATACTTAACCAGATTTAAATTTGCGCCGCAAATTTTTTTTGCTGAATTTCAAAATACAAAATACAACATAAATTTTTATTGATGTGGATCCGGCTTTACATACTCTGATAGCAGTATCCAAGGTAACAAATGTTATATCTGTTTTTATAAATCACTCAGGAACTCAAGAAAAACCGTATTTTACCGATATTATTCGAAGTCATTTATATTAGTGGTCGTAGAAAAAATTAGTGGCACACGTCTTGCGGAATGTTACCTACACCCCTACTTTAATATATCCAGGTTTTCAGGGAGGGTGTTAGGCAGGGTTGCCACACGTCCTACTTTCGGTAGGACAGTCCTACAATTACCGATAGATGTCCTACGTCCTACACGCAAGCGTAATTGTCCTACATTGTACATGGCGATAATTTTTACAGAAATACAGGAGGATCTTCACAACAAAATGACCCATGCGAGGTTTTTTTTTTTTTTGCTCTTCACAACAAAATGACCCATTTTTTTTGCTTTAGAAAAATGTCCTACATTGAGCATCTCAACATGTGGCAACCCTAGTGTTAGGACCCCCCTAAAATTCCCTGATACGCCACTGGTTCTACCAGAATTAAAAAAATAAGGGTAACTATTTTTAAAAATGGCGATGATGTCACTACTTGAAATCAAATGGAGAACAAGAATTAACTCTAATAAAAAATGTGTGTTCTTAAAACTTAAAACTTGTCCAAAGTGTTTTTTCAAATAGATTGTTTCAATTTTAATGAATTCCATACTTTTGCTGCGCTTTGTATATTCCTGAACGTTGCACGTTATAGTTATTAGTTAGCTGTAGTAATCAATAATAATAGCTCAATTATTTGTGAAATTAATTAAAATTCAATGGTATCATTTCATTCAAATTTTTTGTGCTCAACAATTAACTCTAAGGTAGTTAAAAATGAATGCCCAGGGCGTTTACCCTGTCGAAACTATTGGATTTTAGGTGACCCTAAATAATTCAGTATATTATGCCAAAGGGAAATTCAAATTTCTGTTTGTCGGCTCGAATTTTGCTCATATTTAATGAATTTTTAGTTTCCCTGATCGTTTTAGGAGAGAAATGATATGTATAATCAACATACACACGATAAAATACATACATATTTAATGAGATTTTTCCTACACGATCTGTTACGACCCATTTTGCAATATACGATAAGGTATCCTAAAAGTTTGGCTCGATATAGAAATAAGCCATATAATTTATTTAAATATCAGAACGCTCAAACTAGTGACCTTTCATTTTTAAGCATTTTTAACCCTTCTTAACGTGTCTATATTGGTCATATCACACATGGATATGAGCAGTGGCGGATCTTGATTTTGTGGGGCCCCAGGCGTACCTGATTTGGAGGCTCCCTATTGACCCTACTAAGAATGGGATGGTTCACTTAAATGAACAATGCAGAAAATCATAACGTTTTTAGTTTTTGAAATCAACAAAATCATAAATACAAGAATAAGATACGGAAATAAAAAAATATTCTCAGGTACCAGAAAAAAAAATCACATTCTCATTTAAAATAAAAAATCACATCTCAGATATAACAACTCACAGAAAAATTCTGCATCATACAGTACAGGGTACAGGGTGGTCCAAATTCGATGGGATACATGAGTATCTCGCTTAATAGTCAAGATAGAGGAACGGTTAAATTACCAAAAATGTGCAGTTTTTTGGTAAAAACTCAGAACCGTTTTCAAAAATATAATTTCCGGTTTTTGATTTAAAATAGAAACATACAAATTAAAACAAAATTTGTTGGAGAGCATGAGTTCATAACCTTAAACTATTTAAACTGAGTGTTTTTTAGTGACTAATAAATTATCTACAGGAAAATATAAAAAAAGTAGAGGGTGTTCCATAAAATAAAACACTTATTCGTGTTTAAGATTCAGCTTAGTGGACCGAAGAAAACAAACATCAAACACCCTTCGTATTATTTTAAAAGTTAAACTATTTAGAAGACACTATAAAAGTATTGTTAACGAAACCACAAAAACATTTTTTCTACGACCACTAATGTAAATGACTTTTACCGTACAGCTTGCATGCATAGTAAGTGAGTCCTAACGCACGGTAAGCAAAACGCACACTTGTCTAGAAAGATCGAAGTAGCCTTACGTCAAACACTTCCTGCATGCTTAGTAAGTGAGTTATAACGCACGGTAAGCAAAACGCACACTTGTCTAGAAACGTCAAAGTAGGCTTACGTCTAAATTGACAAGACAACGTAATTACATGTGTATATTAGCCAAAAAGCCGTTAAAATCGTATGCATTATGTGTTCGTAGAAAAAGTATGCTACATAACACGAGTTGTAAAGCAATTAGATATTTTCAAAATTCCAAATTTTTTAATAGTCGATAAAACTCGAGATGTACATTTCCATAAAAAATAGAACATCCTGTAAATATTTATGTGTTTTATTTTCATGCACTACTGTGCGTAAAAACACGAAAAAAATCTTGAAGTAAAAAAAAACAACCAACGAAAATACAAGAGAAATAAATTCTATTTCGTTTCTCTTTAAACTCCGACGTTTTAATCAATTGTTTTTATTGTTTTACCTGTGATAAGGTTGATGAATGGAGGGCATTTAATTTATCTGATTGAAAAACTTCCTATTTATCGTATTAGTTAATGGCATGGAAATGGCAAAACAAATTATGTTAATATCGGCGCTTTTAATGTATAATTTCCCGGTGTATATAGATTTGCGAGAGTAAATTTTATCAGGAGACACAATGATTAGAACTATACGTAAGTGGATTATAATATGACACTAGTTATATTGATTCTTAACCATAGTTCATATTAGCTGACCCATACAGAGTATTGATTTATACTGAATGTTCAGCAATCGATGAAAACAGACCTTGTCCCACAAATTGTATACTAACATAAGAAATGTCATATCAATTTAAAAAAGATACATTTTTAAAAAGTTAAACAATTCATGTTTGTTATGTGCAGACGAGATGTCTATTACATTAATTCATCAAATTTCGGTACCATTTTTATCGTTGGTTCAATTTTGTCTTCATGGTTAACGACACAGCTTTTCTATAAATATATAAAATACTAAATTATAAATAAACTTAGCTTTTAGATACTCGCTTCTAGATTTTCTGCTGTTTATGTAAATATTAATTAATATAGGTAATGTTATACATGGTGGCCATAATCTACATGTGTTGTATGGGCAACGTTGTTATTATAAGTTACATGGTCGGTTAAATAAGCAAATTTAATGCCATTTTGACATTTCACCTACACATTGAACTTTTTCTAAATATTTAAAAAAAATAAAAAACAGGCGATTTTTTCAATGTTAAATAATTCAATAACCACCTATAGTAAAAACAAACTTTAAAATGATTCCTGTAGGTAATTGTACGTAGAATTAGAAAAAAATATCTTAAAAGTCATGGCACACTCGGTTTTTGAGGTATAAACCAAACTTGCTTTTTTTAAAATGGCAACCGTAGTTGGCTATGGGTTAATTAAAAAGAGATTTTTTCTCTCGTTTCATTGATGTATGGGTTGTCATATATATTTTTGTTACTTTTGATAAAATTTGCAAAAAAACAAAATTATTACTTAATAGTATAAGGGTGCCTTGGATTTGGACAACAACAGATCATCTATTGTTTGTTTTTATCAGTTGTCAAAGTTCGTTCTGTTATGTTGCTAATTGTGGATGCGAATGTGTTAAGTAATTGCGATAAAGTTAGTAAGAAATAAAAAAGATGACTTATTCGTGGTAAGAAAAAATGATGATATTTTAGGTTTGTTCCAACAGGCTTGCTGACTGCGGCGCACTATCAGGAGTGTGCGCAGTATCAATATAGCGTTCCAACACAGTCCATCATTACAAAATTAATACATGAACTAGTCATGTACGGTCAAAACAGTTCTTGGATGAGAGCATGTACCAGCATTTGGATTTTTAAACGCATGCGCTGTTCATAACTAACGTGAGCTCAGGTAGCTATGCATCGCCCTCCCATTTAGTACTGGATTCTTAAGGTGTTTGTCCTTGCGCTGCGCACATTTCTATGAACCCAATAGACGCAAATGTCATTTACAGTTAGGCTAGTCGTAAAAGTGTTCCAACAACGGCTACTACTGGGCAATACAGTTATTAGTACATAGTTCACGTATGCGAATAAAACAGTTTATGCATTCATCCAAGGATCGGTCTTAAACTGCATGTTGGAACAAACCTTTTGTTACTACAGTTGTAATCGTGATCCAAACGCAGTATCGGAATTATATCTCTTAACATACATGAAAAGAAGACAGCCAAATAAAAGACTGTCTACAAAACTTGAAGCTAATTTAAAACAGTATGGATCTTCTTGTAAACCAAAAGAAGCCACAATAGATATTAATGAAGATGCAGAAATCAGACATAACACTTTACTAAAAGTGCAAAGTGAAACATTAAAACGGTGTCAATTGTGTATTCAAGAAAATGGTGGCCACTTTGAAGCATTATTATAATTATTTATTTAATTCATAGTCATAGTAGTAGGTTAATCATAATAGCCGTAAAGTTTTTAATTTGTTACTGTTCAATAAAATTATTTTTGCTGGTAATTTCAATTGTTGCTGATGATGAGATATAAACCAAGAAAACTTGACATTATTGTCCAAATCCAAGGCACCCTTATACTGTTTAGTAATAATTTTTTTTTTTGCAAATTTTAAGAGAAGTAAACAAAATACATATGACAACCCATACGTTTTTGAAATCAGAAAAAAATAAGCTTTTAAATGAGCCCATAGCCAACTATGATTGCCATTAAAAAAAAAAGCAAGTTTGGATTATATCTCAAAAACCGAGTGTGCCATGACCTTTTAAATATTTTTTTCTTATTCTACGAAAAATTATCTACAGGGTTCAATTTACAGTTTCGTTTTACCATAGGTGGCTATATAACATTGAAAATATCACCCAACTTTAATGTCAAAATGGCATTAATACTGTCTTAAAAATTTTCCCAACATTGCTAATTTAACCGCCCATGTAACTCTTATAATAACAAAGTTACCTATACAACACATGCAGATTATGACCACCCGGTATACGCAGTATTAAATTGACATTAAATATTAATGTAAGTGCATTAGTGCTGTTCTGATTTAGGTGCGGTGTTCTGGAATAACTGCTTGTTCAACATCCTCCAGAAACTTCAGACCCATTACTAGTTATGCAGTTACAACTACAATATTATTTACTTTAAAAGCTGTCTATTGCTTACATTTTAGGTTCCAGTTAACGGCTGTATTATCTTTAGTGCTGTTGATTGAACTAAAGATCTTCAAATAATTGAACTTTCCGTTTTGGAGAAGACGAGTGGATTATTGTCAATAAAAAGCTGAAATTTGGCGTTTAATAAATTGGTAGTCCCGATTTAATGCAAAAAGCAGATGATGCGCAGGGGCACTATTTGCAAAAGGCGTTTCAACAAGACGAAAAAAAAACGTAGCCCATGACAATATTTCATTACTTAAATTATCTTATTTTCTATATGATTTCTCGCCTTTTCTAGTGATGCAATTGGATGTAAATGGAATTGGAGAGGGTATGATTTTAACCTAGTATGACTGTGCTTTAGACAGCAGGAAAATTGTAAGATGCGTTTATGAACAGTCTCTGCGTTTATTTTAGAAGAAAATTAGCGCCCTAGCAGTACCCAAGTATACAGGGTGCCCCAGATAACATTTTCAGCATGGGAATCTCGCTTATTATAGGAGACACAGGTTTTTTTAAATCAGATGAATTATTCCCAAGTGTGAGAGGAGCTACAATCAATTTTTTAAAGGACAAAATTCCTCGTAGTTCAGATGTTATAACAAAAAATATGAAAATGTGGAATATCCTTTTCCTCCCATAACTTTTTTGATTTATTCATTAGATCAATTTTATCAGTACTTTCTTAAGACACTTTTTAATGTAGAATGTAACTGTTTCTTTAGAATTTTTTTATAACGTACCATTTTTGAGATATTACCCCTAACTTAATTTTTTCTTATGGGCCACGAAGTTGGCTATGGAATAGTTAAATGTCCTTTTTCTCTCTCTTTTAAATGAGATATTACTTGCCACCTCTGTTTTTATGAATAAGTCATAAAATCAAGAAAAATCGTATTTTACCAATCACTTATCAGGCTATCCTTAAAATTAAAAACAAAAAACAACCAAACAAATGTTAAATGACTGTGTCAGCTGTCTGCGGTATTATTTATTTCAATTTTATGGTATTAGTGTGTAATTTGATAGTTTTTGACTACACAATTACTAAATTGTTATGGCTACATTTAAATATAACGAAAAATTTGACATGTGAGATGTTACTTTCTTTGCCATAAAAACCCTGTCGAAGCTGAGCGAATATACTTAGAGCTGCATCCCGAGAGACGGCAACGAAGTGCGCGTAATTACAGAAATTTGGAAATAAATTTAAAAGAATATGGTTTCTTCGAGAAACGAACCAATTGTCCAAGTAAATCCCTGAAAAATTAGAATCACCTGTTTTTACACAGTTTCTATGGCAAAGAATATAGCATTTCAACATGGCAAATTTTTTAATTGTTGTAAATGTGTCCGTAATTATATGATAACAAATTTGCTACAAAGACTTTCGAATTACACAACAATGCTATAAAAATCTAATAATTGATACAGCAAACAAATGGTAAATGTCATCTAACATTTAATTAGTTGTTTTTTGTTTCTTTTTTCGTAGATAGTGATTGCTAAAACACAATTTTTCTTAATGGTATGACTTATTTTATAAAAATAGATATGGCAAGTAATATCTCATTAAAAAGAGAAAAAAGAACATTTATATATTGTATAGAACTTTGCGGCCTATAAGAAAAAAATAATTTAGGGGTAATATCTCGAAAATGGCGATAAAATAAATCTAAAGAAACAGTTACATTCCACATTAAAAAGTGTCTTTAAAAAGTACTAATAAAACTGATCTAATGAATAAAACAATAAAGTTATGAGATAAAAAAAAGTTCGACATTTTCATATTTTTTGCTATAACATCTGAAGTACGAGAAATTTTATACTTTTAAAAATTGATTGTAGCTCCTCTCATACTTGGGAATAATTCATCTAATTTAAGCAAACCTGTGTCTTTTATCTAGGACACCCTGTATATTACGTTGCATTATTGAATTGACCGGGTATCGTAGAGAGTACCATACAAAGTTAAATAGTTGCAAATATTGGCTCTCTTGATTGTTAAACGACAAACTTGTAAGGATAACACTTGTTCAGAATCACAAACTACGTAAGATTCATTAATTGGATTTTCAATTTGGTAAGCATTTTCGCTTCCTTTGAGAAAATTTAAAAAAACAACGCGGTAGTTTGGTTTTCTATAGTTTTTTATGGCTTTTAAGCAACTTAACAATATGCATCTTAAATTGAGGGTTCCTATGGCAGAATTATCCCGCCAAAATGATGTAAAACGTGATTTTATGAAATCTGAAAAATATGCGTTTTTACATTTTTTTTTAGCGTAAAACTTAAATAACTTTCATATTTATTATCGTATCTCGGCGATATCTTTTAAAAATTGTTTTTTTCGATTTGCCGAATATCATTGTTCGAAAAATTATTCTTCGCGAGATTTAATAACGCTGCTAAATAAGTTTAAAGCGCGTCCTCGCACATTTTGGAAAGCGAGTGCATGCGAGAAGTTTTTATGTTTTATAAATATGTCACTACAACGTCGAGATGAACAAAAACGAATAACAAACTGAACTCGGATATCTCTAACGGTTTAAGAAATACGGTCTTCTAAATAAATGTCTTTGTGGCGCCCTAAGGTGTAAATTTTTTTTACCGCTTTTATTTTCCGAACAATAATGCCAACAGCCCTTACAAAAATTAAAAATGCAAGTAAAGAATCTTACATAGGTTTTAATCGTAAAAACTTTTATATTTACACTTTTGTCGTAAAATAATCAGTGGAGCCGATATTTGCAACTATTTAATTTTGCTTATACAGGGTGTCCCAAACTCGAGTAAATGCATGGGGATCTCGCTTATCTTAAGAGCTACGAGGTCGGTTAAATTAGGGCAAAGTTGCTAAATTCGATGCTTATTGATAATCTAAAGAGAAATTGGAAATATCTCAAACGGTATCCGAGAAAATTAGGAAAGACTGGAAAGTCCATTTTTGAAAATCGTTTATAACTCCTTTGGAGTTTGAAATATTTTAACTGTGCAAAAAAGTTGCCCAAGCAACTTTTTAAGCCGAATCGGATGGTGGTCACAAATTTTTCCTAGGTCGATTTGTTTTTGTTTTAGACAACCAACTTTGTTTTTTCTTATGGGCAGCATATCGCGTTTTTCTTCATTATTTAAGTTCATTTTTACGACCAACAGGCCTTCAAAGCTTTTAGTTTGTTGATCGGTTGTCATGGAAACAACATAAACTACAATGACCGGCCAACCTGATTTATAATGGTTATTGTTTAAAACGTATTTTTTTAAATTTGACAATGAAAGAAAAAGTAAAATACCATGTGTGATACATCAATGGATTCAGAAAAATAAATGCTATTTGATTATATAAATAGCAAAAATTGCGCCCATAAGAAAAAATTTGTGACCACTATTCAATTCGGCTTGAAAAGTTGTTTGGGCTATGTCTTTACACATTTAAAATATTTCATACTCCAAAGGAGTTATAGACGATTTTCAAAAATCGTATTTTCCAGTTTTTCCTAATTTTCTCGGATACCGTTTGAGATATTTCCAATTTCTCTTTGGATTATTAATGAGCATCTAATTTCGCAACTTTGCCCTAATTTAACCGACCTCGTAGCTCTTAAGATAAGCGAGATCCCCATGCATTTACTCGAATTTGGGACACCCTGTATAGGTATTTTCCTTGATTTTGTGACTTATTTATAAAAATAGGTATAGCAAGTAATATCTCATTTAAAAAAGAAACAAAAAGCACATTTAACTATCCCATAGCCAACTTCGCGGCCCATAAGAAAAAATGAAACTATGGGTAATATGTTAAAAATGGTAGGTGTTAAAAAAATCTAAAATATTGGTTACATTCTCCATTAAAATGTACCTGAAGAAAGTACAAACAAAATTGTTGTAATGATTAAGACAAAAAAGTTAGGAGAGAAAAAAGAAATTTGACATTTTCATATTTTTTGCTGTAACATCTGAAGCACGAGGAATTTTGTACTTTTAAAAGTTGATTGTGGCTCTTATCATACTAAGGAATATTTCATCTAATTTAACGAACCCGTATCTCTTATAATAAGCGAGATCCCCATGCTGGAAATGTAATCTGGGACACCCTGTATATGCAACAAAAAAATCAAATGTATTTCAGTAAAGTCTGTCACAGAAGAACGATAAATATGCAAAATTTAAAAGTTTTACAGCGCTTTAAAAATGTACCTTATACTGGAAATGCTACGTTAATAATGGATATATAAACGAAGACTAGAATAATTTTATGGGCGTCTTAAAGGGGCACCTTTTTAATGTTAAGTTATAAATATCTTTATGTCGGAACAAGTACGCTGAATTAGGCGCGGATATAAAACGCAGCTAATAAACCTTATGCCGGTTCTGTTCTATAGTTAATTTCTTTAATGAACAAACTTATTTGTAAATGCGAAGCCAATAAACATTACAATTAATTAGTCAATAAATAATCCATCACGTTAATCCGTCATGCAAAAATAAATAAAGCGATCGACGAGTAATATTGGGAACGTGTTAATTTACATATCATAATTGAGATTTCCGAACTTTATTAAAAATAGCTCGCTGTAAAGGGTGTATTAGGGGATCTTTTGACAAAAAACGACGATGAAAAGGTAACATCCTGCTGTGTAATTGAAGAAAGAGATTGTGCCGTAATATGATGTCAATATTCCTGAAAATGAATCGATAGATTTTATGGGGCTTAAAGTAGGGTGGGGCTACTTACCTCTCCGACTAACGCGCCACTGAGCGCCGCGGCGCGCAACCGGCGCCGAACAACGTGTAGTATGTTTCGAGTATCGAACAACGACGCCAGCTGGTGCGGTGGCCGCACGAGACGACGACGAGAAATTATCACATATCATTTTACCGTGATAGCGCTTACTTACAGTTATGTTCCCAAAATTAGTGCCTCCTAGCAAAACACACGTGCTCCTGTGCAAAAGTAGTGTCCGCTAGACTGAAAATGTGCACAGGTACGTTCTAAATAATTTATATCGAATCGTAAAAATATTAAAGAGCATGTTTTCAAATTTAAGTACGCAAATTACATATTTATTCCCGAGAAATAAATTTAACGACTCGACCCAACGTTGCATGATAGTAATGTAATTGAAAACTACAATTTATTTCTGTTTGCTCGGAGCCATTATTTAATTTATTATTGATGTGTTTTTTTTTGTAGATCGTAATATAAACTTAGTAACCCAAATACGTTAACGACAAAATACTCCGCGCGCTCATCTGTGTGTATGTGTCTGTGTCAGTTTTTTCTTGCGTGCGTCGAGTGTGCTAGCGCTCGTTCTTGCATGTGGTTGACCATAAGCCATAAAGATCCCATTCAGTTGTAATAATAGGCCACAGAGGACAACTGGACTAACCTATTATAACTGAATAGCAGATGTACATTTGTACTTAAGTTTATGCCAATATTTAAATTATTTATGGTTACTGCGTGCGCTTTAACTTTGTGAGATTGAGAACACTAACATATGTTAAGAAAATGACATGGAAGTAATGTTCAAGTGGGCTTCTGTTGCATTTTATTAAGACTTATTTTCAAAACACTAGTTTATTTGACGCTTTTCGAACAGTACTTTCAGATGGATGACAGTTGCAGATTAAAGTGAATCGTAAAATGAAAATTTGGAAAACTCTGCGAAATTAAACTGCAACAATACAGAAATTAATGTCAGGACATGAAACTCCATAATTAAAAGCGATAAAAAACACGACGGCCAGTCAGAAAATCTGGAATAACATCACCCGTCGGAACCGTTCGACGACATTTTTAACTTAATTTTTTGAATGAATTGACTGTGGTTACTGACTATGGTAAAATCGATATTGCATTATGCTTTTTTGATAAGACAGTTGAAACAGCAGATGCAAAAGAAAGCCCAACCATTTTAAATAACAAACAGATGCTGCATCGAATGTTTTTAGTGTGAAATACTTTCATTTGTAAATTAAAATTGATGCATCAAATAACGACATTCACTGAATTGTATTTTTAATTTGTAATCTTTTATTAATCTAGAAATAAAAAATCACCTGTGTTTTGTAAATATGTTGTTCTCTCCCTACCTGTATATTAGCTTTACGATATGATACCGTTTCTTCAAAGAAAGTGTCTTAAAAATATTACAAATCAACAATAGCAGAAAAAGAAAAAGTATATATTTAGATAAATGCAAAAATGTTTTCAGTGATTCTTGATAATACCGGATGTTATTGAAACCAGGCTCACCTCCTTTTTCTTTTAGTTTTGATTTTAGAAAAACGAAATTTTAAACAAGCGATATGTGCAAAAATCCTGATTTTCGAAACATATATACTTCCGGTTTCGCCGGAAATGACCCTAACTTTGTTATTTCAAATGGAACACCGTGTGTTTTTTTTACATTTTTGGAAATTGGAAGCAATTTTGAATACAACTGTACTATTTTAGTTAATTTTTAAAACCTCAAAATTATATTTTCATTAAGTGTGCCATGGCCTGCACAAATTGAATTTTATTATATCTAAAACTGCCCGAAATACGTTTTTGTTAATTTAATTGGCATTTGGGTACTTTAATCGGCGTTGAAGGTTGTGGAATCGGTTTTTTGACAAAAAGTCAATTTTTTTTAATGGAACGATAGTGGCTCATGCGGTTATTTAAATAGAGTATTTTCTGACGCATTCAACAATACGAATAACTTGGTATTTTTATTGGGAGCAGGCATTAAAATGTTGGTAAATCATAGTTGACTATGCTAAATAGCAACAAAACAAATGCTTTTTTTTTGGTCGACCCTTTCACGATGATCACTAACAACTAAAAATTAATTAAAACTTTTAGGAAAAACAACAAAAAAGAAATTAACACATCGAAAGTTTTATTGAATAAACAGTTGTTTGTTTGTATTTTTAGAAATAAATTCTAATAAAAATACAAACTTGTTGGTATTGTTGAATTCGCCAGAAATACTCTATTTAAATAAATCTATTTAAGTAACACAAACGTCAAAAACGTTTTTCGGACACTTTTTGACATAATAAAACTCAATTTATGCCGGTCACGGCACACTAACTTAATGTCCAAAAATTATTTGAGTTCATAAAAATTAACTAAACTAGTGCAGTTGTTTTCAAAATTGCTTCTTTTTTCCAAAAATGTAAACCATACAGGGTGTTCCATTTGAAATAACAAAGTTAGGGTCATTTCAGGCGAAACCGGAAGTGATACAAAATTGTACATGTATTCAGAAAATCAGGATTTTTGCACGTATCACGTTTAAAATTTCGTTTGTCTAAAATCAAAACTAAAGTTTAATTATAAGTGACTTTTTTTAAAAGATTTTTCTGTAGAAATGATGGACCACTTTCGGGCCTTTCCTTTTTATGACTTAATATACTATTAACAAAAAAAGCGACTCAAAACTCGTCCATCAATTCAAAATTCTTCTTAAAAGGAATTTTAATTAAATTTATTTATTTTATATCTAGGGTATTAAGATGTGTCTAGTTATTTTCTTTATTTCACTTTTCGAAGCTAGTTGCAAAAGCTTGCGAGAAATTTAACCAGCTTTTAGACATTTTTTTACGAAGTATGTGTAAAAACCAGAAGTGGTAATTTTTTCTAAATTAGTCTTGAACATTATTTAGTCTACTTCAATTGTTTCTATACACTGTAAATTACTTTTCTATGAAAAACATGTTTTTAAAACGTCACATGTAACATGTAAACATTTGCACGATTTAAATGATGCGCATTGTATGTAACTTTAATTAAAAATCGCTTATTTATTTTTCTTCAGTTTTAACTCGTAAACAGTTCACGGTTTAGCGCTACTTTGTTGAGGAACGTTGTATTTGTATGGTACAGGGGGTCCACCTAGTGCGTATTTCCTTCATATATGGTTTATTAATTAAAATATAAATATAAAATTCAAACAAAATTTGTTGGAGATCATTTGCTTCATAACCTAAAATTGTTTCCGTCTATACCAAGCGTTTAGTTACATATCGGTATATGTAACTTTTTTACTTTAAAAGCAAGACCCTGTATATTTTTCACTTTTTGGATGCCAAATTAAATTTTCATTCCAATATGTACCTAAAATCACAAGTTTTCGAGTTATATACGTTTTTTTTTTTTAAATATTGACGGATTCAAATGATTTTTAGTTTGGGAGTTTTGTTAACAATCTTTTAGTGCCTTCTGGATAATTAAACTTTTAAAATAATACACAGAGCGTTTGTTTTTGTCGGTCCATTTAGCTAAATTTTAAACACAAATAAGTAATTTTTTTTAAACGGAACACTCTGTATTTTTTTAAATTTTCTAGTATATGATTTAATGGTTAAATAAAAACACTTAAGGTGTTTCTTGTCTAAAAGCAATATTTGATTTTATCAAGATAAAGCGCTTTGAAGAAAATTGTAAAAAGTAACACTTTTAATTTCAGTTCAACTAGTAAGCTGTAAATAATTGTCTATCATCTGCTAAATTAATTTAGAAAAATCGTTTTTTCTATGCCTATTTAATTTAAGCAATATTAATTAAAAATAGAAAACTTCTAAATCATTTATTTACTGTTCTAATATGAGAGAAAGACTGTTAAATACCATCAGAGCCGGTCCTAGGGTTTGCTGGCCCGTGTGCAAAAATAAATGCGGGGCCGGATATTTTGATAAAGGGTTGAGTAAAATGTTGTTAAAGAACTGAAAAAAACAGGCTAGTGAACCAGAAAAAAAGAGCTTCTCGCCTTCATTTTGTCTATACCAAGGTTTACCTAGCGGGATCCCAGCGCGGGGCCGGCCTGCGTGTGCCCGTGTACAGATACCGCCCGCTAGGCATTTTTTGAATGAGGGCGAAGAGCTTTTTTTTTTACCAGTCTGTTTTTTACTTTCACACAGCCTCGCAAACCCTAAACGGCTTGCGCGGGGCCGGTCTAGGCGCGGGGCCGTGTGCGGTGCACACTCTGCACACCCTTATATCCGGCCCTGAATGCCATCTTAAATGTTAATGTAACATAAGCATAGCTATAAGAATATGTTTTATTTTTACGTCAATTATTAAAAAAAAAATCCCCGTTATTGGTGAAAATATTTTAAGTACCTAGTTGATTTTCCGAAATTTCACTGGATCATAGTTGTGGCCCATAAAATTTGCTACTCGGAATGGGCCGTCCGTTTTTTTTTGACAACTTTTTGTTTTAAAGATACAGCGGTTGCAAAGTCTAAGAAACAATAATTAAAGTTTTTAAATTTTTAACATTTTTTTGTACAATCTACTTTATAAGTTTTAAACCATTGCCTGTAGACAAAAAATAATTATAACCAATTGTGTAGCGAATTTTATGGTCTATTAAAAAGCTGCAAGGTATTTTACAATAAAATTGATATTTTTAGCGACAGAGCCTTTTAAATGCAGAAGTGTAATAAAATCAAGTAAGTGTTGATATCTGCTCAGCATTTGATTTTAGGAAAAAGTTTTACTTACAAATTTTACTAAGAAAAAGGCCCTTTATCACCACTTAAACTATTTGCGCCGATAACGGGGACACACTGTATGTAGTGTTAGCAGACTTTTTAAAAAAGAGAATAATGTAAACATCTTAAAAAAATCTTAAAGGCTTTGAAAAATTAATAAGTACTGTACTGTCATGTATTTTTTTATCTCAATTTTTCATATATTCTTTGAAAACAACAGGTTGTAGCTTTATATGTGTTTCCATCAATGACATAGCAACATAATACCATGTAATTTTCTGTTCATAAAATAAGCCATAACTATTTTTAGCATATACTTAGACAAATAAAATGAGGTTGAGATATAATTAAGTAAAAAATTGCAAACATTAATTCCTCTCAAAGCTATCTTTGCTTTTTTCTGTGTACGTACGCATTTATCTTGTTTTATCAAAGACCACTAACACTACATAATCCAACCAATTTGTTAATTAAATCAGAAATAAAAGGCCACAACTTTCTATGGTTACATTTCAATAAATGTACGTGAAGCCAATACGTATACAAGCTTAATTTTAGAAATGTTAGTATCTTATCACAGTTGGTGTAAAACTGTCTAAATAGTAAGTACTAACCATTAACTGTTAAATATCTGACACACTCAATAAGACTTCAGTGTTTGATAATTTTTATATTATACACTTTTTTTCCTTTTTTTTTATTAAATAGTTGAATTCCGGTGTTCACATTTTTAACGCCATTCAATTTTATTTTGTGCTTCTGCCCAATTTTGTTAATTTAAACTACTCACCAACTCTTGTTATAAGAAGGGTTTTTATTTTCACGTAACACGATATATAATTGTCACGCTATACATATTTTTAACAAGAAAACACTCATCGTGTTTCTTAAAGGAATCGCTTCATGAAAAAACCTATTCCAGTTTCAAGAATCTTATCTCTTCGTCGGTTTTGAAAGTAGCATAGATTTACTTACAGAAGCAATTTGTGAAATGGAAAAATCATCTTTCAACAAAACTTATATGTTTGTACAGGGTGTACCAGATTACATTTCCACCATGGGGATCTCGCTTATTATAGGAGATACAGGTTTGCTTAAATTAGATGAATTATTTCTTAGTATGAGAGGAGCCACAATCAATTTTTATAAGTGCAAATTCCTCGTACTTCAGATGTTATAGCAAAATATACTTTTTTTTATGTAGAATGTAACTATTATCTTATACAGGGTGTGTATAAATTGGCGGAAGCGCTACACGTGACGATGTTCTTCGTAAAATTCTAAGTCAAAAATCTTGATACAAAAATGTTGTACCATGCTTCCTATGGCATTAGGAACCATTTAAAGAAAAAAAAAATTGGCAACATTGCATACATTGATTTGCGTTTGGACATTTTTTTATCAGCAATTTTTACTTAGATATTTACAATTTTTGTTCGAACTGAAAGCCTTCAGTTCGTAAACATAGCTGCAAACTTTTGGGTATCGTAAAACACAAACTAGAAATAATTACGAGAAAAACAGAGATGACAGCTTATGACAATGTTGCCATATGTATTATTTTCATTCAAATCAGTGATTTACATATTTTCAACACCAATTTTTGAAAGGCAGAACACAATATCTAGGAAAAAATACTATTCGAAATTTATTTTTATTCCAAATTGCAGCTTTTTCATTTGCAAGTATTAAATAATAACGCTTATTAAAGGACTAAATGTCAAAACTTTGAGGACCTCTTGCAGACACAGCAAGCATGGTACAACATTTTCGTATCAAGATTTTCGACTTGGAATTTTACGAAGAACATCGCCACGTGTAGCGCTTTCGCCAATTTTTACACACCCTGTATAAGAGGAGAAAAAAGCACATTTTACTATTCCAAAGTCAACTTGCCCGTTTAATACGTTTCATGGCTAATTTAGAATAATATTCGTAAAATACGGTGTTTTTTGAGTTTCTGAGTTACTTATAAAAATAGATATAACATATGATATATCGTTAGAAAAAGGAAAAAAAAAAGTACATCGTACTATTACAAAGCCAACTTGATGGCCCCTAAAAAAAAATGAAGTTGGGGGTAATATTTAAATAATAAAAAGTGATAAAAAATCTAAGATAATAGTTACATTCTAAATAAAAAAGGTACAAATAAGATTGATTTAATGATTAAGACAAAAAAGTTATAAAAAAAAAGCGGAAAAAAGAGATTCGACATTGTCATATTTTTTGCTATAACATCTGAAGTGAGGGGAATTTTGTACTTTTAAAAATTGATTGTGACTTCTCTCATACTAAGGAATAATTAATTTTGCTTGAACAAACCTGTATCTCCTATTATAAGCGAGATCCCCATCCTGGCAATCAGGAACTAAAAACGTAAAAATTTTGTTCGTGTTTGTTCGGAACGAAATCGAAATATATCGTTTTCGTTCTTTTCGTTCCCAAGTTCCCACCCATGACATTTCTTTTTGGTTTACGTGAACCGAAATTTATAACGGTTAAAACCGGTTTTACATTTTTTTTTGTCGTCAAAAAATCGACGACTTTAATTTTTTTTCTCAATTCACTACAACCCTCTTAATACGATAACAATATTTGCGTCTCCACTAAATTATAAACGATGACGATGGGTTTTGATGCTCACGGATCATATTTTAGACTAGCGAACCGTCACCATATTAAATTTACCAAATTGTTAAACACATTAACATTTAACCAATTTATTTAGTATTACACCCGTAAGATGCAAAAACACAACTCGATTAGTTTAAATTGTACACACGAGCTTTATCTAAAAATATAGTCCTGTGTTAAATTTGTTTTAGTAACTACTAAAAATCTATGCATGTGAATTAAATTAAGTAGATCCTGCTTTAATAAAACAAAATAATTAATTCAAGTGGATAATTATTCACTAAATGTTTCCATGAATGCTATAAATAAAAAAAGATATTAAAAAAACTTATATTAACTTTAAACGCAACTAAAACATAAACATTAATAATATATAAAAAATAAACTTGAAATTTACTATAACTTAAACGTTTGTACATACTATACAACATACATTTTCACATTCCATTCAATCTTACTAGCAACACATCTTCCAATAAATCTTCTTTTACATTAGCCCTTTACGAAGTAAGAATAAATTTTACATTTATTAACTCTAAACGCAAATAAAACACACACATTAATAATAATGTATATCCAATCAAGTGTATATTCTTTATTGATGATCCAATCAACAAATTAGAAATAGATAATAATCTGTACCGTTACTTGTGTTACACGAAATTGCAAGTAAAAACAATAAAGTTGTTAATACACATGTTATGTATATGGAGAAAAGTGAAGCTCACTTATTTCAAGTAAGATTTTTTACTGCCTCGTGGCAGTCTGTCCAGCATAGAAGGTAAATTCGCGTTTGTGTTTAGCAAATAGAATTTAAATAGTGATAAAACCGGTTAAAACCGGCTTGCGAAAATATTTATTCCGTTTTCGTTCTTGAACGTTAATAATAATTTCGTTTTCGATCTTAAAAAAAATTCAGTTAATTTCGTTTAACGTTTTCATTCCGTTCTCAGTCCCTGCTGGAAATGTAATCTGGGACACCCTGTATATTAATCAAGTGACTTAAAAATATCAAATATTCTAAAAATTGTCTTATTCTGAAAAGCTAATAGAGTCGTTTCGCAGAAATTAAATTTAAAAAAAGTTGAATAATTGTGAAATTAATTACTCTTGATTATTAATATAAAAGTTCCATTTTGTTTTCCAGCCATTGTATTAACTCACAGAATGTGCACAATTGCGCACTGCCTCGTCTGGTGGATAAATTCCTTTTGATTTGAAATTTTACTTATAAAGTTTTTAATGAAACGTATGCGTTTATATACATGCTTTGTTTCCAAAAAAATTAGTAACTGAGTAAGGAAATAACCTGTTAAGTAGGTAACTGTTTAACCCCCGTTTCCCAATATATTCGTTGGTTATAAGTAAAATCACATTGATGTTTTTCAAGCTTTACTGAGCAAACAGAATAACGAAAGATAATTTGCTGACTGAAATCAGATAAGGGTCTATCAGCTGGCAGTAGTATGCCGTCGCGTTTGTGTGCTACCTGCATGATATCGAGTTAATAATTTGAATTCACGGAAGTCCTTTATTTTGTTGATGTATAGCCAAATAGTTAGTCCGCAAAATTATGTCTTTCACGAAGACAAATATTTACCGGTGAGGTGGGATGTGACATAGCTGTGTAACTTTTACCAGCATAGCCTTCTACAAGCTCATCAAAACCGTTGTTACAAAATCGATTTTTCTCTAAGAATAAACTGTCTTACCGTGTTGTATCATTCGATCATATGTGCAATTCTAAATTGCTTTGTAATACTTAACTACGATTTTTCGTTCGCTCGCGGTTTACATGGAATGGGCAAGAACAGAGTTCGATTTAAAAGGGACAAATTAGGTACAACCCGTTCATTAGTGAAGGTAAATAGTTTTTTTTCGGAGGAACCTTGCTACAATATAATAGGACCACTTTGAATTTAGTAATTGGTAATTAATAGTCAATTTGGTTTTATGTACAGCACCCACGGGTTTGTAAATTTATTTAATTAAGTGCACTTTTGCCTTCTTAACAGCGCTCGTAAAATTTTAAGTTAAAAAAATTACTACATGAACTCTAAATAAGTCATTTAAGCTAGAATTATTTTAGTGATTTATGTGATAAAATTTTTTGGAAAACGTAACGTAACGATACCGGATAACGTTATAATAACGATTCAACTATAATATCTAACACAATAATGTAACGATATTTTGATAACGTTATAATAACTAATAGCGTTTCATTAAACGTTATTCTGTATTGTTATTCCCTATTTATTAAATTTTAACATAGCGTTCTTTTTATTTGCAGAAGATATATTTTGTTTGTATTTTAAGAATGAAATTGAATATAAAATATCTTAACGTAATTCGGTACTATTTTTTAAATCTACATGTTACAGGTCCCATAAATTATTTCAGAGTTACCAATAAAAATTATTTTTATAACGTTATACAGGGTATTTCTTAAATATTGCAAAAATGTTCGGGAGGTGATTGCTTATAAAAAATTAAGGGGGTCTTTTATATAACTTTTTTTCCTTAGATGTCTCCTTTCGGAGTTACACCCCCCTAAAGTGGAGCGGTAAAATTAGATGTTTATTTTATTTCTCAAATTTGCATAATGTAGGAGAATGGTATTGGGTAGATGTTTAATACTAACTTATTAAAAAGTTTACCATAGTAATATTTTTAATTATCTCCCACTTTCACAGGGGGTTGAAAAGTTCGACTCCTATTGGTTTTTTAATCCGAACTTTTTGGTGTGGTTAAAACTTTGCAATTAAAAAAATATTTTTTAAAAGCTTGATTTGTTTAAAAACTTTTTTTATTGTCTAGTTTTTTTCGTAAAACCTACAGGTTTTAAGTAAAAAATAGAATAAGTAAGCATGTACCTTTAAATATTCCAATATAAAACGATTCATTTTGGTGGTTACCATTGTGTGTTTATGTTCATATTGGGTAGAATTGACGAGCGTTTGCGCGTTGTCGCCATTACTCTCAAAAAACAACCAACATCGTAGACTAAAGTGTTATAATCCTGAAGACCTCATTAACAGATTTTAGGTAGCATAGCAAAAACCCCAGATACCACAAAAATTTAAATAAATCGTATGGAGATATGTCACTGGACATAATCCACCACGTCAGTATTTTGTCATAATAAACTGCTGAATGTCTTTGGACAGATTGCAAGATACTGGGATTTAAAAAAAATAAATTATGCAGGTCATGGCACGCTCAATAAAAAAATAAAATTTCGTCCAAAAATTATTTAAGGTAATAAAAATTAACCAACATAGTGCAGTATATTTAAAATTGCTTTTTTCTCTTTCCAAAAATGTAAAGTGTTCCATTTGAAATTAGAAAGGTAAGGTAATTTCCGGCGAAACCGGAAGTGAAATAATATTATATGTTCAAATAATCCCGTTTTTCTGCACATATCATATTAATAAAATGTAATTTATCTAAGATCAAAAAAAAATAAATAAAAAGAGGCTGTTGGTGAACCCGGTATGTGCGGAATTTCCTTTTAGCCTTAAAAATATGGCGAAATAGACATAAAAACGTTTGAAAGCAGCCTTCTGAAAAGATGCAGGTGTTTTGAGTGGCTAAACGCTTTAAAGAAGGAAAGACTTTAATTGAAGTGATGAAAGCTCTACCACAGACGAAAAAGATTTCAAAGTTCTTGAATTCAAGTCACTGCCAGTCGACTACTGACTGTTAGGGAGCCGCATGAAATGTTGGAACATTTAAATATGGAATGTTCCAATCTGGAAGATGCTCCGATATAATTAATCAAATCTTAAATCGTTCAACGCTGGAATCACTCAACGCAGTAATCATGCAACCATGGAACCATGTGACACGGGAAAGCTCAAATCTGGAATCCAGAAATTAAGAATTTTGCTGTCCCCCATATTACAACATCCAAAGTATAATTTAATTACAGAACACTTTCTTTTATATTTTATCATAACTATTGTACAGTGGAAGATAAAAACATCGTGTTAATTGTAACTCAAGGGCTACAAATTGGGGAAAAGTTGCGTAATTATAATACTTAAATACTGTCACTTTCTTTTTGAAATTGACTAAGCATTATAATTACGCAACTTTGCCCCAATTTGTAGCACTTGAGTTACCATAAACACAATGTTTTTATCTTCCACTGTACAATAGTTATGATAAAATATAAAACAAAGTGTTCTGTAATTAAATTATACTTTGGCTGTTGTAATATGGGGGACAGCAAAAATTCTTAATTTCTGGATTCCAGATTTGAGTTTTCCAGCCATGAACGATTCCCGTGTTGCATGGTTCCATCGTTGCATGATTCCTGCGTTGAGTGATTCTAGCGTTGAACGATTCAAGATTTGCATGATTCTATCGGTGCATTTTTCAGATTGCAACATTAAATATTTGAATGTTCCAGATATGATTGGCTTACCACTGTTAGAGAGGCGGTGGGAATATAATAAGGGTCTTGTCAAAACATTATGACCAACATTCTAGGCATGAGTCGTGTTGCTGCAAAGTTTGTTCCTCGTCGCTTCAGAGGAGACCAGAAAGAATCTTAAGTCTTTCCTTCTTGTTAGGCAGTATTTGAAGTAAAACGAAGTCACCCTCCTACATATTTATCTAACTTGACCTCTTGTCACTTCTTTTGTTTCCAAAACTGAAGAGTTCGTTAAAATAATGTCGTTTTCAAACGATAAAAGAGATAAAAAAAAGTTGCAGGGCCTACTAAAAGTGCTTACAAAGGCGTGCTTTCAGAAGTTAAAAAAAAAACTAACAGTAATGTATATTGAAGGTTATTACTTCGATTTAAAAAAAAATAGTAAATAAAGTTTCGTGACGCTAGTCAGGATATTATTCGATCAAAAACACAGTAACTATAAGTTTTATTAGCCCTGGCGTTGCTAGTATTAAAACGAAAAACACAATTAAATGTCTATACTGTTTAATTTTTAGTTGGCACCGGACGACTTTATAAACTTTACTGAAATGTATCGCATTGTGAAGTCTTTAAACTCAATTAGTGAAGTCAAGATTAACAAAGCAAAACACAGCGCTATTAAAGCAAACATTTATTTTCTTAAACCGACGCCGTTAGTAAATTTCGGATCGACTTTTAAGCGGATTTGATGTATTGTTCAAGTAAAACTTTGTTTTATGATTAATCCGCGGAACTTTTGTTTTCGTAATCACGAAATTCACGATAAATAAAGAACTGTCCACTTGCACAAACAAGCTCGAACATTCGAAAGTTTACATAAATAAAACAACGACTTTTGTTTATCAAATACACATATATCCGAGAAAAAAACGAGTATTTTTATTTTCCCTGTTCTTGCGTTACAATGGAGTGACCATACGTCCCGGACAAACCGGAACAGGCCCGTATTTTAGACGCTATCCGGGCGTCCCGTCCGGTTTACTAATTGTTCCGGTTAAAATTATAAGCAAGAGGAACAGTTTAATTATTGGGAGCAATAAGAGACCAAATGTAAACAAATGTTACTGTACTGTAATAAATAATTTTAGTAAGTTTGTATGCTAAAAATATTACAAATTCCGTAAACAGGGTGTATCAGATATCATAACCAGGTTGATTATATCTTTTGTTTTTACGAAGAATTCTAACCACTCTTACATGAAACTAAATAGCAGATTAATCTGCTTAAAAGGGCATAAAAATGCGATAAAAAATTAGATGTAATTCATTTTTTTTTAAATACTAGTATTATTCAAAATCAGATCGGAATGTTTTTAGATCAGCGATTCTTAACTGGGGGGCGGCGGCCCCCTGGGACGTTTTTACTGTTTAAAATATTGAAATCTCTTACAAAATATTTTTTGCTCTTTATTTTACTCAAACCATCGGAGAATTATCTTCTTAAATAAATCGTAATATTTTTGTTACTACAAACTAGAGGGCCGAGAAAATATTTTAGGATATTTAGGGGGCCGCGTCTAGTAAAAGGTTAAGAACCACTGTTTAAGGACATTTTAATATTTTGAAATAAAACAAATCGATAAGGTGTCAGTAGACTGACAATTTTGGATTTAAAAGGTTAAAATACAGGGTGTCCCAGATTACATTTCCAGCATCGGGATCTCGCTTATTATATGATATAACGGTTTGTTTAAATTAGGTAAATTATGACTTAGTATAAGGAGCCACAATCAATCATTAAAAGTACAAAACTCCTCGTGCTTTAGATGTTGACTTTGGAATGGTGAAATATGTGTTTTTCTCCTGTTTCTAACAATATATCACTTGTCATATCTGTTTTTATAAATAACTTGAAACATCAAGAAAAACCGTATTTTACCGATATTATTCTAAGTTAGCTATGACACTGTTAAACGGGCAAGTTGGCTTTGCAATAGTTGAATATGCTTTTTTTCTCCTCTTTCCAATGATATTATTATATTATAGTAGGCTGTACATTCCATGAATGGAATTATAGCCGCTCTTTCGAGCTCTTCTGACTATTATTGTCCGGGTAGTCACTCCGCTATTTCAGTTCTCACTTCCTATAGGTCGTTGTTTGTCTTTGCGCCTTGCACTATTTGTTTCCATATTTTCCTATCAAGCATTTTCTTTCTCCATCCTGTTATTCCCATTTTTCCTATATCGGCGATCACTTGGTCTTCCCAGCGTATTTTTGGTCTTCCTCTCGATCTCGTCCCTTGTGGTTTCCATTTTGTGATCCTTTTAAGTATCGAATGTTCTTCTCTTCTACTTATATGTCCATACCATCTAATTCTTGCAGCTTTTATTACTTTGACCATATCTTCCCCTTTTAGTATTGTTTTAATTTCGTTATTCGTTAACCTTATGTATTCCTCTTCTATTTTTCTTGCTCCATAAATTTTTCTCACAATTTTTCTCTCAAAGATTTTAAAATTTTCTTCTTCTTTTCTTGTCATGCACATTGTCTCTGCTCCGTATATCACCACAGGCCGTATTGCTGTTTTATAGATTCGCATTTTTGTAGTATTATTAATTTTCTTATCTTTCATGTATATTTTATATTTATAATATGCTTTGTATTCCGCTTGTATCCGTTGTTTCATTTCTTCCCCCTTGTGGTTCTGGCAATTAGTTACTGTTCCCAGACATTTAAAATTTTCTGTTTCCTCTAAGGTATGCTACTATTACTTCTCTGGTTTCCCCTTCGGTATGTTTCTTTTTTATTTCCATATATTTTGTTTTTTCTTGGTTTATTTCAAGTCCTCTTTTCTTTGCCTCCGTCTCGATTTTCGATAGTGCTTTTTTTAAAGTTTTCCTGTCTCTTGCTATTAATGCTAGGTCATCGGCATATGCCACTATTTGTGCTGATTTTTCAACAATTGTCCCTTTTATTCCACATTTTCCAATTATGCCTTCTAGCGCCATGTTAAATATTGTAGCTGATAGCCCATCGCCTTGTTTGACCCCTTTGTTAAATTCAAATTCTTTGGAGATTCCCTCGTGTGATAGTATTGCTGCTCTTGATCCCTCCATAGTCATTTTTATTAATCTCACTAGCTTGTTTGGGATTCCTATTTCTTCTGCATCTGTGTATATTACATTTCGCTTTAGGCTATCAAAAGCTTGTTTAAAATCAATAATTCTAATGATATATCACTTGTCATGTCTTTTTAAATAAATAACCCAGAAAATAAAAATAGATATAGTACCAATATAGTACCAATATTATTCTGTTATTTATCATGTTTCATAGCTAACTTAGAATTATATTGATAATAGGTGTTTTTTTTTTATTTTCCTAGATTTATTTAAATAGATATGCGAGTGATATATTAATAGAAAGAGGAGAAAAAAGCACATTTTTCTATTGCAAAGCTAACTTGCCTGTTTAACATGTTTCATGGCTAACTTAGAATAATATTAGTAAAATATGATTTTTCTTGATTTTCAAAGTTATTTATTTTGAATAGATACAACAAAAGATATATCGTTAGAAAGAGGAGAAAAAAGCACATTTACTATTCCAGTGGCGGACTAGGCCGGCGGGACACTGGGAGGAATCCCGGTGGGTCGGTCGCTCTGAGGCCGCGACCCACAGTACTTGTTATGATTTTTATGAAAAAATTATGCAATATTATTATTTCGGTTAGTAATAAATAAAGAATAAGTTACAACATTGCATAATTTTTGTACCCCTGGCTCTCCCAAGCTTTATAAGCTGATTACGTCTCTGATTTGTGTCTCTGCTATGTCCGACGTTTTCGTTAAATTTCACGTCCAGGCTGCGTTTTTGAGCACCAAGTGATATTGATATTATACCTTACTAGAAATTTTAGTTTTAATATTTTAGTAATTAATAAACAATTATTAAACTTAATAAATGCAGACTGATTCTTTATTTTTATTGTGAGATTTTGAGATTATTCTGGTTATAGTTTTTAATCAAGGAAAAATGGAAAAAAGAAAATGTGCTCAAAAAGAGAAAGAGAAAAGACAAAAAGTACTTCACAAAGCTGCTAAAAAAAGTTTCAAGTTAAGTGATTTGTTTGCTTTAACTTCTAAAGTTAGTGCACCTGAAGTTGAAAAATCTAACATTGATCAAGATTTGCATTAATCAAATTCGACAAACGAAGACAATATAATGTGCCCCGTTTAAACAGACAAAATTGAAACGTCGATTATCAACGCAAAGTCTTCATGTTCAAGTCTAACTTATCAAATAACAAAAATTTTGAATGCTTATCAGCTAGTTATTTCACAACACCAACAAGTCAAAATTTTGAGGATTTTTTTAACAAACATCCTCATCAGTCAACTATTGCCAACTTATTTGCCATTTAAGCCAAATGTTATTTTTTACAGAGATAATAATATAAATAGACGATGGTTATCATATTGTTTGGAAAAAGAATTTCTATTTTGTTCCGTGTGCTTGGCATACATAAGAACGAATTTTCGTTTGTAAATGATGGAATGAAAGACTGGAAGCATATTCTGCAAATAAAGAACATGAAAATAATACGATCCATGAAAATTGTGTTTATAGCCATATGCTTAAACTAAAAAAAAAGGATATTTATGGTTTAATGTTCTCAAATGAAGGAAGCTTACGTCAAAAAAAATGCTCTTGAACGCAAGCAAGTATTGGAAAGAATTATAGATGTTGTAAAACTAATTGGAAAAAGGGGTTTAGCTTTTCGGGCTCACAGATCGGAATCTGCTAATTCATTCTCATTAGAGAACAATGAGACTGAACATGGAAATTTTTTAGAAATAATTTTATTATCTAAACATGACAGCATTTTAAAATTACATTTTTTTGGGTTATTAATTTTTTGGGGGCCGGTCTAGCAGGTTTTTTTCCGGGCCGGTTGAATTTCCCAGTCCGCTACTGTACTATTCCAAAGCCAACTTGACCGTTGTACAAGTTTCATGGCTAACTTAAAATAATATTAATAAAATAAATTTTTTCTTGATTTTGTAAGTTATGTGCAGTTGTGTAACATGTAATATATAGTTAAGAAAGAGGGAAAAAAAGCACATCGAACTATTTTAAAGCCAGCTTGACGGCCTATAAGAAAAAATGAAGTTAGTGGTACTAATATATCAAAAATGAAAAAGTGATAAAGAAAATCTAAGGTAATAGTTACATTCTACATAAAAAAGTACCTTCAGAAGGTACAAATGAAATTGATTTAATGAGTAAGACGAAAAAGTTAACAGAGAAAAACGAAATTTGACAATTTTATATTTTTACTATATCATCTGAAGCATGAGGAATTTTGTACTTTTAAAAATTGATTGTGGCTCCTCTTATACTAAGGAATAGCTCATCTAATTTAAGCAAACCTGCATCTCTTATAACAAGCGAGATCCCCATGTTGGAAATGTAATCTGGGACACCCTGTATAAACTAATTTATTATTGTCTTAGACACGAACAATATTAGCTATCATTTAAGGTTGTTTCTTGGGCCTTGAACTTTTTGGCATTATTTCGAAAAAGTTAGGATCAACTGTATTTAAATATTTACACGATAAAAAGGATTAGAAAATATACTATTTGATTTTCACTAACAATTATACTTATACATTCGCAAAGTGTAAACAAACACAACCCTAATTAAAGTAATGAAACAGCATAAAAAGCCCTCAACCCAAAGTCATCCTGCTAATTAATTTATAAAATAAATATTTCAAACATGATACAAAAGAAAACCAAGAATGTAACATCGTAATATACAAGTTAAAAGCGACTCTCTGGGACACACATATTTTAAATTTCAAAAAGGGTAATATCAATAATGTCAAATTTTATTTGCTTGATCTACTGCAATGATAATACTACTTGGAATTCATTCGTATGTCGGCCTGAATGTGACATCCTTATCCGTAAATAACGCTCGATTCTAGGGTCACCTACAACGGAGAATACCTCGATTTCACAACCCTCTGCAATTTTCAATGAGATAATAAGAATAGGTTTCTGTGACCCGAGTCAACAAATTTAATGAAATATTCATTGAACATGTTTAACTAGAATTAAATTATACGGCATTATTCCCCTTCGATTTCATTCGTGTGTTTTTAAAGCCACGTCATATGTACTTTGAGACTGAATGTTATACAGGGCGTTTCTTAAATATTGCGAAAAAAGTCGAGGTAATTCCTTATCGAAAGTTAAGGTGCGCTTTTATATATTTTGTTCCTTAGACGTCTCCTTTCGGAGTTATACCCCCCGTAAAGAGGAGCGGTAAAATTATGTTTTTATTTTATTTCTCAAAGTTGGATATACAGGGTGTCCCCGTTATCGGTTCAAATATTGTAAGTGGTGATAGAGGGCCCTTTTCTAAAAAAAAATTCAAGTAAAAGTTTTTCCTAAAATCAAATGCTAAGCAGATTTCAACACTTACTTGATTTTTACACTTCTGCATTTAAAAGGCTCTGTCGCCGAAAATATCAATTTTATCGTAAAATACCTTTAAGCTTTTTTAATAGAGCATGGCATTCTCTACAAAATTGGTAATAATTACTTTTTGTTTACAGGCAATGGTTTAAAAGTTATAAAGTAGTTTGTACAAAAAAATGTTAAAAATTTAATTTGTTTCTTAGACTTTGCAACCGCTGTATCTTTAAAACCAAAGGTTGTACAAAAAAAAGGGCTTCATTCCGGATAGCAAGTTTTGTGGGCTACAACTTTGGTTTTGTGAAAGTTTTCGGAAAATCAAACCGATTTCCCGGAAAAGCTGAAAATAAGGAACAGAGTGTAAAAATGAAATTGTGAGAAATAACATGGCATCGGAGTTATTCACCTCGTCATCAGTTTCAAGGCTGTTAATGAAGGTGTTTCTATTTAAATCGCTTTATTGGGGGATCAAACTTTGCGTTACTAATTAACGAAGTAACAAACAAAAATTTCAAATAATATTGACTCAAAGTTACGAAATAAATTTAAAAGTAAAACAGAAATCCTAGCAATACAGTGGCTGAATTAATAAAATCATCAAAGGTTTGCGACAGTTGTTACGCTAATGTCGGGTATTACAATCACTGGAAACTCTAGTGGGCCATGACTTTATATAAAAGAGCATATTTTTAGCTTTTAAAAATATATACTTCTATACAGCGTTGCAAAAAATAACGGAGATATGCTAATTTTGTGAAAATTATACCAACACAGTTTGCCATGATTTCGTAAATGGTTACAATTAATAAACAATTAAACGTCATATCTAAGAAAATGTTTAAACTTTTAAGCAAATCCGTGTTTTTTTTTGTATTCTATATTTGTTTATTTAACAACATGGCTAAATTTAAACAGTTTAATATGTTAGAAGTTCACCTACTAAGTTGTAAAAACGTGAATGCTGCTGCAGAATTTCCTTGGAAATGACGTTTAGTTGTTTTTTAATTGCAAATTGCAAACATCACTTGTTTACGACTTATACAGGGTGAGTCTCGACGGACGCCACGGAGTTTTATGGCGAAACTGCGTATATTTTTAAACTTCTGTCGCGATTAGTTTATGTAAGTCAATAAGGGGTACGATTTAAAAATATTTTTAAACATACCCGGTGCTCCAAAAAAGAGTGGCATATCAAAGTTATACTTTAAGTTATGGAACACCCTGTATATTTTTGCATTTTTTGATTCCTCTTTAAATTTACTTCAAAAAATTTTCAAGGTTATATGGGTCTAAAAATAACCGTTTTCGTGAAAATTGCATTTTCATGAAAATGCAGTACTTTCTAAAATTTTCAACATTTATAAACTTTAAAAAGTCTGAATAAATTCGCTTGGGGATTAGATTGACAATAGATTATTTAACATTTTGTACTATCTACATTTGTAAAATATCATATAGGGCGTTTTTTACGCTTGGTCAAACTCTTGAAACTTTAAACATCTATAACTAATTTTTCTTAAATACAACACACTACATTTTTTTACACAGACTTACACAAAATTTAATTATCTTTCGAAAACATAAAGGCTGTTTTTTACCTAAAATTGATATTTTCCAAGATATCGCGATTTTATTGTTAATAATTAGGGCAAAGTGATATTTTCAAGTAGGCTATGAAGGTAGACAGCGGTAATTTGAAACAAATGAAAGAAAAAAACAAGAAACTTATAATTTTATCGTTTGCCTACACATTTTTGACATTTTGTCATAAGAAAGTTGTAATGTTACAATTTTACGTTTGAATAGAGGTTTCTGATCAGGACCACAATATTTTTCATACAATTGAGTTTGATCGTTTGCCAAGTCCAAAAAACCCATTGATAATGTATTAGGTACGCGAACGAACACTGATTTAAAAAAAAATAATACTGACTTGTCTAATTTTACATATAAAAATTCATGGTTGGTAGTGTTTTCGGTAGAACCAAGTGTCGTTTTGTAAACATACAAAAAATTGGTTTTTAGGATTTAGTAATTATCTTTTAACACTGGTCAAATAAATAAATGCATAAATAATTTTAAGAAACCTCTAAGTATGGTAAAACTACAACTTTCTTATAAAAAAATGTCAAAAATATATAGGCAAAAGATACAACGATTGTTGCAAAGTCTAAGAAACAATAAAAGTTTTTACATTTTTAACATTTTTTGTACAAACTACTTAATAACTTTTAAACCATTTTCTGTAGACAAAAAATAATTATAATCAATTTTGTACAGAATTTTATGCTCTAATTAAAAGTCTTACGATATTTCACGATAAAATTGATAATTTCGGCAACAAAGCCTTTTAAATGTAGAAAAGTAAAAAAATCAAGTAGGTGTTGATATCTGCTTAGCATTTGATTTTGGGAAAAAGTTTTACTTGTCTTAGAAAAAGGCTCTTTATCACCACGTAAAATATTTGTACCAATAACGGAGACACCCTGTATTTTTGAAAAGCTAAAAACTGTTCTTTAGTATAAAGTGGTGGCCCAATAGAGTTTCCATTTAAAATGATACAAGTTTATTTAATATCTCAACAGTCAAGGTCGTGAAATTTAAAAAAAAAGTTTTTAAGTGAACGTTTATAAAAAACTCAATTAGCATTTAGATTTATTTTTATAAATAAAGAAGTTATAGTACACTTTTAAAAACGATACAATTTTATTTTTCGTCTGTACTGCCAAAATGGAAAGCGCTATAAAAAAATTGATAATAGGGGCGTGTTTTTCACAAGAGCGATATCAGACTATTATGGTAACCGAAATACCCTGTGAAACATTCGAATTTGGTCCACCCTGTATACACGTCTTTTGTGCAGGTGTTAGAGTAACTAAATACAGTCTCTTTCTGGCACAATAGAATAAGTTACGGCCACAAAAAATTTATTTGCTTAGAATATGGATGGATATTGCGCAATTTCCCTTTTTATTGTGTTCTCTTTCCGTTCTTGTCGGCAAATTAAAGTTATTATTATATACAGTTATATGCACGCATTAATGTTCTTGAAAACGTATTTTTGTGTATTTGTTCACGCGCCAAATGTTCTGTTTTAATTATTTTAATGGAATATAAAAAAAAAGCCACAAAGATTGAGGACAAATTAAAGAATCGACATGTGCTGGAACTGTAGCGAAGTAATATGCGTCGCCAGCAATTATCATTTATCTTGATTAGCTGATCATTTTTCACGATTTTTACACTTGTCATAACATTAAATCGATTCTATTTTTACTAGCAGTGTGGGTAACTAGATATATGTTGCTGTTTGGTTCAGTTTGATTTATAGTTTAAATATTTAGATGTGCAGGATTACTCAAGTGTAGCTCAATATATTTTTATGTTCGAACTCTAATTATTTGTACCTAAATGACCACAAAAGGCGATGCTATTAATGTCTACATTAAATAATTTCTGTCAATATCCTTCAAGTTTTAACTCTTACAGGCTTGGTGGTACCACTATTTTTGTTACCAATGTTGCATGGTGGTACTAAAATTGTACCACCTAATTTCTGCTGTTCTGCAAGATCTCGCTTAAAAACTGTACCACCTATCCCAATATGCACTGACATAGTATACAGGGTGCAAACTTTAACTGGAATAAATTCTGTAACCTGGGAATACAGTTTATCGGTAAAACCTGCGAAAACACGTCGATTTTAGTTTTTCGCCGGATACATTTCAGCAGTATTGCTTTTGGGATATCTTCATCCAGAGGGGTGCAACAAACCCTAATAATTTTTTTTTAAATGTAAGGATATGTCGAGTGGCATATCGTTGGAAAGCTCATTTAGAGAGGAATACAATGCATGTTTTATTTTTGAAAAATTCCAAGAGGTTAGGTGTTAACAAAATAAAGACAGGTTTAAAGTTTAACGCTATTTAATGTAAAGGTTGTTTACAATGTGCACAATTTCAATCTGTAAGCTTTCATTTGTGCATTTCTTATCACAGTTAAACAACTTTTTGTCGTAACTTTTTGTTGCGACCTTTTAGCAGTTGAAAATCTTGCCTCTATAAAATTTAAAATTTATATTTTTATTTTGTTAACACCTAACCTAATGCAATTTTTCGAAAATAATATATGCATTGTATTCCTCTCTAAATAAGCTTTCCAACGATATGCCACTCGACATATCCTTACATTTAAAAAAAAATTATTAGGGGTTGTTGCACCCCTCTGGATGAAGATATCCCAAAAGCAATACTGCTTAAATGTATCCGGCGAAAAACTAAAATCGACGTGTTTTCGCAGGTTTTACCGATATACTGTATTCCAAGTTACAGAATTTATTCCAGTTAAAGTTTGCACCCTGTATAACTTTACGCTTCAGGTCGGAACCCGACACAAATTCAAAGAATTTCTAGCTGGTTGCAAATTATAAAATTAATCACGATCATATTAATTAATGTCAAAGTGACAGTTTTAACAGAACAACAACAAAACAAAAAAATTATTTTGTTTTTCATTTTGCTTTTTTTTTGTACAAGATCATTTGATTCAAAAATTGGACAAAATGAGTTTTTCTCAAATTTTTGTGGTAAAATATCATTTTAGATATTAAGTGTCATATCTCATTGAAATCAGAAGACACAATGCTATCCGACTATGAGATAAAAAAATGAAGTTGATGTGTTACAGTCAATTTTGAATTTTACGGAGTGATTAGTACCTGCTAGGTGGACTTTCCACTTCGCACGTTGAGTTTCGCGTATTTTCGGAGACGGCCGTTCTTCTGTGCGCCGTTCATTGGATTTTTGGGAAATTTTTGACACTGTCAACTGGGTGCGGACTTTAAACAGTCATTTAACCTTATGGTTCTTTTTTGAATAAGGTTCCCGTAAAAAGGGGTTTTCTCTACAGAGTTATAAAATAAAGTTGTTTATACAAAAAAATCTTGGATAATTGTAGACAACTAACGGAATTTATTCCAGATTTATTAGTCCGGTACCACCCAAGGCCAAAAAATAATACACGTGGCCATTACTTCAATTTATACCCGATCTTCTAGTTCGGTGAGTTTGATCTACGCGAATGTATATATTAATTATATATTATTTGGGGATTTTATTTAATAGGGTATCTGTATATATTCGTATAGTAAATAACTTTAATGGGTTTAGTGGTCTTACTGAAAGCTTCAGTGGGGCATAAAGAAAACTCTTTGTTGATCACCGATATTCTTGTATAAAATCCCATACTTGAAGATGAATTGTAAAGATGACGACCATAAGTTGTAAGGTAAATAACTTTAATGGGTTTAGTGGTCTTACTGAAAGCTTCAGTGGGGCATAAAGAAAACTCTTTGTTGATCACCGATTTTCTTGTATAAAATCCCATACTTGAAGATGAATTGTAAAGATGACGACCATAAGTTGTAAGGTAAATAACTTTAATGGGTTTATTGGTCTTACTGAAAGCTTCTGTGGGGCATAAAGAAAACTCTTTGTTGATCACCGATATTCTTGTATAAAATCCCCAAAAACCCATTAAAGTTATTTACCTTACAACTTATGGTCGTCATCTTTACAATTCATCTTCAAGTATGGGATTTTATACAAGAATATCGGTGATCAACAAAGAGTTTTCTTTATACCCTTTAAAAAATCCAGGCTGTATTTTCAAACCACAAATTTTGCAAAATGACTATGAATTAAGAAAAGCAAAACTAAATAGAAACTCAAATAAAATCAATCTTAAACTTTTGCTTGTCCAAAACTTTTAAAAATTGTCGTATTCAATCTCCCTCATAACTTTAGTTTTAATTGACATAATTACCAGTGAATTTAAGCGTGAAAACTATTTACAATTAAAAAAATACTTACTATTTAAGCAAACAAGATCAATTTCACTATTAAACTGACGCTGATTGCCAGGGCCGGTCATCTATATGTCGGGGCCCGGGTGCAAAAAATTTTTTGGGGCCCTCTATAAAAATTCTTACATTGAAGTAATAAAATTTGAATTATCAGATATATACGTTCCTATATCCAATATTTTGGGTTGGTATTTACTGCAGTAGGTACATATTTAGTTTATAAACGAAAATAAGAGAAAAATAAAACACATTTAACTACTCCATAGCCAACTTCGCGGACCATAAGAAAAAATTAAGTTAGGGATAATATCTCAAAAATGGTAAGTGATAAAAAAATCTAAAATAACAGTTACATTCTACATCAAAAAGTACCTTAAGACAGTACAAATAGAATTGTTTTAATGATTAAAACAAAAAAGTTGCGAGAGAAAAAAGAAATTCGACATTTTCATATTGTTTGCTATAACATCTGAAGTACATGGAATTTTGTGCTTTTAAAAATTGATTGTATCTTCTCTCATACTTGGGAATAATTCATCTAATTTAAACAAACCTGTATCTCTTATAATAAGCGAGATCCCCCTGCTGGAAATGTAATCTGGGACACCCTGTATAGCATATTCCATACCTTTTGGACACACTGTATACTGTATATGTCTTGTACAATACTTCACTAATTTATAAATAAAATAATATTTGAATTTAAATTTAAATTTGAACTGAACACTAAAAATATAGTTTTTTGCCAATTTAAACTAGCTTTAACGTTTTTTTTTTGAGATTCCCATTTTTGTTATCTGGCAATGTTGTTTACTACAAATTTAAAATAATATTTCCCAAGTAGTTTGCAGAGTAAATTTTTAAGTACTTGTGAACGATTGTTTCATGTTGATACATGAACAACTCTAATTTAGATTTTTATCGTTAAATTACTATTATTTAGTATTTTACAGCCATAAAAGTAATAGCGCACAACAAATAGCAATATTATTAATTATTCTTGTTGATAAAAATCATGTTTATCCTAAAAGCGCCCGTGTAATAATAAATATTTGTATTGTAAGAAATAAAAATTAACGTGCAACCTCGGAATGAAGGGCGTATGTTATTGGTCTATCTGACGTCACACAAAATGCGATCTTACGTCGTTGAGCAAACTATTTTCCGGTAGTTATTTACTGAATAAATTATATTTTATTGTAAAAACAGTAAAACTTGATTTAGTGAACTAAGTGGGCGCGTAGTTGTCCGTAAAATCTAAATGTTCGCTAAATTCAAACGTCCGTAAAGCAGTTTCTATTATATATTTAACCGATAATTTCTTATTAACGAATTAAGTATATACCACGTTATTCAGATTGACTTGCGCACCCCTATAACTTTGTTATTTTAAGAGGAAACCCCTAAAAACCATATTTTTTTTTTAAAAGCAGGAAATTCTCTATCAAATGGCGCTAAAATGTTTTTCCTACGTTGAAATACAGGGTGTCCCCGTAAGCGGTGCAAATATTTTAAGTGGTGATCCTTTTTCTAAGAAAACATTTCAATTTTTCCTAAAATCAAATGCTAAGCTGATATCAACACTTTTTTACACTTCTGCATTTAAAAGACTCTGTCGCCGAAAATATCAATTTTATCGTAAAATACCTTACAGCTTTTTAATAGAACATAAAATTCTCTACAAATTTGGTTATAATTATTTTTTGTCTACAGGCAATGGTTTAAAAGTTATAAAGTAGATTGTACAAAAAAAATGAGATATACCGGGTGTAAATGAAGTGTGGTACATCCCCTTTTTTTCTTTAGTTTTGATTTTAAATAAATGAAAATTTAGACATATGATATGTGCAAAAAACCTGGCTTTTTGAGCCGTTGCACACATTTGTTTCACTTCCGGTTTCGCCGGAAATTACCCCAACTTTGTTATTTTAAAAGGAACACCCTGTATATTTTTACATTTTTGGAAAGAGGAAGCGATTTTTGATACAACTGCACTATTTTGGTTAGTTTTTTATTAAGAGTGCCGTGACCTGCACA
This sequence comes from Elmis aenea, assembly GCA_947652605.1. Taxonomy (NCBI): domain Eukaryota; kingdom Metazoa; phylum Arthropoda; class Insecta; order Coleoptera; family Elmidae; genus Elmis; species Elmis aenea. The sequence goes on from OX393584.1 coordinate 24,762,531, forward strand.
AATTGATTTTTATTATGCCAACAATTGTCCAAAAAACGTTTTTGTAAATTTTAAATGACATTTAGGTTACTTTAATCGGCTTTGAAGGTTGCGGAATCGGTTTTTTGAGAAAAAGTCAAATTTTTTTAAATGGAACCATGCTGGTACTAGCAGTTATTTAAATGGAGCATGTTCTAACGAATCCATCAATACCAGTAACTTGTATTTTTATTAAGAATCTACTTCAAAAATTTCAAATTATTGTGAAAATTTATTAAGAGATCCTGTTAATCGCAGTACACTGTGCATAACTAAAACAAAACAAATGATCGTTGTTTTATGTTTAACTACTATAGTAATTTAATTATGTATGCAAGGACTCAAAAAGCCCGGTGTTTTGCACATATCATATGTCTAAAATTTCATTTATTTAAAATCAAAACTAAAGAAAAAAAAGGGGTGTACCACACTTCATTTACACCCGGTATAGCATATTCCATACCTTTTAAACACTGTATATAATTCAGTTTTTTACACATATCTGTCTAAAAGTTTATTTATGTAAAATTAAAACTAAAGAAAAAAGAAGATGTACTTACCAAAACTTTGCTACAACCTACAACCGGTATATACCTATACAGTAGGTGCAAATAGCCAATTATTCGTACCTACTGTAGGTACAAATAGCAACATCCTTCATTTTTACACTCTGTTCCTTATTTTCAGCTTTTCCGGCAAATCGGTTTGATTTTACGAACACTTTTACTGGACCAAAGTTGTAGCCCATTAACTTTGCTATCCAGATTGAGCCGTCCGTTTTCTTGTGCAACCTTTCGTTTTAAAGAAACAGCGGTTGCAAAGTCTAAGAAACAATTAAAGTTTTTAAATTTTTAACATTTTTTTGTACAAACTACTTTATAACTTTTAAACCATTGCCTGAAGACAAAAAGTAATTGGAAATAATTTTGTAGAAAATTGCACGCTCTATTAAAAAGCTTGAAGGTATTTTACGATAAAATTGATATTTTTTTAGTTTTCAGTTTTTTTATGCGTTTAATTAAGTAGAGCTGGTTTACTTATGTTTTGTTTTTTGTCCATGGCTACTTTGATTAAACTTAATAAATATTGTAATTACTTGCTTATTTTCTAAGACAAACCCAACAACCCACACATCAATGAAACGAGAAAAAAATCTCTTTTTAATGAACCCATTACCAACTATGGTTGCCATTTAAAAATAGTCAAATTTGGCTTATATCTCGAAAATTAAGTGTGCATTATTATAAAAAGACGGATTTACAATCGTTAAAAATTTGATTTTAACATGAAATAACGCATTATATTTTAAATTTAAAAAGTTTCCCAGTATTTTCTTGTAAACCAACATTATTGGTGCAGTTTTTCATGGGCTATCTATATTTTTGACACCTCCGTAATAAACTTAAATAAATTCCATTTTCGTATTAAAGTTTAAAGTATCTTTTATACTTTCTAACTCCATTTAAACAAACTTTTAAGGATCGGCGCGATGCGGACTATCTAGCGATAAAAAAGTTTGCGACTTATTACTGGAAATGAAAGAATCTTCTGAATCCCCAATGATTTATTGGAAACTTGATGAAAAGCATTTAAAAATCTACCGAAAAGTTTCTGATTGCTTGATTTAGTAATTTGAAGTACCCTTGAATGTCTCGGTGTAATATTAAAACATAACATTATATATAACATAAATATAGGGTAGCCATTAAAACAACTAAATAATATATGCAGAATATTTACCTTATTTTTAATAATTTTGTAGTTATTATAGTATTTGAGTAACTATTAATTACTGCTAATAAATAAAGTAAATGTAGTTTATGTATAAACAGGGTGTCCCAGTTATAGTGAACAGCATGAGGATCTCGTAAACGGTAATAGATACAGAGTTGATTAAATGAGTCAAAATGAACTATGATTTAAGAGCAACTATTCTATGAAAAAAAATTGTTTCTGAGCTATTCATAAAAAACAAAAAAAAAACGTGTTTTAGATTTTTGCTTATAACTTGCTTATTTGAAATCATACTTAAAATATTTTTCGATATTATCAGGACACTTTTTTGCGTAGATTTGAAATTTGTTAATAAATTTTATCCATCTTCTTTGGTTTAAAGAGAATTGTTTTATCGTTTCATTGATGTATGGGTTGTTAGGTTTATCTTTTAAAATAAGTAAGTTATTACAATATCATTGTATTTATTAAGTTTAATCAAACAGGCAATTGAAAAACAAAACAAAACATCACATAAATAAACTATATGTGCTTAATTAAACACAAAAAGCTTAAATAATTTAAGATATTTTTACATTTCATAATAATTTATGATTCAGTTACTATTACTATTGAATCTAAATTATAACATGCGTTCAAAGTGTAGCCCACTCTCCATAGGCAATACAAATTTGAGATCTGCACTTTGTAGATAATAATGTTTTTCTAGGCATATTTCTTTTTGTTTGATAAAGTGTTGTTAAAACTGGCAATCTTAAAAAGTTGAATAAAATTGATGACTTAATATAAACTATCTCAAGTACAGTGCATCAAATAAGAAGAAATATGCTTAGGAAAACATTATCATCTACAAAGTGCAGATCTCAAAACGGTAAGAGAGACAGAGCCGGTTAAATGATTTAACCAATTCTGTATCTCTTACCGTTTACGAAATCCCCATGCTGTTCGCGATAACTGGGACAGCCTGTGTCTGTTTATTGATTCTGATAGAGAATTTAATTCTAAATCCGATGGTGTACTAAAAAAATAAACATACTGAATTTTTTTTTCACAAATCGTATTCAATTTAAAAAACAACACAATCAATTGACAGTTATAACTTGTCTAATCAATTGTGTGTATTACTTTCGACAAAAAAATCATTATTTTGTAAGTGTTAAATTAAAAATGGACCTTCTGTCGAATTGCTTCTATGAAAGTGTATTCAAGGCGTTTCAATTTAATGCTCACAGAATAATAATTTTTCGTCGAAAACTAATTACTACAGCGATCGTGTTTCGTTTAGTCAAATACAACGATTTTGTGAAAATTAATAAATAATTTTGGAACACATTTTTCTTAATAATGTTTCTCGGTATGTTTATTTTTTTAACACGCGATCGGATAAAGAATTAAAGTTTCTATCAGAATCAATAAATAAGTATGCTATTTCATTTTTTAAATAAGTTGACTATTGCCAGTGTGACATATTTCATTGCATTTTAGCGTCGGTTGATAGAAAATTTCATGCGATTTTAAATATAAGAGCTTTATAGGGGTCTCATCATAAAATAAATATGTTATAGGGGTGCGACAGTTAAACTGAATATCCCTAAATATACTTAAAATTGTGAAAGATAAGAAATTGAAAAATCTCAACGCTACCAATAGGTGTTATTAAAAAAAAATATTGTGTATAACTACTAAAGGGAAAAAATCATTAACTTCCCCAACGTTGAGGTTGGAAGTAACAGCTGTCTTACTACAGAAAAAAAATTCTCGCATATGCTCTACGAAACATATGAAATAAATATCTTGGAAGGAAGACAAATGTCCAATCTACCATTAAATTAGTTTGGTTGTAAAAAAGTTGTTATACTCTATGAGAAACTAAATAAAACAATAGAATGTTACTTTCATCCCCGGTTTTCCCTACAAAAAACTTTTATAATTTATTTTAGTATCTATAATGCGTTATTAACATGACCGAAAATACCATTTCGACAATAACTTAAAACTTAAAAAGTGTTTGTCAATGGTACTGAATTTATTTCAGAAGGCTGCATGTTTTTGATGTATTCGTTATTTCTCCGTCTTTAGTAATAAACCACATACCGTACCGTACCACCTGGTACGTAGGTTTAATAATTATGTATTACATTAACTTCAAAATTAAAATATTAAAGCCGCAAATGGCAGATTCAGTGAAAATTAGTAAAGATATTACTTTGAAATTTGTTAGACATGTTCCTCTAACATTTGATATTTGAGAGTTCTATTTTAAGATTGGCAAATTCAAAGAAGTTATCTACTTCTTCAAATCAAACGATCTCTCATTTAATACAACTCGATTTAATTGAGTAATGCTTCCATTCAAAAACTGTTTTGGTTGGAAAAATGTGAAGCCGAGATAATTAGAAATCGGGAATGAAGAAATTGAATTACGTTGGTTTACTGAGAATAATCGCATTTCATTTCGTATCTACAATATACGTATAGAATTCCGAAATGACTGCGAAGCAAATAAAAGAAAAGAGAGCACAATAAAGGGACATGAAAAGGTAATTTATCATTGAAGAACTATATTAAGAAACTGAGCCTGACAAAACTCGAAATTTCTTTGAAAAATCCTGCAACTAAAAGGTTAAAAGTGACAACTTGATAAAAAGAATGTATACCAGGTGTATAAGACGGTAACAATCTCCATTACCCCTCATAATAGTATAAAAATATTCGATAATTGCTTTTATACGTTTTGTAGAGTACAGGGTAGTCCCACTTCAATGGGAAAAAAATAAAAGCATATTTCGCTTTAAAAAAGGCAAAATCGCGACGATCAAAGGTCAAACAAACGTCACCAAAACATTAAAAAAATTCACCAAAAGTGCTTAGGTGCAGGGGCGGACTGGGTGCATATAACTGACCGGGCAATTTCTCCAAAATCGGCCCACATACGTAAAATAAACTTTCGCGATATCGTTTTTATGGCATTAATTGTTTTTGCCCCTCCCCGCGTTTTCGAGATTAAATTTGCTTAAAGGTTGCCAGTAAGTTATTGGATTCGCATAAGTAAATCACGTATAAAAAATGTACCCTAACTTAAGCTTTTCAACTTACAATAACGGTGTCGAAACCACCCATAGTATAATTTAGAGGTATTACCTGTAGACGGTACAGGGTGGCTTATTTTCGATGCATATACAGGGTATTTCGGTTATTATCCAAGATAGAAAAAAACTAAGTAAGTAGTCTCGATTTCTTTTTTCTAGAGAAATTTATTGCCGTAAACAGATTTTTGATATCTTTTTAATTTTCGAAATATGTACAGCCAAAAACCGATTTTTGGCACTTTTCAAAAATGTTAAATATCTCGCTTAAACGAGAAGATAAAGAAAAAATTTAGACATTTTTTGCATCGTTTTTTGTCCTTAATAAGATAGCTATATTGAATTTTTTTTTACTCATACGAATATTGATATATTACACCTAACGTTCTTATTTTAAATAGCAACCATAGGCAAATTATATATTTTTGAAAAATGCAAAAAATAAGCTTACGATTGATGTCAAAGCCAACTATGGTTGCCATTTAAAATAAGAAAGTTAGGTGTAATATATCAATATTTGTATGGGTAAAAAAAATTGGACATTGCTATTTTATTAACGATAATAAACTATGCAAAAAAATCGTTTAAGTTTTTCTCTATCTTTTTGTTTAAGCGAGATATTTAACACTTATGATATCTTTTTTCATACTCGAAATATAGCTAACACCATTTTTAGTATTTTCAAAAATGTTAAATATCTCGCTTAAACGACAAGATAGAGAAAAACTTTAAGGACATTTTTTGCATGGTTTTTTATTAATTTTATTAATAAGATAGCGATGTTCATTTTTTTTTGTTCATACAAATATTGATATATTACGCCTAACTTTCTTATATTAAATGGCAACCATAGTTGGCTTTGACATCAATCGAAAGTTTATTATTTGTGCTTTTCAAAAATATATAATTTGCTTATGGTTGCTATTTAAAATAAGAAAGTTGGGTGTAATATATCGGTATTTATATGATTAAAAACAAATTGATTATCGCCATCTTATTAAGAACAAAAAACCATGCCAAAAATGTCTTTAAAGTTTTTCTCTATCTTTTCGTTTAAGCAAAATATTTAACATTTTTGAAAATTGCCAAAAATCTGTTTTTGGCTATATTTCAAAAATTAAAAAAGATATCAAAAACCTGTTTACGGTAATGAATTTTTCTCGAAAAATAAATCGAGACTACGTACTTAGTTTTTTTCTATCTTGGATAATAACCGAGATACTCTGTATGGGCATCGAAAATAGGCCACCCTGTACGTATTGAAATTTGTATCCAAACAAATGTATTTAATAATTAATTATAAATAAGTAGAAAATTAAAAATAGCCAAGTAAATATATGTATATTCACAGTCATTTAATTAATTAAGTACATATTAATGATACAAATTTTGGATAATATAATAATAATGCAGTTTATGCTGCATGCGTATAATGTCCAAAATTTATTCAACACAATAATCTTTAAAAAATTTAGTGATACGTGTCCAGTTTAACTTCAGCTTATATCATTTATAATTTAACAACGAAACTTACTTGGTTTTAATCTGTCTTCAATTTTCACACTGAACAAAAAATAAAGAAACTTGTATTGGTAGCCTGTAGCCTCCTCAAATGCTATCAACAGTCTCAGCAGACATCGACCGTACACCTTAGGGTTTTTTATTTATGCGCTGACGTAAACAGTCACTAAAAAAAACACTAACACCCGGGATTTTTTTATTAAGTTGGTAAAGTAAAGCTGATTATATAGTAGTAGAAAAATTCATTTAGATTTGGAAATTATTTTGTGTTAACGCCACCGACATCGGCCCTTGAACCCATCGGCCCACCGGGCATTTGCCCGGTTGCCCGGCGGGCCAGTCCGCCCCTGCTTAGGTGGGTACCCGGATACCCGGTTATTGACATAAGGGTTAAAACGTTTGTATTATTTTTGCGATGGCATGGTAGAGTAAAATTTTTCACTCAGGTTAAAATCTCCAGAAGAAACTTTCTCAGCCAGTTGGTAACTACATAACTACATCACTATCAAACGCTTTACAAATATTTTTTGCACACACTGCCCCTTGAACCCCCTTTTTAAATTCTCACAATATTATCTACCTAAAATAAACTTTTTAGACTCTTTTTCTTCTTTACAAGAATAAGTTATACAACTAATTTATTATGGTAATAACTTAGATACACAGCAATAATACCTAAATCTTTAAGAATCGTTTTCTCTCAAATTCGGGTAAACGGATTAGTGAAATACACAGCTAATCTTTAGTATGCAAAAAACAAAATTACTTTTCCGCCAACCTTATAGTTTCGTTGTAGATTGATGTGACTTCTCTGAAGTTCTTAACTTTTAATGATTCATAAGCCTATGTACAAGTTTAAGTGATCGTTAAGTTTTCTTTATTACGACGAGATTTACTGGGACAAGTGAGCTGCGAATAGCGTTGAAATTATTTTTGAACGAAAATATTGAATAACAAATGACGAATTTAAGGTTTTTTCGTTGAATCGTTCGCCTGGAGCGAACTGTATAATAAACGTCTTTGCTAATTATAGATGTTAATTAAAGAAATGGAATGAAACATTATTAAGATAGAATAAAAATGCAGACAGAAATAAAAACATATCTTCAGAAATAATTGTATTAATAGTATGAACAAATGGTGCTTATTATTTTAATTAACTAAATTAAACTTTTGTTTGCGTTTGTGTTTTCAGTTTATTCAAAGCCCCAAGTGACTAGCATTTACCTTTTATACTACAGCCAGTGGCGTATGCAAAGGGGGGTAGGGAGATCAACACTTCCCCCCATAGGGTCGTAGAGAGTCGATATAGGTCCGGAGACCTGTAAATTTTGTGCTAAAAAAAGGTCCTTGGCTCATTTTGCCCCATGATGAAACCATCAAACATCCTGCTGCTAAAAAACTTAAAAAGAGAGTGGTGACCTAAAAAAAAGGTCCCTGACTCTTTTTGAGTTCATTAACACCCCCAATGGAAGCATCCTGCCTACGCTACTGACTACATCGGCGTAGTTTTATGTATTAAAACTTAAAATGAATATAAGCATAAAATTTAATACAAAGTTAAAGGTTAAACAAAAAAGAAAAATGTACAGAAATCAAAACGGCTGTCATTTATTATTACAAATTATTAAAAAACTATTTACACCGTTTAAAAATCATACGGTTAACGAGTGATAAAAAATATAGTTAATAACTAGTAAGGATGTCTAATAACTATCTAGTTGTATTCTGGTTTAATTTTTGTTGTTGTTGTCTTATACAGGGTGTTTCAGACCACCCGTACCAGCACTTTTATTCGAAAATGCTACGTCTTACAAAAAAAGGGAAAAACTTTTTATCACAAAAGTGCATATGCAGAATTGACTGACGCTATAGCGCTTTTCGTGATTAAACCGGAAGTGCCAAAATCCTTAAGTAACTTTAAATACCTAAATAGAATCATCCCGTTTTTATTGCATAATTAGAAAGATATTTGATAAACACTTTTAACTTAATTTTTTTTTTGATTATCAGTATAGTTTGTAATCCATTGGACCTAAATCATAACAAAATTTAAACCCTATTCGCATGTAGCTGAGTTCAGGGCTGGTATTCTCAACTCCTCCTGTTCAGCGATATCGCTACCGTTGAACGCTAGGGGTGCACAAACCACTGACAATCGTATTCCCAACGTCTCCTCTCGCAGGCGCTCCATTCGCGTTCAACGCGATTGGGTAGACCCACTCCTCTTGGCAAATACCGCTCGCTTTGCACTCAAATCGTAACCTTTGTGTGTGTTGTGAGTTGTTGTTTTCTTTTATTATGGATGATATTAAATTTATCAATTTAATTGAGGACAGAACAGGCTTAAAATGATGTGGCCGAACCTTATAATTTAATATTATTAAATTCATTTACATAGGGTTGCCAGAATATCACTTTAAAGAAACATTTTCTCTTTTTTAATTCTGATATTTCTTTTTCTTTTTTCATGTAAAAATGTTCACTTTTATTCTCTTTTTCGGTTACCCTTTTTTGAAATGAGAATGTTTAGTGAAGTTCATTTAATATTCGAACTTAAACTTAATGCATACAATTACAAGACTATTTCTTGTAATTATTTTTATGATGAGTTTAAAAATAATACAGAAAAACATCCTAACATCTATTACTTCAAAAATTAAATTTAATTAAAAAGGAATAAATGTATGAAAAAAACGTTTCTTAAAGAACCAAAAGATTCTAATAAATTAAATAAACGAAAAGTTGCTGGTTTTCAAACAGGTTTATTCGTTGCAAATTTTAAAAAAGATCCGACATGTTTCGCCGATGTTATTTTATCGGCATCCTCAGGGATGTTTTTTTAAAAAGTTGAAAAATGTTGAATTATGTTAAAATTGTTGAACATTTGTGAAAAAATTGAATTATCTATTGATTTTTATCCTTTAGTTTTGTATTTAATTAAATGAAATTTTAGACATATCACGTTTGTAAAAAACCTGATTATTTGAACATATGTACACTTTTGTTTCACTTCCGGTTTTTGCTCTAGGTTTGTTATTTCAAATGGAACAACCTGTATATTTTTACACTTTTGGAAAGAGGAAGCAATTTTGGATGCAACTGCGCTATTGTAATGTATAAAAAATTTAAAACAATGCTTACTAAACTAGGTACGTACGTAATAAACAAAAGCACAGTCCGAATTCGGACTTATCTATACGTTAAAACTTATCTTCCGGTTTCCTCTTGAAACAAATTCAGCAAGAATTTATTCGGGATTCAGTTTTTTTACAGTTTCACTTTCAATGTTGATAATTAACAAATTATTGAATCTTTCTTGAGTCATTCAACTAAGCCAGGGTGGGTTCAGGGGGGCTTAGTCCCCTCTAGCTCCCCTCTAGCTCCCCTATATCTACGCCAATGCAAAGCATACTTTGTACTACTTTCATTTCTAATACATCGCCAATAAAAGTTTATGATGCAGAAACTGTGACTACAATTAAGTTTACTGAAAAAACTTTAAAAATAAACGATTCTCTAGAATTAAAAAAAACACGTTCTCAACATCAAAAACATTAAAACAGTATTAATTTCTTGTCGCCCGGTATTTAATTTGCCAAAAAAGTCTTCGGGGGCCCTTTTTTTAGTGGGACCTGACGCGACCGCTTCGCCACGGCCCTGAAAATATAAAAAATTGGGAATGTAATTTTTTAGGTGATAAATCGAAAGTTAATTTTGGCTTTACGACGTCATATAAAATATAACGGAAGTCATTTTTGATTGGTTATGTTGCCAATAAAAAAATAACAAATGATGTATATATATTACGATATATTTTATATGGGAGAAAAAATGTTTCGGTTACAGCGGTTTAAAATATGGGCCGTAAAATTGATAAATTATTACATTCGTCCAAGATTGAAATTTAATATATTTACGCAGTGTCCCAGTTTTCCAAGAACCGGTATGAAAATGGCCTCTCTCGGCTTGTTTAGGGCTTTATTATGGTACTTATCTGATGAATGGTGTTTCCCATTATATCCTTATCTATAAACTTTATTATATGTCGTACATTTTCATATAACACGGTCTTGGGCGGGGAAATAATTTTCGTTATGCTATACGTTATTCACAGTCCACTATAAAAGTTTTAGGGCAGGTGACGGCTATTTCCGAGTTTTGTAAAAAGTTGTATTGTATTTCTTATGCGTAGCATTTGAATTTATAAACAAACAACGAAATATGGATTTTGCGTAAATGTTTGCGGTTTTCGTACAGACCTTGGGGTTAAAATTAGAACTCTTACATGTGTTTAAACTACTCACAATAACAATATAATGTGTACAGGTCGAAAAGATTTAGATTATTCTACGGTCTACTACTAAATTGTGTGTAGTAGGAATAAATAAAGATTACTGATTAAATAAATAAAAAAAACATCCCGAGGTATTCAAATTTTAACCATTGCGTTCTCGCTTATTATTAGAGATAAGGAATACATGGCAAAGCAGCTGAATGTCCCGTTGATTATGAATATCATAAATGATTTCACATAGCTTAAGCTATTTTCATCAAAATTAAAAATCATTGAAAACTTTAGGTTTGTTCCAGCAGTGCATTTTGTACTAATTCACGTACTGCTACACGAACTGGGCTGGTATTCTCAACTCCTCCTGGTCAGCGATATCGCTACCGTTGAACGCTAGGGGTGCACAAACCACTGACAATCGTATTCCCAACGTCTCCTCTCGCAGGCGCTCCATTCGCGTTCAACGCGAGTGGGTAGACCCACTCCTCTTGGCAAATACCGCTCGCTTTGCACTCAAATCGTAACCTTTGTGTGTGTTGTGAGTTGTTGTTTTCTTTTATTATGGATGATATTAAATTTATCAATTTAATTGAGGACTTAGAACAGGCTTAAAATGATGTGGCCGAACCTTATAATTTAATATTATTAAATTCATTTACATAGGGTTGCCAGAATATCACTTTAAAGAAACATTTTCTCTTTTTTAATTCTGATATTTCTTTTTCTTTTTTCATGTAAAAATGTTCACTTTTGTTCTCTTTTTCGGTTACCCTTTTTTGAAATGAGAATGTTTAGTGAAGTTCATTTAATATTCGAACTTAAACTTAATGCATACAATTACAAGAATATTTCTTGTAATTATTTTTATGATGAGTTTAAAAATAATACAGAAAAACATCCTAACATCTATTACTTCAAAAATTAAATTTAATTAAAAAGGAATAAATGTATGAAAAAAACGTTTCTTAAAGAACCAAAAGATTCTAATAAATTAAATAAACGAAAAGTTGCTGGTTTTCAAACAGGTTTATTCGTTGCAAATTTTAAAAAAGATCCGACATGTTTCGCCGATGTTATTTTATCGGCATCCTCAGGGATGTTTTTTTAAAAAGTTGAAAAATGTTGAATTATGTTAAAATTGTTGAACATTTGTGAAAAAATTGAATTATCTGTTGATTTTAAAACAACACAAATGTTCAACAATTTTAACATAATTCAACATTTTTCAACTTTTTAAAAAAACATCCCTGAGCATGCCGCTAAAATAACATCGGCGAAACATGTCGGATCTTTTTTAAAATTTGCAACGAATAAACCTGTTTGAAAACCAGCAACTTTTCGTTTATTTAACCTATAATCAAACAACAGGAGAAACCAACTTTATCGATTCTAATAAATTTAGGTATTTAATGAATAAATATTTTTTTCTTATTAATAATATGGAAAGGAATCTAAATAACCGATTTTATTGGGGAGAAGGCTACTTTATACTAGGTATGTTAGTTTATTAGGACGTGATTTCTCCAACCAAAGAAACGAATTTTCAATGATTTATATTATATTTATGAATATATGTAAATAATTTTACTGATATATGTGTAATTAGAAATAATATATAAGAATAATCTATTTTTGCTACAGTTGTGCAAATTTTTTCTTAAAAAATGTGTTTTTCAGTTAATTCCGCAATGTTCTCTTTTTTGATTTGTATTGTTCTTTTTATACATTCAGGATATCTGGCAACCCTACATTTACACAATTAAATGTCGATGAATTTCGAAAAAAAATGTAGACTTTCGAGGGATACTCATTCCAATACATTTTACATACAATTTAAATTTGTAGCAATTACACTCCATTGCTTTTGGGCATCGTTATATGTAAAATTTTGTGAAAATTTGCCACAATAATTAACTATTCTCTCAAGAATTTCTACTAATGCTGCTCTCTGCTGCTCCGTTAATTTCCCCATAATCAATCAAAACAAAAACCACAGAACATTCAAAAACTGGCGGCAAAAAGACAGACCACGCAAAATTCCAATGTTGCAACATCTACCCACTCGCGTCGAAGAATTGCAAAGGCAGGGGCAGATGAGAATACAGAAGCGACCACTCCACTCGCATTGACGACGCTCGCTTTCATGAGCACTGCTGTTCAAAGCGAGCGAGTTGGGAATAGCGCCCCTGGACACCCCGTTTTATCCTTTAGTTTTGTATTTAATTAAATGAAATTTTAGACATATCACGTTTGTAAAAAACCTGATTATTTGAACATATGTACACTTTTGTTTCACTTCCGGTTTTTGCTCTAGGTTTGTTATTTCAAATGGAACAACCTGTATATTTTTACACTTTTGGAAAGAGGAAGCAATTTTGGATGCAACTGCGCTATTGTAATGTATAAAAAATTTAAAACAATGCTTACTAAACTAGGTACGTACGTAATAAACAAAAGCACAGTCCGAATTTGGACTTATCTATACGTTAAAACTTATCTTCCGGTTTCCTCTTGAAACAAATTCAGCAAGAATTTATTCGGGATTCAGTTTTTTTACAGTTTCACTTTCAATGTTGATAATTAACAAATTATTGAATCTTTCTTGAGTCATTCAACTAAGCCAGGGTGGGTTCAGGGGGGCTTAGTCCCCTCTAGCTCCCCTCTAGCTCCCCTATATCTACGCCAATGCAAAGCATACTTTGTACTACTTTCATTTCTAATACATCGCCAATAAAAGTTTATGATGCAGAAACTGTGACTACAATTAAGTTTACTGAAAAAACTTTAAAAATAAACGATTCTCTAGAATTAAAAAAAACACGTTCTCAACATCAAAAGCATTAAAACAGTATTAATTGCCAAAAAAGTCTTCGGGGGCCCTTTTTTTAGTGGGACCTGACGCGACCGCTTCGCCACGGCCCTGAAAATATAAAAAATTGGGAATGTAATTTTTTAGGTGATAAATCGAAAGTTAATTTTGGCTTTACGACGTCATATAAAATATAACGGAAGTCATTTTTGATTGGTTATGTTGCCAATAAAAAAATAACAAATGATGTATATTACGATATATTTTATATGGGAGAAAAAATGTTTCGGTTACAGCGGTTTAAAATATGGGCCGTAAAATTGATAAATTATTACATTCGTCCAAGATTGAAATTTAATATATTTACGCAGTGTCCCAGTTTTCCAAGAACCGGTATGAAAATGGCCTCTCTCGGCTTGTTTAGGGCTTTATTATGGTACTTATCTGATGAATGGTGTTTCCCATTATATCCTTATCTATAAACTTTATTATATGTCGTACATTTTCATATAACACAGTCTTGGGCCGGGAAATAATTTTCGTTATGCTATACGTTATTCACAGTCCACTATAAAAGTTTTAGGGCAGGTGACGGCTATTTCCGAGTTTTGTAAAAAGTTGTATTGTATTTCTTATGCGTAGCATTTGAATTTATAAACAAACAACGAAATATGGATTTTGCGTAAATGTTTGCGGTTTTCGTACAGACCTTGGGGTTAAAATTAGAACTCTTACATGTGTTTAAACTACTCACAATAACAATATAATGTGTACAGGTCGAAAAGATTTAGATTATTCTACGGTCTACTACTAAATTGTGTGTAGTAGGAATAAATAAAGATTACTGATTAAATAAATAAAAAAAACATCCCGGGGTATTCAAATTTTAACCATTGCGTTCTCGCTTATTATTAGAGATAAGGAATACATGGCAAAGCAGCTGAATGTCCCGTTGATTATGAATCATAAATGATTTCACATAGCTTAAGCTATTTTCATCAAAATTAAAAATCATTGAAAACTTTAGGTTTGTTCCAGCAGTACATTTTGTACTAATTCACGTACTGCTACACGAACTGGTTGCGTCCACTATGGACTGATGAACATTAGCGTAGTTAGCCTCCAGGTTTAGGGGGGCCACAGCCCCAAGTGACTATCATTTACTTTTTGGGTCGTTTATTAACCCCACCCCATGATGAAACCATCACACATCCTGTGCTATAAAACTAAAAATAGAGTAGTGTGGCCTTAAAAAAGGACCTCGGCTCTTTTTGCGTTTAATAACCCCCCCATGGAAGCATCCTGCCTACGCCACTGACTACATCGGCGTAGTTTTATGCATTAAAACTTAAAACGAATATAAGTATAAGATTTAATAAAAAGCCAAATGTTAAACAAATAAGAAAATGTGCAGAAATCAAAACGGTGGTAATTTATTATTACAAATTATTAAAAAAACAAGTTATACCGTTTAAAAATCATACGGTTAAAGAGTGACAAAAAATATAGTCAATAACTAGTAGAATGCCCAATAAATATCTATCTAGTTCTATCTTAGTTTAATATTTATTTTTTTGTTATCTTATATAGCCCAAATCTATTTTTTTAGTTAGGTACTGATTAAATTTTAATTGCAAGAAAAAGTAGATTATTATAATTTTGAAATAAAAGATGGTTTACAAGTAAAAAAAAAGAAAAAAATTAATGTATAGAAAATTTAATACATAATGCTTACTAAACTGGATTCTTACGTAACAAACAAAAGCACAGTTTGAAATTGGACTTATTTATATGTTAAAATGTATCTTCCGGTTTCCTCTGGAAACAAATTCAGCGAGAATTTCTTCGGGATTCGGTTTTTTACAGTTTCACTTTTAATGTTGATGATTAACAAATTATTAAATCTTTCTTGAGACAGGGGCTACTAATGGTTGGCTCAGGGAGGGCTTAGCCCCCCTAGCTCCCCCATAACTACGCCAATGCTAATAAATGTAATAGTCGCTGCCGGAAGGCTTTAACGACATGCCTGACTGTAAATGACATGAGTCTATTCGGTTTATTGTAACTGACGCAGGTTATAATTTAGATTCAATATTAAGTTAGTGAAAAATCAAACTATTATGAAATTTAAAAAATATCCTTATTATTAAGTTTGAAATTTATTGCGTGTTTAAATTGTATACAGGACCAAATTAGAATGTTTTACGAGGTATTTCGGTTACCGTAATAGTTAGCGAAAATCTGAAATTAGTTTCTTGGGCTATGTTTTTGATAAAAGAACGCCCATGTAATCAAATTTCTTATATCGCTTTTCATTTTGGCACTGCAGACGAAAAATGAAATTTCATCATTTTTGAAAATATACTATAGCTTCTTTATTTATTAAAAGAGAACAAAATGTTATCAAGGTTTTTTATACAGATTTTTATGCTTAATTTAAAAACAAAATTAATATTTGTTACTGACTGATTTCGAGATATGAAGTAAACTTATGTTTTTTTAAATTGAAACCCTAGTTGGCCATGACCCAAAAAAAAAACAAAAAATAACCTAAAAAACCGATATTAGATTTTCGCTAATTATTCCGGTAATTGAGATACACCTTAAAACATTCGAATTTTTTCACCCTGTACACACAGGTTTTTTTATGTAATGCTTTTCTCAAGGGCCACTTTAATTATTAAACTTAATAAACAAAATAATATCGTAATAACTTTCTTATTTTTAAATACTCCCTTTGTCCCATAATAATAGTAGCAAGTGAATATTTAGACGGGAATTATTGGCGAATGCAGCTGTAAGTTATCTTGTAGCACAAGATTGCGAAACCTTCAAACAAAATCAATGTTTAATTTAATCTAGTTTTTTGTTAATAAATGTTGCATTCTATATTTATTTTCTTTTGCTACCATTATTATGGGACAACTTAAATTAATCAATTGCTACTATTATTATGGGACAGAGGGAGTATAAACCTAACAACCCATACGCCAATGGAACGGGACAACAATTTTTTTTAATGGTGCCACAGACAACTACTAGGTACTCGTATTTAAAATATGAAAGTTGATGTTAAAGTAACGAAAACAAATAAAGATGAACAAAAGTTTTTAACAAATTTCAAATAAAAGCAAAAACGTGTCCTGATATGTTGAAACATATTTTTAGTATGGTTTCAAATTAGCAAGTTATAAGCTAAAAACGTATTTTTTTTTGGTTTTTATCAATTACGCAAAACCCATTAAACATTTTTTTAAATATTATAGTTGCTCTTAACTAATAGATCATATTGACCTATTTAACTAACTGTATCTTTTACCGCCTACGAGATCCCTAAATATAATAATATAAGAAATAATATATAATATAAGAAATAATATATAATATAAGAAATAAGAAATAATGTTGATCTGTTCGAAGAGATTAAAAGAAAGCATGCAGCCAATACAATAATTTTCGAAATGTAACGTATAATTTAAGTTTATTAATTTTTAACGATAATATTAAAAATGCAAGGAAGCTTATTTATGAAGCCATCCATATAACAGACAATCGAATATAAAATATTTATGTTAAGAGTACCAATTCTTGCAGAAACTTTTGACGTGCTATAAAAAATGTGAGAAAAGATCTGTGCAGTAAATATCACGATACGGATAAATTTTTTAGTGTTTAAGTTGGTACTGTTCCCTTAAAATCTAACGATATAACATTTTTATAAAGGTAAATAATTTACGGCAATATAATTGTTTGAGATATTTTCGGATATATGAAATATACGAAAATATTATTAAACGCATTAAATTTTGAAACTTTGCCAAGTTTAAATCTATACTTTAGCTCGAGTTTCAATCCAATTTAAATATGCAGAATATGCAAGCTGACATATTATACAGGGTGTTGTACAAGTCTCTATCTATTTTGTTGATATAGGTTTAATTTTTAACAAATTTCTCAATTTTATTTTATTTTAATACAAAATAATAGTATTTGTTTTTTTTACAACTTTTGAAATGGTTTCGTAATAAATGTACAAAAACGTAGTGTAACGTTTCAAGTAAAAGATTTAAAGTTTAAGGTTCGACTATGGGTCTAAAAATAAATTAGATCATATTTTTCCAAGATAGATAAACTTTTGGAGGACCCTGTGTTAAAACCTTTGATCAAAATGAATATTTGTTACTCTCACATTGGTGAAAAACATGGAAGGTAATTGCAATCTCTAAAATTTATTTATGAGGATGATTTTTGCATCATATTCCCAAAGGCATGTGGCATGTTAATTTATTAGATTCATTACGTGCCATTTCTGCGAAGTTTTTTAGTAGTATGTATGAAAAAAAGCGGTGTGTAACGTCATTAGAAAAATAAATTGATGTTGATTTTTGTAGCGATAAATTTGCAATTACTATAAATAATAACTTCTTGTTAGTTTAAATAAGCTAGCATTTGAAAATTGGTGATTAAGTGTAATTATTACAGTGTACCAATACCTATACAATGCATGCGTTTCTTATACAGGGTTGCGCAAAAGTATGGAAACGGACAATTATTTAGAATACCATTGCAGATATAACAATGAAATTTTGTATCTTAGCGTTATGGTATTTTTCGGATTCGATGAAAATATTAAGGTTGCAATACGACTCCCGGTTCAAACTTTGAAATTTTAAATAGAACACCAAGTATATTTTTACATTTTTGGATTCCTCTTAAAATTTACTTTAAAAAATGTATAAGTTAGTATGTGTCTAAAGCTAAAGTCAACCGTTTTCGTAAAATTTACATTTTTATGAAAATTTTGAGCGATACAGCACTTTTTTTTTAAACATTTAAGTTATTGAAAAAGGCAGTAGAATTTCGTTCAAAGATTAGATTGACAATAGATTAATTAACACTTTGCGCTAGCCACATTTAAAAACTATTATACTGGGTATATTTTACGCTTGGTCAAACTTGTGAAACTTTAGCATCGATAACCCAATTTTCTTAAATACAACACGCTATTTGTTTTTACATAGTCTTGTAGAAAATTTGATTGTCTTGCAAAAACATTAAGCATGTTTTATACCTAAAACTAATATTTTTCTAGATATCACGACTTTATTGTAAATTATTGGGGCAACATAATATTTTCGAGAAGGCTATGAAAGTAGAGAGCGGTAATTTTGAAACAATTGAAAGATAAAAACAAGAAAGTTATAATATTATCTTTTCCTCCCTTATTTTCGACATTTTTAACAATGTAGATGTAATTTTACCATTTTTACGTTTAAATCGAGGTTTCCTAAAATTATGCATTTATTCATTGGACCAGTGTGATGGAACAATTACTAAATCCTATTAAAAAAATAATTGTGTGTCTACACCTACAGTATGATTTTCGGTTGAACCGGAAACAGTTTCAAGCCTAGCCTCTTTTTTTCTAATTTAAAGATAAGACTGATCAGTGACTTTTCTTTATTCAGCGTTCTTTTCGCGTACTCAATACATTATCAATCGGTTTTTAAGACTTTGCAAACCATCAATTATATGAAAAATATTGTGACCCTAATAAGAAACCTCGATATAAACGTAAGATTGGTAAAATTACATCTACATTATAAAAAATTTCGTAAGTTCGAAAGGAAAAGATAATATAATAACTTTCTTTATCTTTCATAGCCCTAATAATTTGCAATAAAATCGCGATATTAGTTTTAGGTATAAAACATGGTTAATGTTTTTCAAGACAATCAAACTTTCTACAAGACTATGTGTTGTATTTAAGAATAATGAGTTATCGATGTTTAAGGCTGCGTTCACATAAAAAAGTATTGTATTGTATTGTAGCGTAAGCAAAGTTAAGTATACGAATATCAAATGCTAGCGTTCACATACGCAAAGTAGTGGAATTGCGTTGCAAGCCGTAAGCAAGACCTTGCAGGCGCCAAGCTTCTTGCAATACCCCATAATAAGAACCAATCACAGTGTATTAACCTGCGTATGCGCGTGGTAATCGCCTTTAGTGTACAAGCACTACAATACCTCTATGTAAACGCTACTCTTGCAGGCACGTTGCTAGACAATACAAAACAATACAATGCAACACTTTTCTATGTGAACGCAGCTTAAAGTTTCACGAGTTTGACCAAGCGTTAAAAACACCCTGTATAATATTTTTTAAATATAGCTAGCGCAAATTGTTAAATAATCAATTGTAAATCTAATTTTTAAACGGAATTCTACTGCCTTTTTCAATAACTTAAATGTTTAAAAAAAAGTGCTGTATCGTTCAAAATTTTCATAAAAATGCCAATTTTACGAAAACGGCTGTCTTTAGACTCATATAACCTTTTAAATTTTTTTAAGTAAATTATAAGAGGAATCCAAAAATGTAAAATTATACAGGGTATTTCATTTAAAATTTCAAAGTTTGAGTTCGTTTCCGGTTGAACCGGAAGTCGTATTGTAACCTTAATATTTACATCAAATCCGAAAAACACAATAACGCTTAGATACAAAATTTCATTGTCATATCTACCACCATATCTAGATAATTGTTTGTTTCCATACTTTTGCGCAACCCTGTATTTTTAGTCAATTAGCTTATACCACGTCGGTAAATGGTTTAAAATATAATTTATATTTGTATAGAAAGATGAAAAAAATATGATTTGTGTTAGCATACATATTAATAGTAGAAATACCGCATCAATGATTAAAAAAACATGTTTTTTTCCGATAAGGTCATAGCTAACAATGATTACCATTAAAAGGTATTAGTTTGGTTCGTATATCGATAACCAATCAAGTTTAAAAATTTTTAATATCGAGGAAAGTCGCCTAATATGGAGGTGCGTGAAGGTGGCCGCGACTTTTTCGAAAGTGCAATTTTTTTAAATTGCATTAATTAGCGCCTAATTAGCGCCTAATTAGCGCCAATTGGCGCCGTAGCTTTCAAAATTAGCGCCTTTATAATAAAAAAGTTACACGCATTTAAAAAAAGTCGCGGCCA